>JAUBNQ010000025.1:24015683-24028096 GCA_032353495.1 Ctenopoma kingsleyae | reverse complement strand
TAATGATTATTTGTCCTCTGACAGAGCATATATGGTCAGTTATGTTGTTGCAGGTCTCCACCTTTGTGAGGATTGATCGCCATGGCGCCCAATAAGATGTCTCATTCAGGCAGGTTTGTGTTTGTACCATATGTATTTTTTTAGTATGAGACAATGATATTGTTTCATACTTTAACCACTTTTTGCCCACATCCTAACATTAAGCTGTGAACCAGTCAGCATGTTTTGAGTTTGTAGGTCTGCACAAGGGTTTGTTGAGATTTGGGAGGTGTGTACGTCGGCTCCTTTGTGAGCCTGTGCACCGATGACACCATTCTCAGCTTAGATTGGAGGTGTTTCCAGTGAGATAGTCGGTTCAGCCAGGGTTAAAACAATCATCACTGTTTAACACAAACGTCCTTTTTACTGCTGCTATGCAAGTAACCTGAACCTGAACATACTTAAATACGCTCAGACAGTATCTGCACACTGTTCTAGTGTACAGGAGCAGGAGTACAGTTTCTGCTCTAAATGAATGAAATGCAATTAAATTAAGCTTATAAGAAATGTTGGTGCATGGAGGCAGCCTCACAGTTCTGGTCACATAAAGTTAAAACCTACACAAAACTATCTAATGTTAAAGAGTTAAACATCAGACAGGACGTCAGGCATCTAGCAACAGAGTTCGACTGGTGAGTTCATCTTTATGTCAGTATGAATAAGGATACGAATCGTAGAGCACGACAGACAAAAACTGTGCAACTGTCCAAACACTTAGAATTTTTACTGATATAATTTTACAGTTTGAATCTGCTGATGAAGACAGTGAGACATGATTTAAATGAAAACCAGCTTTATGTCTTAAAAATCAAGGTCAGGGAAACAAATTGAATTTGAGTGGAGTGTCCGTGAGTAAGACACTGGACTCCAGGACTGTGTCTCAGCTGCTCAGTGGCTATCAGTATCAGTAGCTGTACCTGGCAGCGTCCTCTGCGACTGAGTGTCTGTACGAATGTACTGAGTCAGTGTTTCTTAGAAAAGATTAAAAAAGTAACCACAGAGCCAGGGAGAACAAAAAAAAAAATAAGTCAGTGGAAGTCATTAATCAACCTGAATGGTTCCTGCTTCTCTACTGGAAATAACCTTGTCTTGTAAGTGACTGCTATCTGCTTCAGTTTATCAGCAGAGGTTAAGTGTACGCTCGCCATCTGCGACTCTCCATCATGAAACAATAATAATAGCTCAAAAAGCTGTGTGCTCCAAGATCACCCAAAGTCAGTGATGTTGTTTTAGCCTAATGGGCCGGTGAGTGGGAGAATAATTGCTTAAAGCCCAAGAGGTTCTGCATGAGGAAGGCTAGATAAATGTGAGGCTTTTTCTAGTTTTACTTATCCCAAGCAACAAGATGCTGGCCTGGCCTAAATACCCAGTGTTTGTAATAGGGTAATATTTCATGAGAAAAAATAGTTTGCACTCTGGTCGAGTTTGTTTTATCCACTAACACGTAGCAGTTTTAAAAGTGGAAGTGTTGTAATGAGAGGTATTAGTTCACTTCAGCTGGGATCGTTAGGCTGTTTTCATGGATTATCAGCACAAACTGAAAAACGAAAGAGTGGTGGGTAAACAGGGGTAATGCAATAATATGTGATGACTACAGATAGAATTCTGCTGGGACTAAACGTGTAGTCTGAGCTCATTAAGCTCTGCAGCTGTTTTGTGGTTTTATTGTATTTCCAACAAGCCTCTGTAGAGTTTCTTGCAGTACTCATGCTTGTTCATCAGTCTTCGTTGAGTTACTGATCCTCCTGTCTTACAGCATCGACTCAAATCACAAAGCAGTCTGTCGCCACGGCTCTAACACCTCCTTTCTTTTATTCCACGAACATACTGCAGCATCTCGGAGAAGAATGGTTGTGCAGCGGCTGAGGATTTACTTTGAGCAGCCAAAGCAGCTGTAACTCCTCACACCGCTGGTAGAGGAGGCATAAAACTCATTCTGTACCACAGAGTCTGAATTCTGCTGCTGCAAAGAGCCTATTGAGTTAGCTTGTTAATTCACAGCCTTACGGGCAACAACTGATAGTGGGAAATAACATTTGTGCATGTGTGAATTGCTCCCTGCAGAAGCTCTGTGCATGGATATTGTCACTTTGAATTAAGGCGTTCAGTCCACCAATAACTGGCCTCCCTGACAGTATGTTAAAGGGAATCATTGATTTCTATGAGTATACTGTGGCGCTTAGAAGTGTCTGGAAATCTGGCCAAATAGATTGTTATTCTGTTGAAAAGCATGTAAAAAAAAAACTCACTTACTAGTTCTCACTGGCTGCTTGTTGAATCTTAAAGAGCAGGTTAAATCATTAATAGGTGAATCCCATTGGTGGAACTCAAATCTATTAAAAAAATTTTTAAAATATAGGGCTGAACAGTATGGGAAAATAATTTAATTGTATTTTTTAAATTTTTTTATTTTATTTTATATTTTAAAGCCTGTATTGCTAAACAAGCTACAAATGTGTGCGCATAAGAAGTCAAACCCAGCACTGCACAGTGATACCATCATCTTACATTTGACCATGATATATTACTGCTGTTTCATGTAGGCTGCACACACACAGTGAAAAAGAAAAGTAGAAAACATTTTGTTGTTAATTCATTCTCCATCCCACACACAACCAAAGGTAGCTGGTTTATACAAGAGTGGGGGGGGGGAACAACTAATGTACCAATGGCATGATGCAAATGGTCATCCAGGTCCCAGCTGAGCAGCTCCTCTCTCACTCCAACAATAATATTCTCCACACAATGTGTTTGGTAATGACCTCCATTTAATGAATTCAGCATTTTGATAAACTTCATATGGAGCGATGCTCTCACACATTTGGCTGATGCCTGGTCTAGTAGCGGTTGGAGGTTGTTGTTAATCACTACTTGTCAAACAAAGTCTAATGCTGCTGTTTTAAATGCTGGACGCAAGTACAACACTTGCCGCACTCTGGCACACATCTCTTACCGAGGCCATATTCAGTCAACCTAACAGCATTAAAGCTGAGCTTGTTTGTGTCTGTATGTTGCATCTATATGTATATATCTACACATTCAGACCATGTGCTCGTGGACCCTGTGGGGAAACTTGTTAAATCATTTAAAATCTGCAGCATTTTTAATTTTGAAACTGCTTTAGTGCTTTAAATCAGTTTTCATGCTGTTGGTGAACAAAGTAAAGCAAGAAATCAAACGTCTTAAATGAGATATCACAACCTGAACACTGTAAAATCACTTTCCTTTGAATCAGTGAGTGATTCTTAACCTCCGGTAAGATGAGGAATAATGGCTTATTCTGCATGCAATGGTCAGAATTGGCTGGTTAATTTTTCCAATCTGGCCCCATACTGTATATCATCATTCACTTACTATTATCGAGCAGGTGTTTCTGTGAGGAAAATAATCAGTGAGTTGATCATGTCTGCAGTGGAGCGACACCCATCTACGATTGGCTGTCACTGATGGATGCAGAGATTCAACATAAACACCCACAATCTTTATTAACTTGATCTATTCTGTTGAGCAGCACCTAATTTACTGCATGTTGCTCTGTGATGAATGGAAGTGTGTGGTGGGGATATTAACAACTTCCTACATAAAAATGGGTGATTATCTGGAAAATGAATGACTTCTTGGAGAAATGAGTACTGGGAAAGAGCATGAGAAACAAAACTCCAAGCATATTAACGTGTGTTTTCAGTTGAACCACCAGGACAGGATCATCTTTGTTAGGATACGCATCCAAGTAGCCTCTCCAGTGTCCTCAGACTGAAGAAGCTGCTTGGATGAGAAGTGGACTTCCATATAACCTCACCTGGATGACTGAGAATCTTAACTGATGTATTTTTATGCCTCTGCACCAGTGATAGCCAGGACTGCAGGCATTATGTTTTCATTGTGTTTTTTTCATACAGCTAAACAATTCTTGTAAGCTTGCTGTCTAATTAATGTTTGGAGGAGATTCCTTCAAATTTGGTACAGCTGTGGACTTGAATTCAGTGAAGAAATGTGACACTTCGGTGGCCAAAGGTCAAGGTCACGCTGACTTTGCGTTCATCCAGTTGTGGCCCATACCTGAATGTAATATGTAAATAACACTTGGAGGGAATTTCGTGAGATTTGGTGCAACTCACCTTTTGCAGTCAGTGATGAACTGATCAGTTTTTGGTGTCCAAAGGTCACAGTCATGGTCACGGTCACGTCATGCTACCCCAAATTAGCCTTGAGGGAATTTCTTCAAATTTGGCACAAACTGGCACTTGGGGTCAAGGATGAACTGATTAGATTTTGGTGCTCAAAGATTACTGTAACCTTATCAGTTTCCCATGCTATGTCTCAGAAACACCTGGAAGAAATTTCTGGGACCAGCATTTGCTTGGACTTGGGCATAAAAGTATTAGAATCTCAGTCTGGACAGACGTGTGTAAACTACAAATTCACTGGTTATAAGAGGCATACAACCGCAAAGCCGTAATTCTAGTGATGATCATTTTGTGATGTTGGTGAGTTGTACCACTACTTGGGTCCAGACCTACTGTATATAATTATCTCCACTATCCACATATTGGGAAGACCTTCATGTCAGATATGTAGGGTCCCCAGAGGTTGAATTTTAACAGCTTCGGTGGCCACCTGAATTTTCATCAAGCAGTATCATAATGTTTTTGCTTTGGTTTTTGACTAAATAAGTGATCAACATTTTTAACCTATAAATATCAACACACTGTTTTTACATTTGCATCAAGTCCGAAGGATCAAAATCAGACTCTTGCTCTCAACAAATTATTCCTCTAACAATTTACTTTTCTTAAGTATTGCAGCCTCACAGAACCTCTTGACAGGTTGTAAACCTTTGACTGACAGTGTGATGTTGTTGGTTTGCAATTCTGTCTACTCAGTTCTTTAAACCATGTTGTGCTATTGTAAAATGGGTAATCTGACAAAGGTTCCAGAGGATAATCCCTGACGCTGTCACTTCTTGAACTTTACTATGGCACCACCATGAGGCAAAACACTCAACTCAACAGCATAAAAAATATTATATTTTACTTTACCACTTGCACTACCTGTACATATTCATTCTAGGTAAAGTTTCCATCTAACACTTACATGTTGCAAACCTAGGGGGCGCTGCTGAGGTTTTATAATTTTTATTGGCTTGAGTGGAGACCTGACAAAGCAGATTTGAGTCCTAGTTTCTGTATCGCCGGGGACCTGTGGTTTTAATTTAACCGGCCAGTTGGTGTGGATGCTGTGTAGTGAACTATTCCTGTTCAAGACATTCCCCATAGAGCCGCCTCAACATATTGTGTGTGCGAGCCCTCAGTAGTGAGCAATTACTCATTTGGAGAAGCCTTTTTGCTGCCTTTGGTTGTGGTATTAGTATTTTCAGTTATTTTTGACAATTTTAAAAATGAATGAGCTATTTTATTTTTCCTCTGATCTCCATGGGGATGCACCTGAGTTGAACCCAGCAGCACAGGTGAGCAAGCAGACAAAGCTGAAACAAGCCTCTAAAACAAATTTAAAATCTTTTCTTACTCATAGAGCTTCATTCTTCATAGTCTTCAGCACTGAAGCCTATAATGAAACCTGGTCTGGTTATCTTTTACAGGTCATCACAGCCCATCAGTAACATCAGCAGTATGAGGCATCAGATGCTGTTGTTCTCTGTCCTGTTTGGGATTCAAACTATTTAATCCTTGTTCTGTGGTACATTTGTCTCCATCCCCACTTCACGGTTTGACGTGAGGCACTTAACAAACTAACCCAGTAGTTGCTGAGTTTTTCCCGCACTGGCGTTGGTGTGTCTCTAGTGTCGCACTGGAAAGGGCTGGCTTGGGCGCCGTGTTCTTGCTGACCTATTCACTACCTGCCTCTAATGGGTCATATTTTAGCTTCTGTGGCAGTGACAAATGGCCACACTCTAAAAGCCCTGTCTAAGGTGCTGAAACTCGGTTGATCTATGACTGAGTCTTGCTGATAAATGCCTCCTATCAGTTTGCGCGTGACGCCGATTCATCACCTCACCGAGGTTTGTGTTGGGAATCCATATTGGATTTTTAATGAAAGAGAATATAATGCAATTCAAAGTCAATGAGTTTGCCAATGTCCTCGCACTTTACACACACCTATTAAGGTACATACACACATGCCTGAACACACAAAAACAAACGATCTCACATGCTGGGTGTGCTGTTTCAGATTGCATTTCCCTACCAGTGCAGGAGCGTCTGTCTTGAAGGGCAGCCGGTGTAATTGTGTTTGTCTGTGGCAGATCTCACACTTCTGCGGCTGTATAGCTCGGACAGGGACACAACAAGATTTATGAGCATCATCCCTACAAATTAGTGTTTTGCATTTCATGGACCACAGTTTCTTTCAAAGGACATTTTTTGTTGTAGAAAGTGTCCAAATGCAACAACAAAAGATTGTAGTTATAAGACACCACACAGGTTTAATGAAAAATGTATTTGTTCATAAAATTGTTTACATTATAGTTGGTTTTATTGTACACTAGACTAACATTTTTTTTCTGCCATTATAAACTATCTTCGCTTGGCACAGTTTAATGTTACACAGCAAAGAAAATGTTTTTTGCAGACATCAAAGCAGTCTCAACAAGGTATTTAAGACAGAATAGTTTGTGTGCTGTGCTTTACTCCAGTTGCACTGCATGAATGACCAGTAGCCATGTAGATTATAGTCAAGATATCTGCCTGATTAAGCTTGTTATAGTGACACAAGTTTGAAATACAAAATAGTCTCTGCTTTTAGCTGGTTATGTAAATTATGTATGATGGCACCTTGCTGAGTTCCAGTGCAAAATGTTCCATCAGAAGTTATGAAAATTAGATTGTCCAGTGTGCATCATTCTTTATCTTCACTTAATCCCAAAGTGGTTTTACAGACAAGGACGATTCTTACATGGAGTCACCCGGTAAGTCTATTACGGTTGCCCTCACCTTGATCCCTGACACACCAAATTCCAGGAAAGGGGAAGAGGAGGATGATTGAGTGTTGGGAATCAGTAGTGTCTCAGCCGGGTCTGCTATCAGTTTTCTGTAAAACACTTGGCTGTACAGAGATGTATAGATGACAGAGCAAGCCACAGCAATGACAATAAAGAACACTGCACAAGTAGCCATCACCAGAGTGTCCCAGTTCTCTGTTTTCTTCTTGGGGACACATGCCTCCTTTGTGGTCACGTTAACACAGTCCATGCTGTATCCAAGCTGCGCCGCAGTGACCTCAACACAAACCTGGTAGCAAGTGGAGGCTTTTAGCTGTTTGATATGGTACTCTTTTACATCAGCAGGAAGCCTGGTTGTGAATGGCATCAGGAGGCTGGTGTCGCCGGCTAAAATGGACCACTTTAGTTGTGAAACCAGACCACCTGTGCTCTCCCAGGACGCAATCACAGAATGAGACTGGACTGATGTGATATATAGATGTAAAGGTTGGTTTGAAGACTTGACGTGGTATCCATCCACCATAACCGTCACAGACTTCAGATCTGCCCCAACAAGGTTATGAGCGATGCAGGTATATGAGCCAACCTCCTGCTCAGTGGCATCGTAGATGTCAAAGGTTCCCTCAGGGTGCATGTAGTACTTATCAGACACACTGCCAGGCAGGACCCTGTCACCCAACGGTGTCACCCAGTAGATCTCAGGCTCTGGTTCCCCAAACGCCCGGCAGTGCAACGACACAGAGCTCCCTTTACCAATGTCAATTTGGTCTGGGAGGCTTCCAGGTGAGATCAGAGGAAGACAGATCTCTGTCATCTCCCTAAAGTGCACTTGCTGGACATGCTGTCCTTGGTACTCTGGAGGTTCCACACAGAACAACGAGTCCGGCTCCATGAATCGAACAGCCGACTTGTTCATGTTGACCCAGCGAATGACGCAGTCACAACGGATGGGGTTGCTGTGAAGACTGACTTCTCGCAGGTTGGGCAAGGACTCCACGGTGCTGTGGTGGAGCGCACTCAGTGCGTTGCTGTTCAGCATCAGGGTTTCCATCCTGGGAAGCTTGTGGAAGGCCCTAGGGTGGATGTATGACAGCCTTGGGTTGTTGGTGGCCTCAATTTTTGTCAGCTCAGGGAGGTTGTTAAGGGCAAAACTGTCAATGGATACAAGCTCTGGCATACTGTTAATGCCAAGCTCCTTGAGATGCACCATATCCATGAAGTCACCTCTCTGGATTCTCTCAATGGGGTTCTTATTCAAATCTAGAAACTTCAGATTCTGGACTCTTGTCAGCGCTGCTCTGGGCACTCTATTAAGAAGGTTGTCAAAAAACGAGATGCTCTCCAAGTTCTGAAGACCTACCAAAGCGTTGTCGGGGATTTCGGTCAAATTCATTCTGGCAAGCACAAGACTTCTGAGGTTAGCTAGAGGTTTGAAGTTCATATCTGACAGTGCAAGGATTGGATTTTCTCCTAACATCAATATCTCCAGGTTGGGAAGTGGCTGGAACCATTGGCTGTTGATACTTGTCAGTCGATTGGAATTCAGATGGAGCCTCAGCAACCTACCCAGACCCTGGAAAGCTCCAGGGCTAATGGACAAAATCAAGTTGTGGTTGATGTAGAATTCCTGGAGACTGGGCAGAAAAGCGAGGCAGCTGTCAGGAAGCTCCTGAATCCAATTCTCCTCAATGTGGAGTGACAGCAGCTGGGGGAGAGACCCCAGAAAAACATCGCTCACTGAGGAAATGTTATTCTGAGACAAGTCAATTTCGGTGATGTTGGCCAAGTAATCCAAAGTTTTCTCCACGTTAATGATGTTGTTTGTCTGTAACAGCAGTACCTGTGTTTCTGAGGGGAGTCTCTCTGGTATGGCTGAGATGCCCAAATCATTACAGTCCACTGTGGCAGCTTCAGTGTAGATGGAGCTGGGTGAGAACCAGGGTCGTATCTCACATCGACACAATGCAGGGCAATGAGCAGCCCCCTCAGAGGCCAGAACAAAAGCAGCCAGAGACAGCTCAGCCAGCAAACAAGCTACAACTGCTGTCTCCTTCATCTTGGCCCCGTATTCCCTTCAGCCAGTAATTGGCCCTTATGGAGTCAGCTGTTAGCACTGTTAACTTCACAAATAAAAGCTCATTTGTTACTGCAGCAAGACAGAGTGGATTTCTGCTGACGTCTGGTCCCCGAAGCTTTGGCCCTGTTGTCTTCCAGCTCTTGGCAAAGACAGGCAACCTTTCAGTTTGGTCTGTGCCAGGTTGTCATGCACGCTGTGATATGTCAAGGTCGACGTATCCTTCAGGGAGAGGCGCTGTGCAGCAGAGGGGTGGTTGAGGAATGCTGTGGCTCCAGCTGGGGACGAATCACTCTGCCTTCCATCATTATTATCCTCCGTCGCTGTCACTGGTGTCACTTTCCATCTGGGGAGACAGGAGAGAAAAAAGGCCAATATAAAGCTGCGCTGTTGAGACATGAAGGCATATTGACATTTAGGAATATTGAGACTTATTAAGCCTTTTCAGCCTCATTTAATTTTATAGCTTTCCTCGCACCATTTCAGTTGTAAGTTATGATTAACGTGACCTTATTTATATTATTTGACAGGTGTGAATATAAAAAATGGTGCTTTTGAGCCTCTTTAGGCTTTAGGCTGAAGGGCAAGAGGATTCTGGCAGACAGGCTGACGTTTGTTATTGCTTTTTACAGTCAAAGCGGGAACATAAGTGTCCTAGAAAAGATGGAGCTCTGATATGCTCAAAGGTATGTTAATTTAAGAGGCAAAACATTGTAAGTGCACTTTTTTTCCACAATGTTGTAATTAGCAGAGCTTCACCAACCTGTGAACCTCTCTTCAGTTGTGAACAATGCACCCTGTGCACACTTGCTGAATCACCCACACAACACAGCAAGCAGACAGCTGATACACTAAACCTTAAGGCATTGTAGATCCACCGAAATATCTGTCAAGCAAGGTCTTGTGCTGCAACATCTCAGCAGCTTTTTGCATAATTCATGAGGACCTGAATCAACGTTGTTGGTACAGGTGACAGATCCACGGCAGACTTTCCTATGTCGACTGCACATATTGATGTTTTGATTAATTTGTGACCTTGAGTGCAGAAGCCACAGCTGAGTGTATGATGGTAGGTGAAGCTGTCGGTAAGGCTGGAGCAGCCGGCTGCTGATGAGCACGGGCTATGACACTTCATGCATATATTAGCTTGTTTATGGCTGTAGGTGTGTGCAGGTTTACAAAACTGGAAATGTTGCTCTCTCACTTTATTCTCTCAAAGTACTTTACTTTCCTAAAACACTTGGACACGGTCACATACGTAGCTCGACATGAAGAAAATTATGCATTTGTTTGGGGACTATTGTGCTTCAAATTAATATATATTTGTGTTTCTGTTAGTAGGACAGCGTATCTGAGATTGAGTCAGAATAAACTAAAGTGGTTTCACACATTCCTGTGTGTCAGTATGCTAATAGATAAGATATTACAGCCTCTGGATAAACATAATATTTGTTTGCTTGACACTGTTTTACTGGAGCAAACCTCTTCGGAAACATCTGGAAAATATTTCATATCTTCATGTGAGGAAGTGATGAGTGTCATTTAAGTCACTTTTAGGAAAAAATTGTACATGAAGTATGTCTACGTAGTAGAATATATTTTGGATTATAGTTTTCACCTAACGTTTCACTTTTAATTGTTCTCTGTTTCACTCTAAATCCAAAACGGGAAGACGGGGAGAAAAGGAATAAACCTCAGTAAGAGGAATAAACATAACGGATGCCGTGTGAACAAAACAGAGCAACATAATAGATTTACCCAGAGGGGTGTCCAGTCCTGGTCCTGGAAGAACCCTGTGCTGCTTCTATTCCAACCATCTCTATCTGTAACTATCTGTGTTCAGCCAATCAGAACTCGTAGGTGCAGGTGTTCTTGAGGACCAGTATTGGATACCCATGATTTACAGTATGACAGAATTATAGACCAGTGGATGTTGATCCAGGAGAGCATCTCGTCATAAAGAATTTTTTACTTGACACATTTTTTTAATGTGAACATGTTTAATACCACTGCATCTCTCTCTCTTTTTTCTCTGACTCTCTCTTTCTCTCTTTTGCCATCTGGTAAAACGCCACAGTTACATCCAAGCTGCTCCGCAATAAGAACGTCAGAACAAATTAATCTGCCGTTACAGCACAGAACTCTTCATTCAGTCAGTATAGTAATTAGGAGATAGTTTGCTCTTTCTTTCCTTCACCTTTACATGTGATCATCCTACACGGCTCACGTGCATTTGCAATCATTCCGTCTTCGTCTTTGTGTGCACGTCATTACCTCATCAAAGCCTTCAGTCATCCATCTTCATCACACTGAGAGAAAAGGAAGCTGCTGCTGTACTGTATGTAACATTATAGCTTAATGTAAATGCTTCTCCACCGAGATGGAAACAACATATTTTTGTACAGTATTTATCTAACAACAAAAACAACTCACAAGCTAATGAAGCGAGCATGGTTTGAATGTTAAATGGAGCATTTAACAGTGGATGTTTTCTCTTTCTGTTGAAGAGTGCTCTCAGGAGACGCTAATTTTATTTCTCCTGTTTACTTCCGATGCTCACACACTCATTTCCCTCTTATTACTTAACACTAAGAGCCTGCAGTGACTTCCCTCATTTCCCTTTCATACACAAACACACACACACACTCAGTTACATAAAATGGAAATGAGAGAGGTGGTCGACTTTCATGATGATACAAATATAGAGTTACTGTTATGGGTTTATGTTGGATGAAGGGGAAAATGGCAAAATGTGGTGAGTCTCTGTCCATTTCCTTGGGTTTTAAATACTGTTTTGAAATTCCAAAGCCAATATTATGCAAATGAAATGCAAATTTTGATCCAAATTTTACTATAACAACCTCGTCTTGTAAACTGCAGCGACAAATGTAACAATTGGCAGCAGTGATTTAGATGCAGAACAGCAGGAGGGACAATATGTCCTGGAGACAGCAGTTTAAAGACATCATAGTCTCAGTGCTGATCATCACATTATGAGCCTGAACATATTTAAATTTGATTGCATTTGGACTCATCCCATGTCGAACGCTGAAGGTTAAATTAAGGTCATCTGTTTACACGAGAGCTAAGACAGATTTCACAACTTTACATTTATAAAGATGCTGTAATTCATTTGTTTTCATAATTTAAAAGCAAAAATGTATTGGTTCTGTCTCTTAAAACATGTTTTACAGAACTAATTAGTTTTTCCAGCGACATTGTGCTGACAAAAGTAATCATGTTCAGATGCACTGCTTTGAATGAAAGTCACATAACATAACCATAAAAAGAAAAGTTTGTAGGCTGTAGTTGCTACACACAGATATTGTGTGATATCAGATA
>JAUBNQ010000025.1:23937051-23953929 GCA_032353495.1 Ctenopoma kingsleyae | reverse complement strand
CAGCAACTCAGAGAAAACTCGGCTGCTACAGGTTTTAAACTGTGCTGTTGGAGTCACAGCAGGTGAAGAAGTCAGTTATTACTTTTATTTTTCAACTATTCTTTAAAGTTGGAAGCAGATGCTACGTATCAGGGCCACAGCTGTTAGAAGACGTGTCAAATATTTAAAGAAAGAAAATATATTTAAAGAAAAATTTAAAGAGTCAAATATTTACAGACATAAATCACCAGAAATGTCCTGCGTCTCGCTTCTTATAGTTAGAATAAATGAAAATGAGCTGCTGACGCCACAGACAAATAAAATGATTCAAAACCTTTCACTGAACCTGAAAGGTTCATGTTGATACAGTGAACTGATTTGATGGTTCTACAAATGAATCAAAATTTGAATCTAATTTCATAATTACTACAACAGAATTAATGAATAACCGTGTTCTGTGCCTTTAAAATGGGACAGTGGTTTATTGTTGCCATATTGTCGACGCCGTCAGCACATTTATGACTTTTACATTTGTGCTCATGCAGGAGTTTTCGCTCTGCGTGATCCAGAGCAGATTTAGTCTTAAATCACATTCTCGGCTTCTGTGGTTTGTTCCTGCAGCTAAGCGTTAATACCTGTTCTGACCTTTGACCTTCCCGCTGTAATCCTGCTTAAAAAAAAACATTTATCCAGATCGGTTTGAGCTGAAATAAACAGTTTTAACACTCACACTCTTGTTGAAGGACACAACACATCTTTTATTTTTACTTCAACCTTACAACATATTTCTATAAATCAGTGTCTGAAGTTTCAGGTTGAAAAGCAGTGATGTAAGAATTCAGCGAAGGAAATGTAAACTGCACTGAGAGTAAAACCTAGTTAGAAGAATGTAAATGAACGGCTGAACAACTTTAGTTTTCACTGGTATCAAAAATAGATTTCTTAATTAACTGGCCAATAAATAATTAGAGGATTTTCTCTTTTTGTGCATCTTTAGCTTCTGCAGTGATCGTCATGATCACGTGACTTGATTTACAGCCCTTTGGTTGTTTTCTACAG
Source organism: Ctenopoma kingsleyae (assembly GCA_032353495.1). Classification (NCBI taxonomy): domain Eukaryota; kingdom Metazoa; phylum Chordata; class Actinopteri; order Anabantiformes; family Anabantidae; genus Ctenopoma; species Ctenopoma kingsleyae. The sequence continues at coordinate 23,952,891 of JAUBNQ010000025.1, read as the reverse complement.
TTCTTCCAATTCAATTAAAAGTTGAAAATCTTGTTCGTCAGTGAGGTACGAGTCGTTTTCACTCTAAAATTCCTGAGACAGGTGAGGAGACATTAACGTGAAACAATACCCTGATGAAACGAGTCCACGGAGCCGTCGAGGCTGCTGGTTGGTTTTTTCAGGCACTTGAGTTTTGTGCACTTTGTGCAAACGTGACCGTCCTGTTCGTTTCTCAGAAAGAAGAAGCAGTGGAACTACTGAGGGCCTCCGCAGAACGGCAAGGCAGCATCACCAGACTTGTGCTCCCAGTCATACTGGTGGTACTGGTCAAACTGGTCTGGCTGGACGCTGCTGCTGCTCAGAATGCTGATATCTCTGTCGATGATCTCGTTCACTACAAAGAGCAGGAAACATGATTATTTTTTACATTATTATTTTCTGTGGTTGGACAGAACAAAAGTTTCTAAAAGCAGAGGAAAATGTCGTACTGTGACGTTAACAGATGATTGTTTACGTGTTTTAACAGTAAAATCCAAAGTCAAACCCATCTCACAGTCCTCACGTCTGAAAGGGGGGGTCTACAGTCGGAGGGGTCGATGCATCTTAGTGTTTTCTAGCATTTATCATTGACAGCAGCAGCAGTAAAAGCTGCTCTCTGCACAGCTCGGTCTCTGCTCCGTTCAGTCTATTCATAACTGTGAAACCTGAGGCAACAATACTCTAATAATCATCAGCAGCCTCTGGATCGGCCTCAGAATACACAGCTTCAATTCAAATTTACTGTCATCAGTGGAGGAACGTAACTACGTACATACAGAGATAAATACTTCACTTTTTAATCCACCGCCTTTACCTGACAGATCCAGTAACAATACAGTACAATAACCTAAACATTAATCCAGTTGCTTCACATGTCAATGACTTGTTAGTCTTTACACTAATGTTCTACACAAAATAAAAAGTATTTATCCAACATCACATTCTCCTTCCCTTTCCAGGACTGAGCTCCTGAACCTTGAAGGGATCAACAAGATAATAGATCAGTAACTCTATATACTTTTTGTACTTCTACTATGTCTTAACGGTCGGTGTTTTGACATTTTGAATAACTGACAAACCCCAAATCTTTCCTCACTAGTGTTATTCACTGCAGCAGCTCAGGTGTTTTAGAACCTGTATCTCTCTCAGAACGACCTCCGTGTGTCTCAGGCAGCTGCTGTGGGTCAAAGTCACGGGGAGGGTGGGGGTTGTGGAGGCCAGGCGGTGGGTCAGAGGACTGACGACAGCTGCCGCCCACCAACTGAGACAATTTTAACTCCCATCTGCATCATTCAGACCAGCAGCCAGCAGACACGGCTATTATTAACCCAGATCAGAGAGAAGCACAGTAGTCTCTCACACACACACACACACAGGGGACCAACATACAAATAACCAACATCACAGAACCGACCAGCAGCCGACTGAGAACAACCTGTGAGCACGGTTTAGGATTTTATGAATTTCAGATTCAGATCTGAACCTCAGACGTCTTTCAGGAATGAATGAAGCCCTTGGGAGTAAATCATTTTCAAAGTCTGCTGCTGATCTCCTGACACACAAACATGAACTCTTTGCATTAGAATCTGAACTGCAGATTAATAAATATCAGTGATAAATACATCAAAGCCAGAGAAAGGTGCTTGATCCATTTCATTATCATTGTCGCTGTTGTGTAGTTTGAAAGTCAGTCCCTTCAGAATTTCACATTTTTTTAACCATTAAATCCAAATTCAACCACTCTCTGTGAATTCTGTGTAATCACTGCATTTTCCCCACACTCTGTACTGTGCCTGAATGCCTCAAAACAGAGCTGCTAATGCTACTGTACTACACGTAAAGGTAAATGACAGGTCTACTTAGGACAAGAAGAGAAGAAATATCCCATCTCTGAGATACTCTATGTTGATGGTGGGCACGACAGAGCCACTATTAAGATTCTGGAGACGTCAAGAACTTCTGTGAAAGGTGAGACGTGTGCAAAGGTTTCTGACCATGTAAGGAAATTCCCTGATGTTCTACACAAAACCGGGGTCAACGGTTTCACACTGTGCACAGCATTGTGGTGGATCACAAACAAAAGTCATCGACTGACACTTGGAATGACAGGTGAGACACGGACAAAAGTCAGAGGCTGCTGCACCCAGATCTGCAGAGCAAATCAAGGTGATTTAAGAAAAGTGTTTGGTTAGTTGTGTTTACTCTGCAGAAATGTCAGAGGGCTGGTGAAACGTGTTTTTTTGCTGCCAAGAAAGAAAGTTCATAGTGTCTCCCATTATCAATAACAGAGCACTGTAGTACAGCCCTAAAACCCAGAAACTAGTTTGAACTCTACCAGTTCCCTAAAATACAGTCTGTGGTCAAGAGATTTTCACATTTTATTCTTCAACATAAAACTCGTATCTAAATCTCCCACTGCTTAAATGAGACTACAGAGGTTAAACATCACCACACCGAGCCTCACTGGGTTTATACTCAAACTTGCAAACTGTTCTAACTCTGTCTTTACAACTTGTAGGTTCCAACAGGAAAAACTTTTTAAAACTACATCAAATCACAAGTTGGAAGCTTGAAGTCATGTTACTGTGCTGTAGTTCTTTTTACTTCTGGCTTCAAAAATCATAAACGTTGTGTTCATTTGTTATCCTGCCAAACAAAATGTATTAGTATCATAAATGTTATTTTCCCATTGGCTTTTGGTTGAGGGAACCAGGGAGATGCTACGACACGCTGTCACAGGTGACGTGGACTGGAAACACGGTACTGTATTATCAGAGAGGTGTTTCTGTTATTTAGCCGGGGAATGTGGACATAATAAGGATGCCTGGAAATGTACTCCAACCTTTAAAGTCTACAAGAGGTTTGTTAATGAATCAAACATTCAAGCTGCCTACCATCATCCAGTGTGATCTCCTGGATCAAATCTGGGACCAAGGAGCCCGGATTTGACTGATCATCTTGTTCCTGCTTGACACTCAGCATCTGTCCTGGGCTGGTACTCAGAATGTTCTTCTGAGCATCAGTGGGGATCACAAAGGCTCTACTGGGACTCAGACATGGAGATGGCTCCCCCTGAGGTCCAACAGAGGAGGCTTGGAGAGGCAGGGAAGTTGTCTGAGGAGGCAGGGAGGAGGTCTGAGGGTGGACGGTGAAGGTCTGGAGCGGCATTGAGGGGGTCTGGAGAGGCAGTGTGGAGCTCTGAAGGGGGATGGAGGAGGTCTGAGGAGTCATGATGGGGGTCTGAAGAGGAATCAAGGTCTGATGGTGGACTGAGGTCTGACAAGGAATGGGAGATGAGGTGGGATTAAACAGAGGAACAGAGGAGGGAAGAGGATGATGGAGAGGTGCATTTTGGGATGGGGGACCACAATGCACTGGAAGATCAGAGGAATTATAATAAGCAACATCAGGGCTGAATCCAGGTAGATTGTGGGAGATGTGGTCCAGCTCCCAGCCTTCCTGTTTGATCAGCTGTGTTGCTGCAACAGCGCTGAGGTGACATCCAACTGCAGGTATGTACGTGAAGCTCTGTGCCAGACTTCTTCTTCTCTTTCCATTAGAGACGTAGAACTGGACTTGTACTGGACCCGTTGTCTTCCTGTTGTAACGAGGTACAGCAACCGCAATGCTGGACTGAAAGACAGAAAGACGGTCAGGACAGATCTACTACCTGGCAGTCTACATCACATGTTCCCTGATGTTGTACACTCTTTGTAAGTCAGCAAACATACAAATTCAGCAGGGGATCATTTACATTTTACCACTTGGTCTGCAAACATCACAGCACAGACACACTGCAGCATTTTGGGAAATGCAACAGTTTGGTTTTAAATGACGCCAAAATTAGCACTTTCAGGCAAAACAGGTAACTTCCCCTCAGACCCTCAGAGACCCCAAAAATCCCAGTTTCACTTTGTGTAACAACTAAAATAGCTCGTGCATTGTTATCTAATTTTGAGGCAGTGACAACATGAGTCTAGTACGGCAAGAGAACAAAGTACAGTGAAATGGCTGAATCCAGATACTAAATATCTTTACTGCTGCTGCAAAGACTGTTGCAGGTTTGAAGGAGGGTTTAAGGTTTACCTTCATCACTTTGATGAGTTTTCCTAACTTTTAATGTGCATATTTATAGTGTAACTAGCTCATCAGCAAAATATTTTTATAGTTTCCTGGAAGGCAGAAGGTTGAGATCTCAACAAAACAGAAACACATTTTTCACTGAAGTTAACCTTGAATTAAAGAGTCACACTCCAAGTTACCAAATCGACCACAAACTTCTTTTATTCAGTCGTGACACAGTGACACTGGCATCATCTCCCTTTACTCCCTTAAACAAAAAGTCAGTCTCAAACTCACTGTGGCTTCAACAAGCTTTTCTTAACTTCCCCTTTGCACTTCCTCTCAGGGGAATCCTCATCGCCATCTTAAGTGACGTTCAGAAAGTAGAGCCCAACCCATGAGGCTCACTGTGCATTCTGTTCATTGTGCAGCAGTTATTTAATTGTAAATGAAGGTGTATTCACGTTTGGCCATGTGAAGGTAAAATACTGCACAAGAAGCTGATATCATTTTGTTGCTGGGGTGAACAGTTCATCATTTACTTACTAAGAAGTACTTCAAAATAAAAAAAGTGCTACATGTACTAAAAGGATTGAAGTACAACTACTTGTTGCGCAGTAAAATGTTTCCTGTGACTGATATCTGATTCTGACATTGTTAGATTGTGAATCCTGAGTCATGCACGCTTCAGCAGAATTTTTTTATGTTGCTGCTGCTCGAGGTGGAGTTTGCTTCAACTACCTCACATACAGTTAACTAGCCAATCGTTCCTCGTGGGACATGAGCCTCCAACGGGTCACAAGATAAATCAGAAGGGGTCATCGGATAATTAATGGGAGAGGAAAGAAGACAAAAGTTCTGATGAACAGATCTTATTTGACTGTTGCTGAACTGTCTGAGAGGTTTAGAGAGGAAATGTCTCTTTGGTGGAAATGATAACATCTGAAACTTGAGAAAGAGACATGATCTGCAGTGTTGTTCGTAATGCGCTCTAATGCACTGAATATGATAATATAATTATGTTCTGTGAACTTTACTTTAGTCCCCTATTTGGCCTTTAAAGCATTAAACATTTAATTAATGCTTATGACACACTATAAAGTAGCTCTAAGCACATGTTAATGTATTTATTAATCCCTCAAATTAATTCTGCACAACCTTGCAATTTTCTCCAAAACTTTCCAGCACATTTGACTTTGACTCTGTACGCCTTACGCAAACTGCACTAATAACACTTTTCTACTGCTCCACATTGATAGTATTTGTGTCCACTCCTTGAACCAGCATTTGATTTAAGCCTCCAGCACACTACAATATTTTCTGTTAAACACATTAAATAGCTGCAGCATCACACAGTGTGAGAGTATCTGGTAACCTGATCAATTAATGACCTACTTCAATTAAAAATCTGTGTCCTGTGGTTGTGGGACTGTCTGCACCACAGACAGACTACACCAAATTCAAGTGAATTCAAAATAGACAAAAAAAAAGTTCAGTATTTACTATGAGTAAATCACATTGTTTATTACTAGTTGAGCAGCAATACCTGTAGACCTGCACTGAAAACTACTGCTGTGTTGGGTGTGAAATAATTTGATCTCACATAATAACCTAATATTCAAAAATATGTTTTTTTACCCGCTGTTTTTTTAAATTAACTTTATACTCACATCACTGCTCTTTTCTGGCAAAACTCTGGTATCCATTTCCCACAGTGATCTTCCATCTGAGGAGACAAACACGTAAAACATGTAATTCAGTTATAAGGAAACTGAATATGAGCAAAATGAGATGTCAGTTCACAGAATGTACAACAAATGAATGTTAAATGATCTTACCAGGCCCCTTCTCCACAAACATAACCCTGGACTGTGTTGAGATGTTGGATCCAGTGATGAGCAGCTCTTCTCCTCCGTCCACAGAACAGCTGGTTGGACTGAAGCTGTCGACCTGAGGAAGCTCCTGACCCGAGCGTTGGGCTGAAACACGACACAGTTATTGTTCAGGTATTTAAATATATAGTCACCTCAGACCGTAGTCAACCCTTCACGTTATGCAGAATTTCTCTTATTGTAGATTTAATTTTAAACAGATAAAACTGACATTTATTTATTTGGACTTAGTTTAGAAAGATAAGCACTCATGTCCCACAATCGACACTTCATGTCAAGACAAAAACCTCCACAGATCAGGTCAAGAGTATAAAAGAATTTCTAAAAGCTTCTGAGTTTAGGGATGAATGCATCCAGTACAGCATACAGCCAAAACAACGCTGGAGTGGCTTTGGAACATGTCTTGTTTTGCTCGAATGGCCCGACCGAAGCTTCTCAATCTGACACAGATAGCATCCATTTCTGAAAACACATTTTTACTTCTCACATTGTGGGTTACTGACAGAATAGTTATGTGCTAAATTTTATCCATTTAAAAAGAAAGCTACAACATAAAAAGTGTGCAACATGTGAAGGGTTGAATACTATCTGAAGTGACCTGTATGTGACAGACTGCAGCAGCAGCACATTCATTTATAGATAAAGGAAGTATTCACACAGCAGGAAGAAAAAATAACCTCAATGATTATGATCGTTTTTTATCAAAATATTGCACAAGCATTTAGCAATATCTCACATCCGCTAAATTTCTTCCACTGATTGTTCAGTTATAATCTTGTTTTATAATAAAGAAAAACCATTAAAACTCTCTAAAGTCAGTTGCAAACATAATGTATTAACATTCAAGTGACTCACAACACTCCACAGCATTAGATGCCGTCTGCAGCCACAGCATCTGGCCATCCCGCTGAGGGATGGCGACCCTGAACACAACTCGCACCCTCGTGTTCTTCCGCCCGATGTCCGTTTCTCCTTTCTTCAGCTCGATGTCGGCATTACGCAACTTCAGGATTCCAGCACAGTCAATGCTGTGGAACAGAAAATAATAATAATAATAATCACGATGCATTATCTGCCACACTAAATGTGTCCTGTAGAGTTTTCAACCACTTTAAAAGATGTAATGTAGCTCAGGTCCTTCATGTTGTTGTCAACTGAAAGTTACTCAGTGTCCTCCTGGATCATAGTCTTCATATAGACTGTGTCTATAATTTGTGATGTTGTCATCCTGATTGTCCATAATGTAAATCTCTGTTCTGTGCATCGATTAATGTCCACCCTGGAACCGAGATTCCTACTCTGTTGTTCTTGTTGAGGTTTCATCCATTTTATTCCTGTTATTAAAATAGTTTTCCTTACTAGCATAAAGATCTATGGACAGACTGTAAAGCATGAGGCTAATTTGCAATTTGCAATATTAAGACTATACAAAAAAATGACTGGATTTGATACTTGGGTTAAGTAGCAATATTTTGACAGCGAGTTCCTCCTTTGTTTGTATCTGGTGCTTTGCTAGCACATGCACACAGCAAGTGATGAAATCCACATTTATGCCGACTGCAGAGAGTGATCAAGCAAACATGCAGTGAATGTAAGTTATGAAACTCAAGGAAAAGGAAGACAAACAGGTGGAACAGGAGAAGTCTCATTTTTGATAGAAACATCTCAGTAGTTGCTTGCTTGATGCATGTTGTAACTAGAACTACAGCTACCTCAACAAAAATGGAAATGTCTAATGCTATATTATTACTCCTGCAGACATTTTCACTCACTGACAGTAGAGTGCCAAAATGCAGCAAAAAACTTTCATGATGCATTTCGGTGAGAAACTTTATTACAAAAGACCACCAAAGGGGAATCTTCAAGTCAATCACACAGATTTCTCCATTACTGCCACCACTGAACTGACAATTGTTTTAGTAAAATGATTGTTCAAGAAAAGGCATTGGGATTTAATGAGAAATATAGCAGTATGTCATCGGAAGTGAAAAGAAAAACATGACTTAGTCATAGACGTCATAATAAAAGTTAGACTGGGCCAAGAATCGAGCCCTGTAGTACTCCACAAATGAAGATTGTAGCAGATATAAAATGCCAGATTTCCATAATAAGAGCATCTGCATAGAGCATCTCCTGCATCTGGCAGTGCTTTCAGTCAAAGAGTCAGTCACGGGAGACTGTACCCCAGTCTGGTTTGAAAGTACTGTTAATGGGTTCCCTGCATTCAGCACCAAAGCTCAACAGAAATGACTAATTCGACTGTTAAAATGCCAGTCAACTCAGGGGTGTCTCAGCTCGTGATCTGAATCATCAACATTTACAAGGCAGCCTTACAAATCAAGTGCAGTTACCAGCCCACTATCACAGTCACAGTAATCACCATCAGGCATGTTGCGCTGTATGTTCTGCATGTTCAAGTCCAAAGGTAATGATCTCGCCAAGAAGAGTTAGCAAAGCACACTATCTTCAGCCTAATAAGAATGTGCCTAAAACCTTTTAACAATCAAGGACGACTAAGACAAAGAGACAAAGTTGTACAGTATATTAGTTGTTAGTGTTATTACCTTAACTAGTAATACTGTCACTGCTACTTGCTACAAAGCTGAATGACACTGAGTGGTTGAAACAAATCGATAACATGAGACAAGATACAGGTATAACTGTGATTCAATGCCATGTTTACCTTGCAGACATGTTGTTTTCTGGAAGTAGAGGGACCTCCAAAACTTTAGTGCCACCAAATATTTTCTCCTGGCAGGTGGTGGTAACTGTCTTCCCCGTCACGCGGTGGACCTGGTAGAAGGCATGAGGGCGAAGGTACCGGTCGTCTGCGGTGCCGATGAACAACAGCAGGCTGACCTGCTGTTCGTTGTATCCGTTTAACTGCAGACATAAATTCAGTGATAAGCATCTGATGAACACTTAAAATGTGCAACATACGTTGCTGTTGTGTCAGCAACAGACTAGTAAAGATGATTTAATTTTAAAGGAACAGTTGAGCATTTTGGGAAATATCTCCCAATATCTATTATATATTCCCAATTAAATTACCTTTCTTGTCTGCATAATGTAAAAATCACAATCTGTGGTGGAACTTGTTATCAAACAGTCTCCACTAGTTGGAATAATGATCGTTCCATATTTACAAGTTAAAAGTGTCAGCACAACTACTGTATGACATCACTGTAGCATTAATATCCATCTTGATGGATCTTCATCTTTGAATAAATCACAGTAACACATTGCTTTGCCAGCATGTAATACTTATTCCTGATATTCTTACAATTTCATCCCTGATATTTGCATCACGCTGCTCTGGTTAATGACATATTTAATTCACTAAACGTAAAATGTGACAAATCAATCATCTGCTGAACCTGAATCCTGACATATCTCAGCTTGTTACCAATATACTGGAGATCACACAAAACTTCACTCATTAAATGTTATCTTTGCTGTGTGATTTGGATCGCACACAAGGTATTATATACAATATTCCCTCAAAAAACTGAATTATTTACTCATTATTGCTATTATAAAATGCTATGGGAGACCTCAGAGATGGCACTTACAGTGAACAAAACGCCAACATGACGTCAGATTTGACCGTTTGCAGAGTCCTGTTTTGCGGATTTTACACAGACATAAAAATCACGCTGCAAACATCATGATTGTCAGTTTTCGTGTGTAACTCTTTTGACATTATGTCACAGCTCAGCTCTGGATTTCCCTTGAAACCACGTTCCTGTTTTCTCTGGCCATGTTTCTCCCTCAGTTACCTGCTCAACCCCACACACAGTCTCTTGGCCCCTCCCCTCCTGCTTTCTCTTTGCCACCTGTCACACACACACACACACACACACTCGCTCAGGTTTCCCTTCCCCCTCCTTTGCCAACACACACACACATCACAGAGGCCAATTCCAGGTAACCAGGCCCAGTATTTAAGGAATTCTGTTCCCGTCACACACTGCCAGACTGTCTTTGAGGAACACTGCCACTTTATGCCTGGTTTCCTGCTCCGTGACGCTGCACAGACTCTGCTTTCGTCTCTACTGTAAGTTGGTGTTTGACTCCCATTCCCCTGTCATCTCTTGTTCTTCCTTCACTCCGGGCCCATGCTTTGTTCACGCTGATTTGATACTGCTTAATTCTCGTGATGACTTCTTTCTGCCACGCTTGTTTTTTGAAGTTTTGTTTTAGTGCTCTGTATTAAAGCAGAAGAGCAAACTTTCACTTACTTAACACGTCTCTCTCTTGGGTCCTGTTGACAAATACATTACACATTCAGCCCGTTTGACATTTACCACTGTGAGTTTTCACACATCTCGCAGGAGAAAGCTCATCTGGCTTCAGCATCGGTCTGAAAATTCTGACACCCAGAATAGCCCTACTGGTGTCGGTTACATACGAGGCCTTAATGGCGCTTTACTTGTCTCGGCCTGCCTCTGTTCTCTGATCCAGACAATTCACAAGGGTTTTTCCCCCACAACATCAGCAAAACAGAAGTCCGAAACAACCTCAGTCACCCTGTGATTTTATCCCTCGTAGATCATCGCAGGCTCAGTCAGTGTAGGACTCTACACAGTTACACAGAGTTTGACAAAAATTAACACATGCATCTCTTCTTCTCTGCACTGATCCTAAACTGTAGCTACAGAGATTGTGATCTGTGTTTTTTTATTAATCCATTCATCATTGATGCAACATTGGTGTCTCTGTATTCATTCTCTGTTCACGATAGTTTAGTCTAAAGTTAAAAGGAAACTTAATGTAACTTTAAGGGGAAGGCACCTGAGTGTGTTACAAGGGAGCGTTTACCTTTATGACAGGGTGTCCTTCAGATGCCTTAATGGATCCTCGGCTGCCCTCGGTCTCATAATGAGCCCTGTGGTAGGACTTGGGCTGGACCTCCAGTTTCAGCTCACACCGGTCAAACTGGCTGGGCAGAGGCCAGTCCAGAGGAGGGGGAGACATGGCCCTGGATGCAGAGACAACAGACACGTAAGGATCCAATACTGCATGATAACAATCGCACTATTATATGATACGTTTATTATTCCCCAAAGGCAAAATTCACATACCAACGCAGAGTAAGAGGAAGAAGTCAAACTATGAGACATGGGGCATAACAAGCCGATACGCAAAATAAAGTAATACTGAGGAAAGCAACTGTAAAGAGTAAGCAGTCTGTGGGAATGATGCTGCTGCTGGAAGAGTGATTCCCATACAGCAACACTGAAAAGTTAATCGTGAACTTTTACACCCAATTGCTTGTCAGGCTCCTAGCACTGGCAGAGCCCAAAATGATAACTGCAAATGTCAGTTTGAACTGACTTAAAGCCCAAAACCTAAAGATACTCAGTTACTGAGAAAAACAGCTAATTTTTATAATGGAGAAGTGGGGATGTCAAACTTTTTTCTTCATAAATTACTTAAAAAGTTGGTGTTGATTACTATTCGGTATATACATTATAATAATCAATTACTTAAGAAATAATTTTAGAATTAAATTCATTAACTTCTTCATCAAAGTACCTAAACAAACAAAAGCTGCTACATAAATATATTTTCAAGAGAAATAAGCTAAATAATAACTTTAAAAATAAGACCAACCCAAACAGAGGAGGGTTTCCAGGTTTGGGTTTGCTCCAGCTGAAGTGGGAGGGGACCTGCAGGAAGGGTTCCAGCCCGGGGTCTCCCTGACCCGCCAAGAGACCCAGCTGGCCACCCGACTTCCTCCTGGTCTTAGAGGGGACATCCAGGTCTTGGTAGCTGCACATTAGGAGAGGTCCAAGGTTACTGGGTGAGCTTCCCAACCAGGTGTCATCGGTCACGCTGCCCCTTGGGGAGGTGCCCGGTGTGGGGCTCGGTGAGTGGTGAGGAGAGGGTGAACGGGCATTGGGGTCAGTGCTGGTGTGTCGCCTCTTCCCGCACGGGGAGGTCGGTCTGGATGACGGCCTGCAAAGAAAGTCAGTATGAACTGTATTTATACCACAATTAAGTTAATCTTTTTCTACTCCACATTCCTGTGCTTATTATCAAAATGTTCAGAAAGTGAGTTTGATCAAGCAACTGCAAAATATGATCATCTCCAAACATGCTAATTATTACACCATAGTTCTGCATCTCTGTGCACATAAAATAAAAGCATAAACATTTTTCATGTTCCTAAAAAGAAACAATCATAAACAGATCCACATGCAAAATGTCAGTCACAAAAATGTCTATAAATAACCCATAAACAAATACGAAAAGACATTTAAAACAGTAGTCGGGCTAGAAACACACTCAACAGTAGCCATTAAATCCCAGTGTTGTGACAATGTAAATTACTAATGTCGTTTCCACACTGTGCCTGCTGTTTGTAAGGATTTTGGTGAGAACTGAACATAATCCACTGACAGCCTGGCGGGTACATATCTACACAACTTTTAATAACACTGTATATGTTTAGGGAGATCTTTTCTAATAGTTTGATTATTACATGTTTGCAAACTCAACCTCTGTGACCGCTGTGGTAATTTCTGAAATGTGTACCCAGATGTGTACCTGGAGTTGGGCTGTGGGTTCAGCCAGTTCTCTTCTGTGACACTGGTGCGAGGGGAGTGACAAGGTGACTGACGTGGCGACTGATAGGGTGACAGTGCTGGGCTAAAGGCTGAAGGATGCTGGTATTTTTGTTGCCATAACTCCACACCGAAAGCACCACCCCCACAGCCTGGGGAACCCAGAGGTGACCCAAGAGGAGATCCAAGGGCGAGGCGGGATGTGTCGCATAGCTCCCCATCCACGTCATCGTAGATCTGGGAGAAGGACCCGCAGGAGGAGAGGTCGGACATGCAGCTCCTTGATGACAGGCTACTGCAGGGGCTCAGGGAGAGTGCCGGGTCCCGGTAGCATGGGTCCAGGGACAGATAGAGCTGGTCTCTGGACCAGGATGTCTCAAGGTAGCCCCCCTCCGCCCCACCCACTGCCAAAGCTTCCTGGCTAATTTCAGTCTCCACATGATTGTTAGGAGCTATGGAGGTGATCTCAATACTTGGGCAGTCGAAGGCTCTGAGGTTCCCCTGGGCCCCATATTGGAGCCCCTGGGAATGGTAATTGTCTGCAGTAGAGTAACATGGAAGGTGACTCTGTAGCTCCTGGCTGATAGACGGCTCGGCCAGAGCCTGTGTGGAGGAGGAAGGTGTCTTCACATGGAGATCTGGAGCTGTGAACAGTAAATGAGCAAACATGTAAATCAGACGTGTGATCATTTGCATTGCAAACATACATATTTGTTAGCTCCATTCAGAGTACCACACGATCATCTGTATACAACCAGCAGACAGACAAAAAAAAACTCACAGCATTTCCCGTAGTATTTTTTAGCTGAAAGGAAGCTGTTTCATGTTGCATGAAACACCAGCCACCTCAATTAACATCATAAAACTGCTTACAGTGCAAAATATTTAATAATACTAATACTTTAATAATACTTAGCTAAGCTTCTACTGCATCAGCTATAAAATGCTTTTAAATGTCTTAATCTGTCTTTTTACAATGGTTTGTTTTTGTGTATGTTTTGTCATGACACTAGGGCAATTTTAGACCTCGCCTTGTCCTGTAAGAAAAGAGAAATGTAAACTTCTTACTATCTAACACAATACAGACCAACAGTAACACTCTTCAAAACACCCGTTGCCTATTCTGTTTCGTGTAAGGCCAGAATCGGCTCGTATCAACAGCATCTTTTTGGCACATTTAATCCCTAGAACAAATGTCACTGTGGTTACTACACTTTAGCTGTTTCCTCTAGCTAAAGCTGCAAGATATACTACAGTAATCAACTGGTTGAATGCCCGTACTGTAAACTGTCAACTATAACTCAAGGGTTTGGTTGAAAACACTGGATGAATTGTGTTCAAATAACAAATAAAATAATTTAATAATTTAGGTTACAGTCATAACATTATGAAAAGATTCAGGGACTCCAGGAAAATCTTAGTGAGTACAGGCCAAGGGCGGACACCACTTCTAAATGTGCCTGACCACCAACACTGAGAAATGCAACCTGAAACACAGCTACACAAAGGAGGAAGCCAAACATCAACTCTGTGCAGAAACACCGCCAAGTTCTCAGGGCTGGAGCACATGTCAGATGAAATGAAAGCAGAGGAAACGTACTCTGTGGTTGAAGAGTCCAAATTTCAGCTTGTTTTAATGAAAAACAGATGTTCGGTTCTCTGTCTGAAAGACATAACAGACCATGAATACTATTACCAGCTAATGGTGCAAAAGCATGGGATGTGATGGTATGGGAACGCATAAGTGCCCAAGGCATGGGTGACTTGCAAATGTGTGAAATTACCATCAATACAGAGATGTGTATTTGGATTTTAGAGACACATGCTGCCCTCAAGGCAACATTTTTTCCTGGGAAGTCAAGGGAAATAAATATACAGTGTAATGTACTCCAGTACGACTCCATCACCCGCTATCACAGCAGTAATAAATATACTATTATCACCTTTCTGACATTCACAGCAGAGCTGCTTTATGGGATTGAATTAGACTGTAGATGTGTACCTAATAAAGTGCCCAATGAGTGAATATACACTTGACTAATTATGGTGACAGATTATTACAGTTCATTTACACAGCTGCACACACTCCTCACCACAGCCCTACTATTAATACCCCCCCACACACACACACACACCTTGCACGCTACATGCAAAAAAGGCGCCAAAGCAGCAACTGTGATCTGCTTCAACAGCTCTACTTGCTGCTTCTTTGCAAATAAACCTCAGCGTGTTGCATAGAAATAAATGAGATGTGATACAACCGAGAGGAGAAAGGGGAGGAGGAGGCGACAATGGCCCACCACCAGCTGTGTGACACAGAGCGGTTAGAAAACCAGGAAGTAAAACCTGCAGTGAGACCGGCAGACAGGCTGGTGACACTGTCTGTCATGAAGAACAACCAGCCAACATGCTGCATCTGTCCATCTATCAATCTACAGTTAGGTCCATATCCAAGAGTGACAGTTTTAATCATTTTTACTCTGTATGGTACCACAATAGATGCTGATGACTGTCTGCTTTAATTTAAGGGTTTCATTGAAAGCACCCCGAATTTCAAGGGTTCAACAGTATTTGGACAATTGGTTGCTCATCTGTTCCATGTCCAGGTGTGTGTTATTCCCTCAGTAGTTCATTAACAAAGTACGCCAATAAAAGAAGTGCAAAGGGCTGTTACTGCCAATAGAATGATTCCCTGGTGAGCTCATAATCATCAAAAGGCCCAGAAGACCAAAAAAACAAGTGTGGTGAGTGACAAAAGAATTCTTTACCAGGTGAATAAAATCCTCTTTACGACAGCCAGTGTCAAAGTGAACAATCAAGAGAAGACTTAGCCAGATACAAGTACAGAGGGTTTACCACAACATGTAAACCACTACTACGCCTCAAAAACAGGAACACAATAAGAGAGTTTGCTAAAAATGCAAAGAAGCCTGTAGAGTTCTTGAACAACATCCTGTAGACAGATAAGACCAGTGGCGGCTGGTGAAATTATTTTTGGGGGGGGCGCACTTTTGCAAGTCAGTTTTCAGATGCACGGTCCCACATATCACCACTAGTATAAGCAAAAGCACCATTACCATGCATAACACTGCTTTAAAATATTAAATTAACGTGAAAATACACCGTCTGTGTTACATTTCGCTCTGTCTCTCCTTCAACTGAGAACATACAGTCAAGCAGCTCATTCTGCACTGTCTCATGTCATTTAAACACAGTAACATGGTGCAAGTTCTCCATCAAGAGATCCAACAAAGTCCACAAGCCCCATGAAAAGACCAGTGTTCACTTTCATCACGACC
>JAUBNQ010000025.1:23800975-23814206 GCA_032353495.1 Ctenopoma kingsleyae | reverse complement strand
GGCGGGCGGGGCTGTCTGTGAGTTGTCGGACAACAAAACAGGAAAGAGGCAAAAGAGCTCTATCGAGTTTTACGATATGGTCTCATTTCATATCGCATTTAGAATTTATATCGATAATTTTAAAATATCGATATATTGCCCAGCCAATCAACAGATGCCACATCTGTAGGAAATGAAAATATGTTGTAGTCTGTACCACCTTTTAACAAACAGGAAGACATGGTAAGATCTTATCACAGTGTCTGTATCAAGCATCAAGACTGTTATTCTTGGAAAACCTCAAACACCTTGAAGCTTCCTGTTTGTTTTATTACTGTGTTCATCAGTGCTTTAACTGACAGCTTACAGGTGATTAAAGTGGCATAAAACAAATTTCAAACTGTTTGCTCTCTTTCTCGTAGTGTTAGAGCAGATGTTGCTGATCACTCCGTTTCCTTTGCAGCTTGTGCAACAGTAGCTCAGCTTGTTTATTTCGGTTGTCTTCAGAGGGTTCAGTGCTCTTTAACACAAATACACAGAGACACAAAATACAAGTGAAGCAAACTTTGATAACTCACGTGCTGCAAAAACACACAAAAGTAAAGTCTAATACATCAGTGTTACTTAATCAGTTTCAGATCCCCCAGAACAAAACAGTTTTCATTTGACCTTGTTTTCTCTACATGCGGTACGTCTTTATTCCTGTGTTTATCTAAATGTGGTGCATTGATGTGTTTCTCTCTTAAAGCCGCAGTATCACTTTCACTGTAGTGATCCCATGAAGACAGTTACTTCTCTTCAACGTCTGTTAGTTCCTAGTTTTGTTTGTATGGTGCATTTACTATTAGTTCAGCCTGTTTTAAATAGTGTTTTCATCATCAACATGCTCTGATAGACCTACTGTACCGTACAGCCAGTCTACTGCTAAAGGCTAAAAGTGTTTTCATGGCGTGTGACTAAAGGTTGGTGCTAATGTTTCTCTGTCTGCATAAATGTGCAAATGGACCAACTGAGGTGACACGTCAGTTGTTTAGTTTGTAGTGCTTTCCCTGGGTTTCTGCAGCTCTACACTGCTGTGCATTAATCTCTCCTGGCCTCTTCAGCTTTGTATTGTACTGCAGAGAAGCAAATGTTGTTGTACTGAATAGTTAAGATGTGTATTTGTGTTTATGTCTTAGGATGACAGATTATGTACAGTATACAACTGATCTAGGCCACAGTGACTCAGCTGTGTTTCTGATGCACATTCCAGTGTTCAACATGTTCTACATGGTGCTTACGGTTCAGGTGTGGACATAGCGTCAGGCTCTCACAAAGAAAATAACGGAAATGGAAACGCTCTCTATATTATGAAGATGTGTTCATAAGTATGTTTTTATTGGGAGTTGTTGCTGTTTCTTCAGCTCAGACTGAGCATCATAAAGAGTTAAGGCCACAGCAGCTTCTTGGTTTTACCTGCATGTAGCTGCACATGTTTTGTTATGACGCTGCCTGTGCTCCTCACTCAGATCAAAGAATGTGCAGTAGAGGAGCTGGGGAAGGGCTACCTGGTGTCCTGCCTGGTGGATCACCGCACCAACATCAGTGACTACCAGTGCAGCCAGTACATCACCAAGATGACCAGCATCATCTTCAGCGACTACCGGCTCATCTGTGGATTCATGGACAAGTGTCGCCATGACATCAACGCCCTGCGCTGCGGCAGCGTCAGCACCGGAGAGAAGGTGAGTGAAGGTGGTTTACTGGATTTTGTGTTGGTCTGATGAATCTTCGTCTCTGAGGGCAGTTTGTCAGGTGGCTGAGCGAATCCAACGGGTTTTCATACTGCTGAGCCGAGCTCAACCTCGCAGTCCCATTAGACGTGCAATTATTATGGGACATCACGTCAGCACAATTACAACTTGAAGCAAATTATTTATTTGTCAGCGAGAACGGAGTCTGTTTCATTATGGGGACTTTGCCACAGCAGTTTATTTGCGTGTTGCAGAGCAGCTTGGAGAGGAGATCGTGTTGATGCTGTCTGTAACGCAGACAGAGCTCGCCCCCCACACGTCATCTCTCGCCACACTGAGAAAATACAAGAGACGCTGACATGATTTATGGAATGAAAGTTAACCTGACTGTTAGTGGTATCAGTGATGATGTATTCTACATAGTCATTATTTCCACGCTGCAAATAATGATTTTCATTATTTATTAATTTCTCCATTAATCTTTTTGTTCTATAAATGTCAATAAACAGAAGAAAATCACAGTTTACTGCAGCACAGCAACATGTCATCAAAATGTTTTTGTCTGACAAACTGCAGATTATTATTCTGTTGATTTTACAAACTCTTAGAAACATGAACTTTATATTAAAAGTCTTCACGCGCACCTGGATGAGTCTCAGTGAAATTCAGTTCAGCTGCTGTTTTTTCTAGGACAGATACCAACAGTTGATGATTGTGGAGATTATAATATACTTCACATACACATACTACATCTGCACAATCTTCATCAATAAATAAGTATTTTTATGCTCCACTGTAAAAGAGACTAATAATCGTACTCACTTACCTGTCTGTTTTGGGGAGCTCATTTTAAATGTTCAGTTCACCCAAATTTCAACTAGCTTGGTGTGCAGACTCTACAGAACAAATGCACTATCAGTTTTCACTGAGAACATTTTATCCTATACTTGTTGACAGTGACTTCTGATAAATAACAAGCTCACTGTTCTGGAAGAGGCGTCGTTATTGAATCTGGTCGATGTGGGACTGTTGGGTTTTGCACATTATTCTGTATTTACCTATATTCTGAAAGGTCTTTAAACCTTACGGTGTAAAGTGCCTCGAGATGACTTCTGTTGTGATTTGGCGCTATATAAATAAAACTGAATTAAATTGAAATTGCAGATCTCTTCTTTGACCTGTGATATGTCAGACTGTCAGTTCTGTAACTGTGTGATATTCACTCCCCGCGCAGGACATCCACTCTCAGGGCGAGGTGATCGCCTGCCTGGAGAAAGGTTTGGTGCGGGAGGCCGAGGAGCAGCCAGGGGCTCACGCCATCAAGGACGAGTGTAAAAAGTCCATCATGAGAGTCGCTGAACTCTCCTCGGACGACTTTCACCTGGACCGGTATCTGTACTTCGCCTGCCGTGAGGACCGTGAACGCTTCTGTGAAAATGTGAGAATTAAAGTCTTCTAATAAGTGAAGAACAGCTGTAAGCTTTTTTGTAGACATTTAGTTTTAGTTTCTGAGTGACTCAGGTTCTTAGATGAGTCCAAGAAAGTGTCAGTAATATAATCTAGTTATTTAAAAGCCTGTTTTCTGTTGTGTTTTTGGACACTTATGTTGTAGTCATTATCTGAAACCTGCAGATAAACTGAGACAAACTTCTTGAAAGATTTTACATTAAAGTAATTAGTGATTAATTATTAATGCTGTTTTAACTGTTCAGGATTAGTCATCTCTGAAGAACTGTTGTGTTCTCGTTGTTTTTCCAGACACTCGCTGGTGAAGGACGAGTTTACAAATGTCTCTTCAATCACAAGTTTGAGGAAGCAATGTCTGAGAGGGTGGGTGTTCAACCTTAAACTGTCTCTCCTGAAAACTGATTTGAGCATGAACAGGTGAAAAGTTAAGAAAATCTCAGCCTCGTAGTCTGAACTTCATGATGCTCGTTGTGTTTCCTCAGTGCCGTGAGGCTCTGACCACCAGGCAGAAGCTGATTGCTCAGGATTACAAAGTGAGTTACTCACTGGCCAAAGCCTGCAAGTCGGATCTGAGGAAGTACCGCTGCAACATGGACACAAACATGCCCCGAGCCCGAGAAGCTCGTCTGTCCTACCTGCTGCTCTGCCTGGAGTCAGCCGTGCACAGAGGTAAGCAGCTCGTTCTCAGAGTGAACCTCCTGTTTGTCAGTCACCCATCCACAGTCCCATGTGTTCATCAGTGTCCTCACGAGGGCTGGGCGATATATCAATATTTAAAAATTATCAATATAATTCTAAATGAGATATAAAATGAAACAATGTCGTAAATCTCCCCCTCTGAACACAACTCACAACCTGCTAAATTTGTCTAAATTGCCAATAGTTTTTCGTACATTAATGAAATACCTGACACATAGAACGTATGTAGAATGTAAATTTGTCCCATAGCTGTCTTTTTGTAATTACTTTATGGGATCAAAAAATATCAAGATATAAATCGTGTATCACCACTCAGCTTAAAAATATCTCTGGTCACTGGTCCCCTTTTTATTAGTGATTTACCTTTATTTCAGCAACACAGTGAACCCCCACCTTTCTATTAGTCTGGCTCTTCTCTGGAGTTAAACAAATGTCTCAGACTTAACTCTTTTAACTCTAACATGTCGTATTCAGTAAAATCTTTTGTTGAACTGTTTCATACTCACACAAACCTCCACAGCTTAGTGTGTTCGTGTTCCTCTGTGTGTGTTTCAGGTCGTGTGGTCAGCGGTCAGTGTCAGGGTGAGATGATGGACTACAGGCGGATGCTGATGGAGGATTTCTCTCTGAGTCCTGAGATCGTGCTGCACTGTCGCAGTGAGATCGAGGATCACTGCTCGGGTCTGCACCGCAAAGGGCGGACGCTGCACTGCCTGATGGGGGTCGGCAGGGGGGACGCAGGAGCGATCGACCCCAACTGTCAGCGGGCGGTGAGTCAAAAAACAGTAATTACAGCTGTTTGTCAGAAGCCTGTGACGGACAACTGGCGTCGTCAAGTGGTTTAGAATTTTACACGTCTTGGACAAAACAAAGTTATGATCTTATCATTTCCAGTGTCAGTTCTGCAGGATTGAGCAGCCATAGATGTTTTAATTCTACTATAACGCATTCCTTCCTACAGTTCCCAGAATGCCGTGCAGGTCTAGCTGGTGCTGCATGTATTCAGATTTTCATTGTTTTTATGTTTTGTTTTTCCTCCTATCCTCAGCTCCAGACTCTGATCCAGGAAGCCGACCCTGGAGCTGACTACCGCATTGACAGAGCGCTCAATGAGGCTTGTGAGTCCGTCATCCAGACCGCCTGCAAACACATCCGCAACGGAGACCCCATGTGAGTCCTGTTCACACTCTTTCTGCTCCTCAGTTACTTTCTATTACACAGGCTGGCAGTTTGCTGTAGTACTGTATCTTACCCATTTCACCTGGTGTGTCCGTCCAGCCTGAGTGGAGAGTTTTTTTCATTTGGCTGAGATGAAGAAGTTGGTGTATCGATAAAGTCGAGTTTAGTTCAGATTCAGATCTGTTACTCTCCTACATGACCTGCAAAAATCAGGCGATGTTCATGTCACTGAAGGGACAGAAACTAGCAGCAGACGTAGTAACGTGTTTTCTACAGTTGTTTCACACTGGCACTGTTCTAATTCAGTAGTTTAATCGCACCAGCTGGAGAACAGTCTTCACCAGCTGTTTACAGTGCTGTGAAAAAGTATTTGGCCCCTTCCTGATATTTGTTTTGCATATTTGTCACACTTGTGTCACACGCAAAGCTCAACACTTGCCTGGTCCCTTGTGAAAAAGTAATTGGAAGTCTACATGGTTTTACTGTATGTGGCATCTCAGCATCTATTTAAAAAAAAAAAAATTGGGGTTTGCTGCTCAGCATCTGTTAAATATGACGACATTTGTGTCACTGATGCTGCAGGATCCTGTCGTGTCTGATGGAGCATCTATACACTGAGAAGATGGTGGAGGACTGTGAACACAGGCTGCTGGAGCTGCAGTACTTCATCGCCAGAGACTGGAAGTAAGTTATTCACAGGCTGACATATACAGACAAGATGAGTTGACCATTAAACACTAAAGGTCTAAAATTATTTGAGCACACTTTTTATCATTGTGGCTCTGAGATTTAGCCCAAAGATTGTTTGTGTCAGGAAGATGCTCCACTCTGTAACACTGCTGTACACCTGTGAGTTAACAGACTGTTCCTGTAGCTCCAGAAAATGTTAGTGAGTGTTACATCTTCACTCTAGAGGATCTTGTTGTCAGTGTTTCATTCTTTAATTCATTTGAATAATTTAATAAGTTTGTTTATTGATTATGGTTCTTTTATTGTCCTTGGTGTATAGTAGACCGACCTGGAATGAGTTTAGTATTAGAGTTTTTGTAATTGAAATGTCGTCTTTAGCTCATCATCATTTTTACATTTCCATCAACTGTCGATGATGATGATGATGATGATGATGATGATGATGATGCAGCAGCTCCAGTCTGTTCATCGGTTCATTGTTCCCTGTGTTGTTGCCAGGTTGGATCCCATCCTGTATAGGAAATGTCAGGGCGATGCATCTCGCCTCTGCCACACTCACGGCTGGAACGAGACCAATGAAATGATGCCGCCTGGCGCCATTTTCTCCTGCCTGTACCGCCACGCCTACCGCTCTGTGGAACAGGGACGCAGGGTGAGTCTCTACCAGGATCGCTACAGGATTAAAGGACGATGTTTGAGCTCATAACTGAACCTTTTTTCCCCCCCTCACCTACATCGTCAGATAGTTTCTCTTTTTTTACCTGTTCTGAAATTCCAGTTGCTGAGTTTTACCACCAGCCCACATACAGTAACTTTAACTGTTTTTATTCCAACGTATACTTGGAGTCTTTGCTAGCCTCTGTTCTGTTAGCATCAGCAGCTCGTAACCTCCTAACCAGAGCATGTTCTTGTAGCTCCCCAGTGGGGACTCTGAAGAAAACCACGGTTTCACTGTGAGTATGTCCTGCTGCTGACAAACCGATTTTAATCACAGGAAACTGGTCATGACCGTCATGATGACTGGTGGTTTGTAGGGGAACTGATTGTGTTTGGTCCTTCTCATGTGGAACTGGTGCATGTGGAGGCTGATTTTACAACAATCAATATAATTTCAGTTTTGGGAAATAATTGTGTGATTACTCTGATTAATTGACTGCAGCTCCTTAAATCAGCTGTGTTCTTAAAGTGATATTCCACCCAAACATATCGTTTCCTTCTTCACTCCTGTAGCATAATCATTCTTTTCAGTGGCAGCTGGACTTGTTTTAGTTCCTTGAAGACATTTCACCCTCCATTCCAGAGGGTTTCAAATTCTATACGTCAACTCTGGTGAACTTTGACACACAGATTTGTGCTGTTGACTGTTCCAACGGTTCTTGACATTTATCCAGATCCAAAGAATTGAAAACACCACAGTTTGGAATTTAGCTTACAAATGACTTAAAAGATTGATCATTCGGAGTTGCACAAGTCCGTTACAGAGCCGTTGTGACTGTTACTGCTACAATAGTTCACCAACCCTTTCTGTGAACTTGAGGTTTTCAGAACAACACATTTAACAAACACGAGTGCACATTCTGCTGTGACTTGGCCTTTATTCAGCTATTTAAATTTTCTGTCAGAAATGGTGAGTTCAGCCATAATTTGGTGATTTAAATAAAACCTCTGCAGTGAAAATCAGTTTAAGGCCCCTCAGAACAATAGAAGTGAGACATTTCTCTGGTCTTGTCTAACTGCATGTCGCGCTCGTCCTCCCGCAGCTCTCCAGGGACTGTAAGGTGGAGGTCCAGAGGATTCTGCACCAGAGGGCACTAGACGTGAAGCTGGACCCTGAGCTGCAGAGGCGCTGTATGACGGACCTTGGGAAGTGGTGCAGTGAGAAGACAGAGGCCGGACAGGAGCTGGAGTGTCTGCAGGACCACCTGGAGGATCTGGTGTCTGACTGCAGAGAAGTGGTGGGAAACCTGACAGAGCTGGAGTCAGAGGTATCTGCTACACCTGCTGCTGGTGTTTCTTATAATATTCCCAGGGCTTCATCAGCTAAAGGTCACAGTAGGAGAATATTCCCGGTGATGTACAGTGTAAAAAGCACTTCTTTAAAGAGTGAATGCTGCAGTGTTTGATCTTAATTTAGTTTTCATGTAGAAGTAACGTTGCTGCCTCAAAAGACTTTTTAGTTTGTTTTTTTTTATTCACACACGCACAAAGTGGAGGAAGCGTCAGAGAAGTGGGGCTGATATCACCGGACTCTAGCCCCCAAAACAGGAATAAAAAACCAGCAGTGTGGGATAAGTTTGATATTAATGAATAAATGTGAACATACGTGTATATGATCAGAAGCTGTGCTGTCAAAATCATTTCCCTCATTCAGACTGAAATAAGCGACGGTTAGTGGAAAGTACAGGATCATTCTGCGTTGTTTCATTGGGGCGTTTCTGATTGTTTTCAGAAATGTGTGTGCAGTGACACGTGCAGGTTAAACACAGCTGACAGATCAGATTTTTATTTTAGCTTTGTGTTGACGTCTCTCTGTTTTGTCCTCAGGATATTCAGATTGAAGCTCTGCTGATGAGAGCCTGCGAACCTGTCATCCAGGCCCACTGCCATGTAAGTCTGCACCGAGAAATTCACTGACTCACTGAAATTTGCCTTCAATCCAGTGATGTGAAGATATTTTTCCTCTTCCTCATTTTATTTTTTGCATATTTGTCACTTAAATGATTCAGATCACCAAACGCATTTTAATATTACACAAAGATAATCTGAGTAGATATAAAATGCAGTTTTAAAATGTTGATTTCATTTATTCAGGTTTTAAAAAACTGTCCAAACCTGCTCGAGCTTTGTAAGAGAGGAAATACTTTTCCACAGCATTGATATCTGCTGCTGTGTAGAAACTGTTAATGCACAGTGAATGAAATGACCTGTAAAGAGTCATTCATTTCTTGACTTTAAAGCTTTAATAGATGTTAATATGTTAATAGATGATGTGAGAAATGTTATGTTACCTGATTTTTGCATCAGTGTGTTGAAGTACTTCGGTTTATCAGGTATTTATTTCACTGGACTCGACCAGAAACAAACGTTCTCGTCTTATTTTGTGCACAAACAGTTTTTGTATCCAGTCCTGCAGAATGAAGGTTGAGAATGTGCTTATTGTTCTTTTCATGGATGACGTGATATTTGTCTGTCTGTCTGTCTGTCAGGAGGTAGCTGATAATCAGATCGACACTGGTGATCTGATGGAGTGTTTGGTGCAGAACAAACACCAGAAGGAGATGAACGAGAAGTGTGCGGTGGGAGTGACACACTTCCAGCTGGTGAGCAGACTGAGCACAATATGTTGTTGAAATATTTTAGCTCGACAGGAACACAAAACATTTTGTTGGCCCTCACTTCTAGTTATTCATAAATCTTAACCTTTATTTAGTTTTTTGTTTGAAACGAGCTGCTGAGTTTGTTATTGTCACTGTTATAACAGTTGTCGTGTCTCTGTTCTCAGATTCAGATCAAAGATTTCCGTTTCTCCTACAAGTTTAAGACGGCCTGCAAGGAAGACGTTCTCAAACTGTGTCCCAACATCAAGAAGAAGTAAGGGACACACACACACACACACACACACACACACACACACACACACACACACAACTGGTGATGCACGAATCTGTCAAAAATCCATTTCACTCAATATGTAACAGCATAATTAAAGTCAGAGGTCTGTCGACCGGATATCACAGCATCTTCTCTATCCCGTAACTGTTCCCAAATGTCAAAATTTAATTTCCATTCTCACATTTTTTCAGGTGCTTTTGTAAATGGTAATTGGTCGATTCACTTTCCCGAAATTCCTCCTGAGGTTTTCAGCTCTGTGTTCCAGAGGAAAACTAGAGGCTAAATTATAACATCAGCTGCCAGCAGCATTTTTCCATCCAGCAGTCCAACAAATACCGAGCAGCGTGAGCAGAGTGTCCAAACATGTGGAAGAGGATATTTCTTAAAATACATCTGTAGAAACTCATTGATTTAGGTTTTATATTTCATTCTGTGTGAATGTAAGTGAGTAAGAAACAACATGGAAGATGTAGAGATGTATTAGTATTTTACAGAGAAAAAAAAAGTGTGAAAATGTTAAAAAAATTAAAATCAGATCTGACACATGTATAATTTACTCCAGTTGTTCTCAACGAGCAGAAACACTCGACTCAGTTTGGAGGCGTTTTTCAGATGTGACTAAAGCTGAGCAGACACTGTGCTTTTTAAATTAATCTCGTTGATGGTGTTTACTTATATTACACCTGCTGCAGTAGTATGTAGTTGTATTAGTAGTCATGTCGTTCGTGTTGACTAAAAGAGAAGCAGCATTATTTTGTGTAATTTCACAATAAGCGCAAAAGAAGAAAAGCCTGTAAATCATCTGCTCTGTTTTGCAGTGAAATTCAGTTTTAAATAATAATACATTTAATTTAAAGACGCCTTTCTTGACACTCAAAGACACCGTACAATAAACAGAGAAAAAATATATATAAATAACAACAAGAAATGGAGACAAAAGCATAAATAAATGAATGAAAAATGGGATATAATGCAGGAGAGTATGCAGTCTTAAACAGGTGGGTTTTCAGTTTGGATTTAAAGAGGGGGAGTGAGTCAGTATTTCGTAGGTCGGATGGTAGTGAGTTCCAGAGCTGGGGAGCAGAGCGGCTGAATGCTCTGCAGATCTTTTGGCAGCAGCCATGTGGGACAAAAGCTGAGTCAGAAATTAACTTCTTCACTCACTGGTTTTTTTTTTTTTGCCAGCCGAAATAATACATTTCCTTTTTGTATCACATAGAGATTTCTCTCTGTTTCATTAAAACAGAGCGGATGGAGCAGAAATATGAAAAAATTTTTGATAGATTTGTGCTGTTTGTGTGTTTGGGGTCGTTTGGTCAAAAAGGTCACGATACAAACTCGTTTCTGTTTTTTTTATTCTACAGCTGATGAACACACAGACTTTCACCATCTGCAGAGAAATAAACTTGTCTTCTCTTCCTGTCGCTCAGGGTGGACGTGGTGATCTGCCTCAGCACCACAGTGAGAAACGACACTCTGCAGGACGTCAAGGAGCAGCGCGTGTCCGTCAAATGTCGTAAACAGCTGCGTGTGGAGGAGGTGGAGATGGTACGGCTTTAATTCTCTCTCAGATGATGTTTGTCTCTCGATGCACTCAGATGTTTCTTTCTCACTTGCACAGATTAAAAGTTTCTCTTTTGTTTGTGCCTGTTTTCTTTACATCTGTTAAATTCTGTCTGAATCTCTGCAGTCGGAGGACATCCGCCTGGAGCCGGAGCTGTACGACTCCTGTAAGCAGGACATCGCCAGATTGTGTCCCAATGTGGCTTATGGCAACGCACAGGTCAGCAGCTACACACACGCTCTTCTGCCCGTTTGTGCAAAGCTCACTTATACATCAGTACAAAGAGCGAAGAGTGAAAAACTGAGTGCAGAACTGTGCTTCCTGTGTGTTTGTCTCCAGCAACCACCAGGTGGCAGTATTATAATAAAGATCTTCTTCGGAATGGGATCAATAAGTTTTACTTCAGTCATTTTTATTGACTTAAGTAGATGGTTTAGTGAGTGTTTGTATTTATTAGTTTTTGGGACCATGTTGAAAATAAACCTTTTTATTTTCTGTCATTTCTAAATAAGTTATGACTTTATTATTATACCACAGGGAATTTGGTTTGATCACAGACATGACTATGCACAGAAACGAGCAGTAATAAGACATAAAACCAATAAATAAACAGTCTTTATATGTATAAATATTTTTAAAATAATAAAATTGAAAAAATGAAATGGGTAGATTAATGGCCTGATCTTTGTGTGTGTGTGTGTCTCTTTCTCTGCAGGTTATTGAATGTCTGAAGGAGAACAAGCGCTTCCTGAATTCACGTTGCCACCAGCGGATATTCAAGCTGCAGGAGGTGGAGATGGCCGAGCCTGAACTGGACTACCAGCTGATGAGAGTCTGCAAGCACATGATTAAGGTAAACCAGTAAAACCAGTAAAACCAGCATCAGATAATCAGAAAAGAGCTTTTTGAAACTTTTAAACAAAGTGGGAGGGATTTGTGTGTAACATGTTTTCAATGTGTGTTTCAGCGTTTCTGTACGGACTCGGAGGGGAAAAACGTTCTCCAGTGTCTGAAACAGAACAAGAACAGTGAGCTCATGGATCCCAAATGCAAACAGACGATCACCAAGAGGCAGATCACCCAGAACACAGGTACATAGACAAACATCATATGTGCACATGTCGACAGTACTGCAGGACTTATCAGAACTCTGTGTGTGTGTGTGTGTCTCCAGACTACAGGCTCAACCCAGTGCTGAGGAAAGCCTGCAAAGCCGACATCCCAAAGTTCTGTCAGTCCATCCTGAACAAGGCGACGACCGAAACAGAGCTTGAGGGTCAGGTTGTCTCCTGCCTCAAACTCAAATACGCAGACCAGGTCAGTCACTTAAAAAAACTTTAATTAATATGCACGTTCTCCACCAACTGGACAGGAGTGTGAGTCAGTTACATTAGGTGTTCTGATCTGTAAAATTAATACAAATTCACACAAATATGTAATAGAAAAGCAGTAAAAATATTAACTCGTGTGTTTGTTTTGCGACAGCGTTTGTCTCCAGACTGTGAGGACCAGATCCGAGTCATCCTGCAGGAGTCTGCGCTGGACTACAGGCTGGACCCTCAGCTGCAGTTACACTGCACACAAGAGGTTCACACACTTTTTTAAAAACACGCTCATAAATACAGAAAGAATCTGAATTAATTTGCACTGTATCCTGTGATTTCATGTAGAAATATTGAAAATTATACTTTAATATTTTAAATATTTTGCTCTTTTTGTTTTTCATATTTCTGTAAGGTCTTAACAATGTTAAGTGCCTTGATGTGGTTTTCGTTGTGATTTGGTTCTCTAGAAATAAAGTGAAATTAAGGAAATAACCATAACAATAACCAGACATCAAACACAAGCTGATGCAAATACTGAAAAATCAAAAACATGATATAAAAATAAGTTTATAGTGAGCAGGTACAGCTCCTCTGACACTGTGTGTGTGTGTGTAGATCGCTCAGCTGTGTCCGGAGGAGGCAGCAGCTCAGGAGCAGACGGGGCAGGTGGAGGAGTGTCTGAAAGTCAACCTGCTGAAGATCAAACAGGAATCATGTAAGAAGGTAAACTACCTCACTGCTGCCTTCACTGACCACTGTAAATGCCAGCGTCATCACATTGAAACACACTTAGCACTTTTTTCCTAAACGCAGTGTTCTTCCTTTTCTCCTCCTCCTCCTCCTCCTCTCTATTCTGTCCCTCCTGCTTCCTTTTATCCGGAGTTTTTTCCCCTTCTCCTCCACTTTATCCTTGTTTTCCTTTGGCATTTCGTACTTTTTGTTCTTCTTTTCCTCCTTTCAAAATTTCCCCTTCATGGCCATCC
>JAUBNQ010000025.1:23649128-23660187 GCA_032353495.1 Ctenopoma kingsleyae | reverse complement strand
CTGTCATCGAGTGTTTTACATCTCCAAAACATAACTAAGTTGGTCAGTGAAAACACTGGAAGTATTTTTCTTTCTTTTACTGTAGGATAACTAAACGTTCAAGTAAATTAACAAATCATGGAGTTTTTAATTTGCATTTTAAACAATGTTTTCTGGAAATGCACTTGGTGAAAATAGTCTTCAAGGATTCTTTATTTGTAATTCTCACATGAGACATAAGAACAAAACAGCATCCTTGACTCAGGTCAAGGTGCATATTGTGAGAGACAAATAAGAACAATAAAGAGAAATAAATAATATGCCACCACTTGTTCTTTGGGCAGTGCTACACAACAACGCAAACACCACTCTGGTCATTATGTGTTCATGTGGTGGGAGGTGGAACAGTCAAGCAAAGGTCACAAGTTGGATTCATTGTTGTTTACATATAGTTTACAGGGCTGCCACTATTAGACTACTAATCCAGAATATAATTCACAAAAACCTATACTGGCAGATATTTGGTCATACAGTTAGGATTTTAAGACCATTTCCATCTTCTCACATTTGAAAGCTTTTTCATTCAGGGGCAGCACACTATACATAGATATAAGGAAGAGCAGATTACACCAAGTCAGCAAAAGCTGAAAGAAAAGGACTGATGAGACGTTCAGGTGCCTCAGCTCCATCAGGATTCTTTAAACTGAGTATGAGCAAAGTGTTTTTCTTACAGTATGTCATGGACTCATAAACACAGAGTTAAGCCTGCAGTGTGTGTCATACATTCCCAGCATGTCCCCAGTCTTACTGAGCATTAGTGGACACATTTACCAACATGCCAGACGACTCAGGAACCGCGCTACACTGTGTTCTGCCAGGCTGACAGAGTCTGTGGGGGATCAAAGTGTGATGATACTGAAGTCTAAATACTAAACAAAGTTCACCTTCTTGCTAACATTTCAATATATTCAACGTTAGGTAAGTGGCTGAACTCCCTTATTATCGGTAGTTGTCAGGATTGGCAGAATCCAACAGTTGTAGAACGCCTTGTGCGTCTCTGCAGGGACCTCTGCCTAAAAATAAATGCAATAACATCACTGTGATGGTATTTTGTCTTTGCTTGGCGTCTTATTTAGTGTGTGTTTGAAGGATTAAGGTGTTCACAAAGGAGTAATGAGAACAAACTAATATGCATTTTGGGAAATGGTTTTGGAGCTTGACCCATATTAGAGACTAATATCTCATGTCACGTCACTTTAGGTTTCTCGTATCCAGGAAAAATCCAGATGAGACTGAAGACACTTTCAAGTGGCCCCAAAACTATTTGGACAGTTACATATTTTTATTTTTAGACCAGGTTTCAGCTTTAATTCTAGTAGGTTTTTTTTTATGAATACAGAACTGTGTGGAAGATAACGGCCTTTTAACACATGATTACAGAAATGTCCCAAGTAAATTGGTGCCGGTGCCAGTACCACCGCGGTTACTGGTTATAATGGTAAACCTTGCTAGTGGCAGGTTGTTTTAGCTATTACATCATTAATTTCTGAGTGACTTGTTGGTTAAACTGCTTTACACAGCTGATGTCTGTACATAACCAAGTATTGTTTGTGAGAGAAGAGGCTCCACTTTTTAATACCATCAGACACTGTCACTCTACAGGACTCAGTGATGTCAATTTCAGAAGTCACGTTCTCCCAATTATGCTTCCATTTATCTTCACAACAATTTAATTTAATTAATTAATTATATCTGACAGGACTAGTATTGATAGAAAGGACTTTGATTCTACAGTAATTGGACACGTCACTACTAAATCTTTGTTGGACCTCTGTTTGTTGCTCTCAATACTAGGAGTGAAGATGCAAATGAAAAAAATAATAACTGCAGTGTGATCAGTAGCAGTGTAGTTGATGCTAAGTGGCTCTCCTGCCTGTGGAAAACCAAACCGGTTTGTAGAAGACGTGCAAGACGAACCAACTCTGAACCAGCACTAACAACTAGTTTGTGTCGGTCAAGAAGGGGTAAGAAAGTAGTTAAAATCCACCTTCCACCTTTTTCAGCTGCTGTTTTTGTTCCACACCAAGTGTCAGGTATATTTATAGAGGATATACTTAGTGGAACTTGTACTCACACTTTTACTTGAATATTGAGTTTGTGCCAGTCCTGCTGTTTAATAAGAGAATTCAAACCAAACCCATGTCTCGGCCCATAATTCATTCAAATTCAAGCCATTTCCTTATCAGATTCTTTCATTTAAAACTGGTTCATAATCCTGACAAAGCTTTGTCTTAAATACGTCCTCCTTTATATATATATTTTTTAAGTAAACAGGTCCTTGTTAGATAGGACCACAGAAAGATGATGTGTCATGCAGCAAGTTGCCTCTGATATGAACTGCTCTCGTTTTACATTTCAGGTATTTTGCTGACACTCTTTACTCAAAAATGATTTCACAGCAGGGCAGCAGGAGAATCATAAAAACACATGGCATGTTGTATTCTGAACGCTGGAGGAGATATATGTATCTAGATATATCTTACAGTATCAGGAACAGATAGTGTTTCAACACTGGAAGGACCCAGTGGGATTAGAGGCTTGCAACTCTCCGCAGCCATGTTGGAAGTCTGACTTCATACCTGTGTTTTTCCAACAGCTTTTTTTTTTGATGACGCAGCTCTGGTCCAGTGGAATCTTCTGGAACCTGCCCGCCATCAAGCTCTGCATGCTTAACATGATCTTTTGGATTCATTAAACTCTTACCCTGACGCATCTTTTCCTGACAAGACATACCCAGAGAAAGGTCACATACCCGGACCTGGGCTGGCTCGGCCCTCAGTGACGCTCTGGACTAAAATAGTGTCATAAAGTCATTCATCAAACAAGTAGGCCGGGGGTCAGTAACGAGCCAACAGCCGAGGAAAACCACAAAGATAAAACTGAACCCAGTGGGAACATCCCAGAATACTCCTGAATTCACACTCTACAATTTTTAAACTGTAGAATATTTTAGATTGATTTCCTGTCTTCAAGTACAACCACTGGGGGCAGTTAACTTTGAAAATCAGTGAAGAGAGATGAGTCATCACTACGTGGTTCTAAGCAGGGAGCAAACTTCACTAGCTGCACCGAAGAACAGTCTGATGTCTGAAAATAAGAGCACAAATCAATGACAGGCATTATCAGTCAAGAAACTCACACTGGAAACTGACCTGGGATAATTAGAAAGACGCGGTTAGTGCTGGAAACGTGTGTGAAATGAGAGCAGTGCTGCACAACACCATCAGGCTAAATACAGCAGACTGGATTTTGATCAGCTTTTAGCCTTGAACCACACCTGGATCAACACCAACACCAGCTCAGGATCTCTGCTCTTCACTGCAGAAGATGTGGGTCTCATCCTTTCTCTTTAAATTCTCATACATGGTGGGCAACAGTTGCTATCTCGGTTCTGATGGTGTTCACCTCCACCCAATTTTATGTTTAAGTGTTATTGCCACTGAGGTACAATACACACTACTGTGTGTAGTAACTGTCATAGTATTATTAAAACTTGTTTTGCAGGTAGTATACAAAAGAGCAACACTTGACCATTTTGGAGAAGCAGAATTTTATACAATACGTGTGCTGAAAGGAGTCGGTCAAACATTTTTTGGTTCTTTAAACACAAGCTGTTTCACATTCATTTTCAAAGGGATAGTGTAGTTCTTTGCATTGCATTCTGAGAGCACACTGAAAATTAGTGTACAGGCTACTTACTAATTCGAGAACACCTAAAAAATTGTCAGTTTGTTGACTTACAATATCAACACTTACATAGTTACATAGCAGGCTAAACAAACACCTCCCTTGCTTAATCTGTTTTAACGAAAGTGTTAAATGTTAGAGTGGTATCTGACCAATGCAGGCCTTCTGGGGGTTACAGCCCAGAGCTAAATTTAGACTCTGGTTCCTCTGGTGGAGATAGAAGAATTAAGGTTCCTAGAAAAAGTCCATATGGGGAAAAGGTTCTTGTTTACATACTGATATATTCAGGTTGAATGCTAACTTGCTAACTTGACATGCTAACTTATGGAACTCGCGTCTTTAGTTTTACAGGTATTTAGTTATAAACTTATATTGACCTGAAAATGGCAAAACTGAGTGTAAAATCAGAAATATCAACTTTATGGTGGAGCCAGCATTACTAAAGTCATTAGAATTTAATATCTGCAGAACCGGAATTTCTATTTAAATCTTTCTGAACAAGCAAAACCAATGAAATGGTCTGAGAGCTGATGTGACGGGTGTACAGAGCAGGTTGGACATGAGGTGTCAAGTCAGTAGCGCTGCTGCTGCAGACACTAATCACATCAAACAATTACTACAAACACACAACTCCATCTGCTTCCACTCAGCTTCACTGTGTGTGGGAATCCTTCTACTTCACGCTGACTTCAGAAACACATCGAAGGTGCGACAACTGAGTCTGAGCCTGAAGTCCATCCAGGCTGAGAAACTCCTCCCTCGCTGTGTGTGTACAGACGGACAAAGAGCAGACACGTCTCTGTCTGAAACCGATATCTGGTTTGAACACAAAACAAAATGAAAACAAAACAAATCACAGCCCTCTTCCCATGCTCCCTTCCATTCATATTCATCCCGTAAGAAAATAACAAACCTATTAGTGCTGATCATCAACCATAAATATCAAACAATCGCTGGGCCCAGATGGGGAGGATTATGTCGCCTTAAGGTCATTACCATCACATCCTCTCCTTAAGCTTCCAATTCCCCTTCTCAGCTGCATTGTAATACCTCACCACGGATCACTTTCCCATATTAAACTCACTGTTTGCCGATGAGCTTATTAATGCTTTTGTTTCGGCGTGCCAAAGCAAATGCCCCCAACTCAGGCAGATAAAAGTGTGATTAATGAAATTTAGTCTCTAATGGGTCGTAACACTGTGGAAACAGGCAGAACATGGCTCTGGCTGGTTCTTCCTAGGTAGCAGGGGAACGTTTTTCCTCAACGCCCACCACCTTTGAAGTGAGGACAGTGCATGTTTCACTCTGAAAGTGGTTGTCAGAAGTCGGGTTTATAACAGGCTGTAACCTGAGAGCGCAGAGGGGCTTAGGCTTCCCCCGCCAGAGTTTTGATATCAATTAGATTTGTGGTCACCTGATACGCAGAGGGCCCTGCGCTGAACATCTGCACAGGATAATGAGAGGAGGAGGAGGAGGAAGAAGTGGGCCTTGGTACCTTGGCACTGCTGGAACACACACGAAACATCAGTCTGCACTGATCAAACAGACAGAGCAGCTCACAGACACTTCATCAGACACTTCACTGCAGAAGAACACAACTAACCAACAATATACGGCTGCTACTAACAGTTATATTGTCAAAGGATGTCCATTCAAAGCCTAAAGTGATTAAAGTGGATTAAAATAAATTAATAAATGTTCTCATTGGTGGTGATTCTTATTTCAGATCGATCTTGCTTTTGCACTTGTTTTCATTACTGCACTAAATGTCGTGTGCATCATCTGGAGGTGCTGCTCTGTAACTGCGGCAGCGACGGTGCTGAACCTGTCAGATCAGGGATGACGTGCAGCAGCGCATCATCTGTTGACACTTCACTGGTGAACGTCTCCCAGCTGGATGTTAACAAGACGCAGAGAGGCTGACACAGCGCACACTGCAAACATCGATCACACAGTTGACAGAAAACACTACACATTTCTCAGCGCTCAAACAAGTGAAACGCAGGAATCTACAGGTGAATCCTATCTAGTAACCTTCACTTTGGAACATTTTATGTCTTTAGAAATTGGTCCATTGCACTTCATGGCTTCAGTAACAGGGACTTGACAAACGTAACATGTGCACTTAGTTTGAGCTCCTAAACCTACATTTCAGTACAGTTCAGGACAGGTTCCTGATATATTCAAGGGTCACCTGTACCGCTGTAAATGCATCTGGCAGGAGTACTGATTACAGAAACGGTCACAATGACAGTGACTTGGAATTTTGTCAGCACTGTACATAAAGACAATTTTAGTTCTTAAACATTAAACATATTGAAAACTGCAATATGCAAGTTAAGTAAGCAAAAGGATGGTAGGTGCTCTTCTGTGTCCGCTACATGCTCTGCACAGATATCAGTCATCTCCTAATTACAAGAAATAAAAAGTTGTAAAACATATAAATCTCTCACTGTTCAAATAAATCTACCATTGAAATTATAGACTGATCATTTCTTTGTTAGTGGGCAAACTTACAAAATCAGCAGGGGTTCAAATATTTTTTTCCCCTCACCGTATGTCTTCTCAGTCAGATACATTATGTCGCTTATCTATACTAAAAATATTTTTAAAAGTTCAATCCTGTTGCTTTAATTACATTGTAATTTGTAATCTTTCATTCAATGCGCTCTCAGCTCACGGATCGCGAGATGCATCGAGTGCAATCTATTTTCAGTTAATGCAACCTCAGCTGGAAGGAAATTAACAGCAATATTGACGCCAAACTTACTTTTCCTGCCTTAACAGTACATTTTTATGTCTGCGTAATGAAACGCAGACATAAATGAAAATGTCTTATTTCCAAAACACAACAGAAACACAAGTTGAATCTCGCCAAGGCTCTTAAAAGTCCAGGAAATAAGTAAACCTCTACAGTGATGAGGGATATATGAGTCAGTTTCTATCAGCATGTCAACAGAATTAATATTAACCACTATTTTCTGTCACACAGGTTGACAGTGAAGCAATAACAAGATCACATTTGTCCTGGTCAGTTGAGTCCTTGGAGGCCACATGTCCAGTTGAGCAGAGACCAAACCACTTTGAAGGTTCACTGAGAACGTTAAGAGCAGAACTCAGGCCGGACAAAGTCAGAAGCTCTGCTCTCTGGGGGACGCCAGCCAAAGCCATCCCATAATTAACGTCCTCCATGTTACTCTGCCAACCAGTCGCACATGGTACGCAAACAAGCCTGCAGCCATCTCACGTTTCAAAGTCAAGTCCTCAGCACCAGCTGTGGACTGACCACGGCACATTTTCTCACTGTCTAATGCTGAGAGGAGCGAAGAGAGAGTATGAAGACAGAGGAACGAGCATGTTTGATAAACTGCAGATGTCCTGCAGGATATTCTGAAGCTGCTGACAGCATCTCTGAGCAAAAACAGCCTTTTCAAAAGCAGCCGCTCGGCACGCTGAAGTAGCTGTTAGCAAAAAGTTAGTTCACACAATGATTGTGAATATATCACAAAACAGTTATGTCAATTTAACAGTTTAACACAGTTTGATGTCCATGTGAGGGCTTTTTAACATTTTGAACATCACAATGAAGACAGGCAGCGTATTATACTTGGTATAACAAAAGCTGGTTGTCTTTCTAGCATTAATAACACAGTCTGTGATTTAAACACAAACAAAGAAGTGAACATAGGCATAAAAACACCAGGTGGAGATGAAACAACAGGCTACACATATCAAGAGGTTTTTAGACAAACATAGCACAAGAAAATGTGAACTTTAATTTGTGTAATGTTTAAAAGTTCAGACGTGAAACAGTGTTTACATATGAAATGTGTGACATGTCAGGTAACATGTTACTCACAGTTCAAACTAAGAGATGAAAGCTGTATATTGGCTGCCTTGAGCCACAACAGTCTCGTAAAGTGAGACATGAACATTTAAGCTGCTTTCAGAGTCGTTATCTTAAACAAAAACTAACTTTATCTTCATCAAGTGAAGCAAACATGTGCCGCCTGATTCCAACTATATTCATAGCAGATAATGAAATTTAAGTATGGCAATCAAAAGTAAACTTTTAAAGTCACCATCAGAGGGAACTCAAGTTGTCGATGAAAAAAGATGCGAAGACAAAGAGCACAGAGTACAACATCAGTATCCAGCAGCAGCAGCAGGAGGGGACTAACACACTGAACATATCTGAGGAGGATGATGAGCTCCAATCAACAGAGAAACAGTGAAAGGCTCTCATTACTCACTAGTTTCTCAGCCTCACTGAACTAAAATAATCTTGTGTGAATGACAAATATTGTGCATATGAAGACAACTGAGGAACACACTGCTGAGACTTGTCACCATCTTTACACAATCGCTCACCACAGATTTCAGTTTCATGACGTTATCATGAAAATATTCTCATATTAGAACGTTCTGATGTGATGAATATGAAAAATACAAAGAGCTTTCCATGTGCGTCATTTGCTTCTGTTTCTCTTCTTGGGCAGTGAAAACAAAAATGTTCTGAACTCTGCACTTAAACTTATTAGAGTGGTTGTGCTGAACTTACATGAAGCCTCTGCTACGAACAGTCCACGTGTAGATGTATGAGACAGTATTTTTCTACTTTGCACATGCCTAAAAATATAGAGTTTTAATCGTTCTGCACTTGCTAAGGACAGTAAATCCATGGTCCAGTTTAATAACCAGGAAACATTTAACTCAGTAATGTGCTCTGCGGATATCACGACCCAATACTTTGCAATACTTCACCAAGTCGATATTAAAATTCTAAAATGTGTAGTAGCTGTCACAGAGAAATATGTGGTAAAACCCTAGTGATAGGTACACGACGATTTTCATCTGATGTAAGTAAATCATCAAGAGTTCAGAATTGAAATGAACTGATTCTGGACCTGGTAAATCAAAACGTATCAGTGTAATCATCCAGCCCTGATGAGCAAACATTCTGGATGCAGCACCAAAGGAAAAATCATGGATTAAGGTAAATTACAGCGACTAATAATTATTTTTGCTTTTTCTAATGATTTTGGAAGTTATATGATTTTTTGTAAATGGTATAAAATCTTAAAGTAGCTTGACGTGCCGTGTCCATCAGCTGAAATCTAAACTATAAACTAATGTGCAGCATGTGACGAAGAACCTACATTTGTGAACCTTCATTCAACATCAGTGTGCTGGATTCACTGCCTGCTCAGACTTTACCCTTGACGTTGGTACTTTTCCCTCTCAGTAACCTTACCCTGGTCAACCCTCCCCTTTTGTCCTTGGTGACCCCCTCACCGGAGCGGGGCTGAATTTACATTCTTCACCAATCCTTTAAGCTCAGCGACCAAGACGCTCTCATCCCCTGATCAAAAC
The DNA here is from genome assembly GCA_032353495.1 of Ctenopoma kingsleyae. NCBI lineage: Eukaryota > Metazoa > Chordata > Actinopteri > Anabantiformes > Anabantidae > Ctenopoma > Ctenopoma kingsleyae. Next base: position 23,651,088 of record JAUBNQ010000025.1, on the reverse strand, counting down.
AAACCTGTTGACACATCCAGCTGAGTCCCAGAACACAGTTTGACCTCCTCAGCTCCTCTAATTGGCTCACTGAGGGGAAAAAGATGTTGTATGGAAGAGACAGGAGCAGGAGAAAAGAGCCATCTCGCCAAATCTTCTGGTTGTTGTCGAGTGTCGTCCACCATGACAACTACAGCTTCATTAGGAAGGGATAAGCAGAGGCGAGGTGGTGAGTCAAAGGTCAGGGATAACGTGTGAAGAAGAAAACACCTGCAGCGTGAAGCTTTAGAGACAAGAACCAGCTACAACAACACAAAGGACCAGGAACAGGCTCCTAAAAACTCGTTCTACATTCTCAGCACAAACTCTGAAGCTACTTGTCAGTTTGGTTGGACTGATTAAGGTTAAACCACTGCACACTTCAAACCATCACATGCATGTCACTAACATCTTCCACACAGCAAAACATTTGTTTAGTTATAAGATCCAGAAGCCAACCGGTGTTTGGTCCCGCCAGATTCAAATAGCTCAACATCTGCAAGGAAGAAAACAGAAAAATTCTTTTTAATTCTTTTTGGATTTCTTTTTAATTCTTTTTGGATTTCCCCTGTGAATTTGGTGGTTTTCCCAACTCATTTCAACAGACTTTACAGTTCTGGCCGCTACAGGAGATGAAACTTAACATACTTGAGCACTGACTTCAACAGTTTCTGACCTCTGGGAGAAGAGTGGGTAAGTGAAGGACTGCTTCCTTCCAATGAGACATCACACTGAACTGTAATGCGATCTATGCACAGTGATGACACTCTGAAGCGTCTGAACTCTGTTAATCATGCCATGTTGTGACTCATCAGGTTGATATCAAGACTATGACAGGTTCTTATTTCTTTGGGTCAATTTGTGGGCCAAGCCAGCATTGCTTTTCCTCTCACACTCTGAGTAACCTGGACAATGATGGCTTTGAAGTCTCAAAGATTTTTGGTACATACATAAAGCTCATGTGATCAGGTACATGTCTATTTTGGATTTCTACACTAGTTTGATATACTGAATTTGTTTGTTTTGCAAAAATAGCAGCTTGCGATGTTCCCAAAAGATGATTTTCTGGTAGTTCTAGTTTGTTGATAACGATAAATAGACAATATTGGCAAAATGTGAAACCTTCTGCAGTTTACAGGCAGATTTTGGTGAGATGACTCATAAGGCATAAGGAGTTGTTGGACTGTAATATTTCTCTCAGAGCAGTATGAATCTTGAGTCTAAAGTACAGTATTAATGATGATGCTTATGTTTTTGTGGCGGTAACTTGTAGCGTCTGGTTGAGGCTCGTCATGGATTCCTGACCCCCCCAAAGGTTTTCATATTCTTTATATTCTGCATGGTGGTTAGTTTGCATTTGGTGAAACCAAACCAGGTGTCTGTGTTTTGTCTCATGGTGCTGCTTGTTTTTAGGCAGCTACTAGCTTAATGTCTGGTATAGTGACGGTATGCGCCTATATCATACTAGAACACTACCTGCACCCTGTGCACACAGGTCTATCCTACTACATGATGCAGGGTTATGTGCCAGGGTGAGACGGCACTGTTTGTTTCTGTCTCCTGTTTCTTTTCTGTTTTCTTCCTTGCAGATGTTGAGCTATTTGAATCTGGCGGGACCAAACACCGGTTGGCTGTCCTGAGTACGGCCAGGGCTCTCTCTCTGTCACCCTATTGTGTATTTTGTTAGTCTTGGATGAGTAAAGTGGTAGGTGGTGGGAGTCAGGATTTAGGTAAGTTGGGGGTACCCTGTATATGTGCACCACATAGTCAAGAACATGTTAGACTTAGACCTAGTTAAGTTAGGACCTAATTCTGGAGCATGCTTCTCTGTCTACTGTATTTAGCTACTAATCTCCCAATGAGATGAGAACTAGTTAAAACAGCAGCATTCAGACAGTACAAACATTTAAAACACACACACACACACACACACACACACACA
>JAUBNQ010000025.1:23503526-23515548 GCA_032353495.1 Ctenopoma kingsleyae | reverse complement strand
CCAAATCTGGTGAGGTAACTAGAAAATAAGTCCCATGTTCCAATAAACCCAGGGCTACTAGTGGGATACAAAATGCACTCATCTCACGAGTGCCCTCGCAACGCGAAAGAAAGTGACATTTCCCTTTAAAGTTAAAACAGATCTAAGTAAACCAAGGTAACACACTAAACCCCAGCTTGTGGAAATTATTCGATCAATGTAACAGTGACTGTATTGCATTTAAGACCAAAGAAGCAGCTCACCTCCTCTTTCACCTCCTTCTTGACCTGCTTCAGGTTGGCTCTCAGGTCCATGTTGACTGTATGTTTGGAGCCCAGCAGAGCCTTCAGCATGGCATCGGCGGACATGCGAACCTTCTTCAGGCGGGGTCTCTTGAACTTTCCCCTCAGATCCACAATCTTTATGTTGAGGTCTCTGACCTTTGGAGGGAGTCAGGAAAGAAGAAGCAATAATTGACTCTGATGACTTTGACAAATGATGAAACAGCGTCAGTGTTCATTTGTTTTGTCAAAAAGAAAAGTGGTTTGGTTGCTATCTCCATAACTATCTTTCTTATAGGCTTTAATTCCAACTGTGGTCCACTGTGTTGCACAATTAAAATAGCAATTGAGTACAATACTATATTAATGTTGATGTTTTATGCGTCCCTGATGTCTTGATAATGTACAGCAGCTGCACCAGCCCAAGAAAATTTAGACTATGGTGATGATAAAGTATTTTGTACAGCATCATATTGTATACCGCATATCGTATCGTATATCATATCATATATCGTCTTTTTTGATTAGGTAAAATACCAACAATGGAGTTTTTATTAAAAATACAAAAACAGATGTATTTTCCAATAAATGAAACACGAGCATAGCAACATTAAGTCTACAAACAACTAACAATTCAATACAGTCTGTAGGAGAGCATGTTATACTTCTATTTAATTCTTCTATTTAATTTATATCTAATTCTTCTATTATTTGTTATTATGTTCGCATGTAAACGAGAAAAGAATATGATAACAGGAACATGTAGTTGACTTGTCCTCAAATATAAGATGACCCCACTTTTACAGATCTAATTTCGTACATTTATTTAGCATTACTGAACTGGAAAACAGCTCCTATAATCACTGAGCTGAAATATATAATATATATTGTTAGGTGTATTTTGACTTAAGTTCATATAATGAAAGAAACAGTACAATGACCATTAACAGCACAATCATTTAAAAATTATGAATATAGATATGATAATTACACACTGCTGTAGGTATGTATTATGATGCTGCCTATATATTTATATGTTTTTTATGTTAAGAAATGGAGAGTAATGATAAACAAATAGACATGAAAATGTGTCTCACCTCGTTCAGGACCATATTCAGCTTGAACTCTATGCAGTATCTCTCCTCTTCACTGATGTCAATCTGCTCATGAAGCTTTTTGCAAAGTTCCTGAAGAATTTAAAAAAAACAAAACCGTTTTTTAGACTTTTGGTGATTTTTCTGGTTGATTGATTGTGACCTTATCTTGGGTAAAATAGTTTCAAACACATTTAAACCCACAAAATAAAGGCACAATTAGCCAAAATATGATGATAAGTAACTAAACACTTTTACTGGTAAGTACTGCACTGAAGTTGTGATATATTGTCTCAAATGTTCTACTTTTTACTCTTCTAGATAAAAGTCAAAATTAATAAAGTAAAGTCAAAATTGTGACTGTCATTTGATTTCTCCAATATTTTTTTTTGGCAGAACACAGTTACAGCCCAGATCCCAGGCTGACCCGGGACGGAGGCCTCACCAAGAGCTCGTCCCTGGAGTACGGCAGATCCATTGGAGGACATTTATCTGTCAGAAACTTCTCCCTGTCCTCAGCCTTCTGTTCTGCTTCAGCCTCCAGCATCGTATTTGCCACCACCAGCATACAGCTCTGCAGATGACATGATCACACAAACGTTAAGTATTTTCAGCTAAATTTTCAAAACAGAAGCATACGTGCGTATTTAGTCATTTCTTACTTTCAGCGTATGCTTACGCCTTGCAGACAGTCTCTTGCTGCAGACAAAAACACAAACACATTAATGGGACTTTTATGTGAAAATCAGGAAAATTGCCAAAAATATACATTATTATAATGTTAATGAACATGATGAATAAAACCAAAACAGCTCAGTAGCTTGACTTTACGTCACATTTAAAAATTCGTTAACACATTTGTAAAACATTCTGCTCCCAAACAGGACAATAATCATAAGCTACTGATTAATCCCAACATAATTAACAGTTTACTCACTCAGAGGCCATGTTAGCTGCTGGATCCTGACGGTACCTGGAAGAAAACAAACTGAATTAAAATCATGTAGAGCGTGAAGGACAGACTTTTATCCACGACTGTCTGATAGTTGTTAAAAATGTAATAAAAGAGACACATTTGATTAATTACATTTTACATTTGTATATACAACTTTTTACTGTTTACTCACAAGTAAACTATTTAAATAAAAAATCTATATTTAAATTACACAGCTCTGTAAAAGGTTGTGTTTTAATTTATATTTTTAAATTATTATTAATTCATGATTTAATGCAAATCACGTTAATCATGTTAATATTCTGCGTCACTGAAAAGATAACTGGACATTTCTATCACAGTGTAGCGATGCAAAGCAAGTTAAATTAATTTTCATCAATCTTGGTATTAAACAGACTGCTATGACTTTTGTACAGACTTTTGACATCATCATATTTTGTATTTTGTGATATACATTTGAGGCCCATTGATGTTTGATGGCTTCCTTCTATCAACTCCTTCCTCTGCATTTTGTATTGAAGTGTAATGTAACAACAGCTGTTGATGGATTGCCATGAAATTCAGCTCACAGCTTCATGTGAATTATAATTACTTTGGTAATACCTCAACTTCTCATCTAGCGCCACTATCAGGTCAACGTTGCAGCTTGTTGACATTTTGGTTTACGACCACATACCTGCAAAACTAACGACATGCTGCAGCCTCAGGTGTGCTTTATGATTACTGCTCATTAGCACTAGAAATTTCACACAGCTAGCAGATACAGGCCTGAAATCCAAGCAAGTGAAATAAAACCAAAACTTTCTGCATGGTTAGATGCCAATATTGGGAGAACCAGCGCTTTAAGTACCGGCTCTGAGGCCACTTCCAGAGGTACTGAGACCAGATGGTCAGTGCCTGAGCTGCCTGTAATGTTTAGGAGCTGTGACAGAACAGGGGATTTAGATTTCTATTCCTGGAACCACAGCTGTTCCTAACATCTTCATTATGGAGAAAAAAAATGACAGCAGGCTTGAAAATAAAAGGTGTCTGACAACCACTACAGGGAATCTAACACATAGCAGGTTCAGGAACAAATGGCGTCAAGTCAGTAACAGGCAGAGGGTATCTCCGAGGCTGACAATGTATTTTAGGACACTTGAAACTCGGAGGTCATAACATGTTGCTGTTGTTATGGGGATGGGCTCTGTCGAGGGTTAAATTTGGGCCCTGATTTTTGTCTTAAGTGTGTGTGGGTGTAGTGGACGATTGTCTCCAGAGGGAGGGTTGGTAAGTTTCGCAGTAATCCAACGCCGAAGAACATCTCTTGGGTGGCCGAGACGTTAGAGCAAGTTGCAAAAATAACTCACTGCTGCGCTGAACTCGGACACACATCCAGTTTGTTAACTGTACACTGAGAAAAAATATTGGTAGGAAGGTACAACAGCATTAACGTCCAGGGCAAAGAAAGTGTAGCGGAAAAAAAAGAAAAGATATATAAAAGGAAAATGTGTCTTCAGGAACATAAAATTATGGAAACAAAATATAACCTCCTGTAGGGTAGGAAGCATGTTTTTATAAGAAGTTTTGAACTTTCAGAACCACAAAGGTATCTAAAGAAATTAAACAGCCTAAACTAAATCAGTTGTTCTCTACTGTAGGAATCTTGTTTAATAAAAGACCAAATGCAGCTTTGTCTTTACTTAAATATTTAAAAAGATGAAAACAGGCTAAATTTGGTTGGTAAGAACTAAACCGAGGACACATCTGAGTTTGGCAGCTGCAGCAGATTAGACCAAGTTTTCCTGCGAACCCCTTGGTGCTGACAGGAGGATAAACACTGACAGATCGATTTTCAGGTTCATGCCTTGTAGTGGTGTGGTCTTTCAGCGCGCCGCGTCACCACATCGTACATCATTGGTTTGACGGAGCACGTGTCTGAGCATTTCTAAACTGAGATGAAAAACTACTCCTTTAACCTTTGAAATCCAGAAAAAAAACACTCAGGTGACAAAAGTAAGAACATTTCACCTCGTTTACAAAATGAAAGTATAAAATAAGTTATGTAACACCATTAAAATGAACTACGGTGTGTGGAATATTAAACAGTTCCTATAACCCTTAAACAACGTCAACATGAACCTTTTACCATCACTATGAACTGAACAAACTACTTGATAAAAGCCAACACGAGCAGCAAAGTCTACACGTGAGCAAACGTCACATAATCAGCAAAGGCTCCACGGCCACATTTTTACATCAGCAGTAACCTTTCCCATCAACTTTCAGCTGACTAACTTCGACGCTGAGAGTCAAATATAAATTCCCAACAGCTTTACAGACACAATAAAATATTTACAGTCACTGTCATGCAAACAGTAGAAATACAACGTGCTTTTAAAGAGAGAAAGAGTTCTTACTGTAACTGAGCAGAGTTTCGAGTCACAGAGACGCAGAGCGAGTCCCAGGCAGACCAAGTGTTAGGAAGGTATATATTGCAATCTCTGATAGCCCTCTAAATCCTCTGCTTTCTCTTTATGGAAGTGGATTACCAGTCAAACCAATGAGCTGGCAAGGTCATGAAATACAGTACAGTGTCATCTGCCCCTTCCTGGGCTCACCTCATTATAAATAACCCGCCCTTTAGGATTGTTATCTGTATTATCTTGTAGTGTTGAGCTTCTGATGGACAGAATGCAGAAAGTATTTTCTAATCAATACTTAATAGAAATGATTCAGAGGTTTGATAAATATCAGGAAAACAGAGACAGACACGCTGCAGAAGGAAATCTGTGTAAAACGAAGGGGGAATTTTTTCTATTTCAACTAAACCTGAAGCCATTAGTCATTGAGTTTGTTAGTTATAAAATCAATTGTGCAGATTAATAATTTGTAGTTATTTTATATTCTAGTTCAGGTTTAAAGCTTTCCACCGACAGTGATAAATTCTGCAGTAAATTTGGAACAAACAAACGATTTATGTCAAACTGATCCAGTTCTAGTGCTAATTCAGACACTCCTCCTACAAGTTAATCTGACATCGGTAATATTCCTGTGACTATGAAGCTCTTGCATTGCGTGGTGTGCGTCTGCTTCAAGTAGGAGCTTCTATGGTCAGTTTGTGCAGACATTTGCAAATAGTTAAAGCTAGTTTTTAATTATTTGAATCATGAGCTGCATGAGCATAGAAATGCTTTACTTTACATTCTGCTCTACTGAACAACTGAATCCCTGCAAGTGATTGAATATTGTAATGTACTGGTGACAACTGAAAATTTTGGCTTCATTATATTTCTGTGCTTATGATATACAGTGGTGTGAAAAAGTGTTTCCTTCCCTCATCACACTTAAAAGGTTCAGATCATTAAACAAATTTAAATATTAGAGAAAAATATCCCTAGTAAACATAAAATGGAGTTTTTAAGTCATATTTTATGTATTAAGGAATAAAAACTATCCAAACCTACATTAGCCCTATGCTAAGGGCCCCTATCTAAAGAACTGCAGGCCTCACTTGCCTCAGTTGAGGTCAGTGTTCGTGACTCAACGATAGCGATCTTGATGATCCCCAAGACTTTTGGAAACATGTTCTGTACTTTTTGAAAGGTGTGTGTCCTGTTACATCTGGCATAAAACTACCACAGCATTTCATAAAAAGAACATGACACATGGTGGTGGCAGTGTGATGGTCTGGGGCTGCTTTGCTGCCTCAGGACCTGGACGACTTGCTGAGATTGATGGAGCCATAAATTCTGTGCTCTGCCCAAAAATATCCGACCATCAGTTTGTGACCTCAAGCTGAAGCGCACTTGGGTTGTGCAGCAGGACGATGATACAAAACACACCAGCAAGTCCACCTCTGAATGTCTTAGAAATACAAAATGAAGGTTTTGGAGTGGCCTTGTCAAAGTCCAGACTTGAATCCAATTGAGATGCTGTGACATGACCTTATAAAGGTGGCACGTGCGCAGAAACCCTCCAGTGTGGCTGAATTAAAACAATTCTGCAAAGAAGACTGGACGAAATTATCTCCAGTCTCCATCGCCCAAACATTTATTAGGTTTAGGGGGCAATAACTTTTTCACATAGGGCCATGTAGGTTTGGATTGGTTTTTCCCCCTTAATAAATAAAATCATTACCTAAAAACTGCATTTTGTGTTTATTTTGGTAATCTTTGCCTAACATTTAAATTTGTTTGATCTGAATAAGTTAAATGGCGGCGTGGTGGCTCAGTGGGTTGATCGTCAGACTGGGATGTAGAAGGTGCAGAAGGTTGCAGGTTCAAATCCCAGCCTGACTCCTAGCCCATCCCCCACCAGGTGTGTCCTTGAGCCAGACACTCAGCGCCTCCTTGTAAGTCGCTTTGGATAAAAGCGTCTGCCAAGCAAAGTAAAGTAAATGTGACAAATATGCAGAAACATAAAAATCAGGAAGGAGGCAAACACTTTTTCACACCACTGTATATTCTGTGATTGATGTAAAACAAACCTTTAACAGAACAGAAAAAACAGAAAAAGTCAGTTCAGTTAGTTATTAGTTAGTAGTTCAGTGGAACAATCCTTTCTTTATAAAGACTGAAGGAAGTTGAACTCACATTTTGGTTTTGTAGCCCAGTGATCTGGATGATAATCAGATAAAGACCTGAAAATAAGAAAAATAAAGCTGTGAGGCCAAACTAATGGCATCATGAGCTCAAAGAATATTTTAGGTAGTACTCACCTCAAATCTGTTCCTGAGAGAACCGGAGAAATAATCTACTATCTCTGAACATCACTACCTGGTTTGCTATTTGTTTTACAGTTTAGTCCAAATACACAACGTTAAAATGACGACTAAGATGCAAAAGAAACCCGAAGAAATGCAAACCAACCACGAAGAGACGGAAAACATGTGATTTGTTTCGTCACCTTCCAGCAGTGTTGGTGCTGCAGGTTTCCTTAAAGGAGGTAACAGTAACAGTCTGTATGAACACTGAGGGAGGTTCCTCCAGTTCAATGTTAGAATTAAATGTGTGTGGATCCATGGACAGTTGCAATGTAAGGAAAAAGAACAAAAGCTATTTCATGCTAAAACAAAAGGCTGCAACTGTGCAAGATGTTCACTTAATGTGTCTGTTTTACTGTCTGTAGATTTTATCCATCAGTTACACAGACAGAATCATTACAGCCAACACGATGCTCACAGGGGACCCGACCTGTTGTTTTAAGACAGACTGACAAATGTGTAGCTCTGAGCAGGCACGACCAAACGGCTCCGTCAGCAGGTGTCATTTGTTTATTGAGTAGAGGTAAAATGGCAGATTAAACCAGAGCAGACTAAACAGAGAGTTAAAGTCCCGCAGATTAGTTCATACATGGAGACACAGATTTAAGCCTCTGCCTCAAACATCTTCTTCCTCCCGTCCATGCCAGATTTATCTTCAATGTTTTTACGCCAGTCACCGACATCACGCAGTTCTTTATCCTGTCACACACACAAACAGACACGAATCAGAGCTGGATCAGGTGGCTTCATGGAAATCTGTCATTAAATCAGAAGTTTTCACTAAACATCAGACATGGTCTGATGATCCTTCTTCCCTTTGACAAAGACCTGATATATGCTCATATAAAAAGTGAAATTAGAGGATTGAGGTGCATGTTGATGACATGAGAGCGTCTTAAAATATCTAAGCTAATGATTAGGATATACCAACCCTATCTTCTAAAAAAATTTACCTTTCTATACAACTAAACTGCATTTTGTCGACAACGTAATTACAAAACATATGAAAGAAATATACACTGACTTCTGTCCACAAAAATACCCAATGTTAAAGTTCAACGTCCAGGTCCTCACCTCCTCTTTCGCCTCCTTCTTGACCTGCTTCAGGTTGGCCCTCAGGTCCAGGTTGACGGTATGTTTGGAGCCCAGCAGAGCCTTCAGCATGGCATCGGCAGACATACGAACCTTCCTCAGCACAGGCTTCTTGAATTTGCCCATCAGGTCCTGGACTTTGATCTTCAGGTCGTCAATCTGAACCATAAGCAGAGAAAATATTATGGGGCCATTAAAATCCGAAGGCTCGCTCTCTGTGAAGCTGAATTGTATTTTGAATCATTTGGGAACTCGGGAACTTCGAGCACATTTTTAAATAGAGTTGAGGAGATGTTTGAGAGCACAACATGAGTTTATGCTAAGACGTAAAACGATTTAATAATATCGACCTCCTTGTTGGCTTTGTTGACTTTCAGCTCCAGGTCGTATCGCTCCTCATCAGTCGCATCGACCTTGCGGTGGACCTCCCTGCACAGCTCCTGAACACAAACGATTGTGAATCCCGTTTCCTTTACAACACGTGTAAACCGACACATTAAAGATACGTGTGTGTCCTTTATATGTGCACATGAATGCAGTTCTGCTGGTTCTGGACGTACCTGCAGCTCCTGCATTGTCCTGGGCAAGGACAGAGGAGGACAGTTCTCAGCCATGTACCTGCCCCTCTCCTCCTCTCGCTCCCTCTCCTCCTCCTCCAGCAAATCTTTGGCGATTGACAGCATCAAACTCTGTAAAATATGTAAAATATGAGTCCACGTCAAACATTTCTCACCAACTTTTAGTAGCAGAAAGTTTCTGCTCCTTTTACCTTCAGATGATGCTTGCGACTTGAAGACATCTTTTTCCTGAGGAGAAATTTGTCATGAGGGAATTATGATTCATAGAAATTACATTTAGAGACCAAACTCTAATGAATGTAGATAAATGGGACCCAGAATTACTCACTCCGACATCTTGGTGAATGTCTGGGTTCAAATCCTGCAGAAAAATATGAGAAATGATGAAAGTACATAAATGAATGAGGTGAGCTAAATATTCAGTAGTGACGGGGTGTGGCATTTAATGAACACAGAGAGGGAGATGAAACCCAGGAACAGGACTAGAAGACGTCTGCCTGCTCTTTCCTAAATAATGACTCCACTTAGAAGAAACATGATCCTGAGCATCTGAAGTCTGCCTCAAGGAAAAACCTCTTGTCTAAATTAGGACAACGGATCTCAGGCCCAGTTGTCCCCCTCTTCACCCCCCCAGCGGGTATCCTTGTCATGAAAGATCTGTCTTCGGGCAGATTATCAGGAAACACTTGATACCTCGTCTGTTGGTACAAACATCTCTGACATGGCCGAGACGTTACCCGACTTCTCTGGAAATAGAGACTGTGCAGAACAATCCAGATCAACATCCGCTGCGTCCCAACAGAAAACAGGGAACGAAAGGCTCCTCTGTCTTCATCAAAACGTTTAAAAGTGTAAACACAGATTTAAACATGAACTGTTTTACTTACTGCTGCTTTAAAGTGAAGTAAAATAGTAGAAAATGATCAGATTTGGGATTTGGATTCTGTTATATATGAGATTCTACTGTTTAAAAAAAAAATCATTTGTTATAGATGTCCCTGTTATTAATACTTGTACCTGACTGAAACTAAAACTTATCAATATGAAGCAGAGTAATAACTTTTCAGTATGTAGAACTTCCAGGTCTGAGTGCTGTTATAATAAATGACCAAAACATCTGACTTACTACACTATTTTTCTTTTCTGTTATGTTCATTACATTTAATCTGACCTGTAAAGTAGTGACGTTAAATGTCTGCAAACAGTCTGCTGGCCCAAAGTAATAAAATTATTCATTTTACAGTAAGACATTTTGGAACTAAAACTGGTTAAGGCTCATACAGGATCTCATGACAGCAACACTCAATCTGTGAAACATTCACAGCAGCACTAATCCCGACATTTAGACTATTTAAAGTCACATAGTCAAATACAAAATGCACGAGATTAATTCCATTAAAATGCAGCCATGAAAAATGGTAAGAGGGCTTTGTGGTCTATATTCTGTATATTTATTTATATTTGCCGTTAAACCTTGAGACCAGTTATGATATATTCCACATATACAGACCCCATAATAAAAATGTAAAAACGTGGAGATTACTGTGAGTTAACTGGATAAAACAAGACGGCAGAGAAAGATTTATTCACCATGACACATGATATCTACTCAACCATCTGTGATGACACGGCGATAAACACGGGGACAGGATCACTTTCAAAGTCCAGAGTCCATTTACACCAACACACCTCGTCACACTGTGCTTCACACCTGCAGCACCAACCACTTCACCCCCAAAATTAACATCCAAAAACTGCTCACTCAACGCCGTCACCTCCATCAACTGCCAACGAGCTGCTTTACAACTTATAAATAACCGTTTCCACACATATATTAGCTTAAAGAAATGCTCAGGAACTGCATGATAACAGGACCAAAAGCAAATCTGAGCAATAAAACATTTAAAAACACGAATATCAGCAGCAGCAGTGAAAAGACGAATATTTCTCACCTTATGGACGAAGACGGGAACTGAACGGAGCAGCAGATTTGGACAGTGGCTCAGTTTTGGCATTAAAAGATGGTATATATATATTGGATTCCCCAAAGGCAAAGGAAACCCCATGTTTCTCTTTATGGAAGTTGATTTTCTCATAGACCAATGGGATGACCACCACGTGAAATATTATATCTGACCTCCCCTCCACCCCCAAATCTCCCCCCTATATGACCATTATAAATAACCGCCTGCCTTCTAGATTGTTTCACTGATTGCATTATTACCCCCCAAACTCCACGAAGAAAGTACTGAGAGAACCTGGAGGTGGAAACAAGTTAAAGCAGAGTGAACAAAGAAGGAAAATCAACGAGACAAACACAGAATAACGAGATAACGAATTATACGACCACTCCCAGGCCGTCTGTATAAAAGAATGCTGGGTCTGAGGCAGTTTTCTGGTGAAGGAGCCTGGGGACCAGCAGTGATGAAAGCTGAGGGGACAGCAGGTGGAGTTTCAAGACATCATTTAGTCATTTAATGGACGTTAAGACGCTGCTAACAGGAGCTGGTCTGTAAGAGAGGAGGGAGAAACGGCAGAAAAACAGCACAGAGCAGACAGACTGTCAGGAAACGTGACAATAAGATCATATATGCTGAAGATTCACGTTCTTACTCATTGGCTTCAAACTTTACAACAGCAATTTAGCAAATTGAAGAACCACAGGACATTTAACAAGGACTGTTCACAGAGGACTTACCCTAACCCAAAACTGTATTTGAGACACGGATGGAATCACAGCAAATAGTAGTGGTGGTCACAGTCATCTATGCCAACACAAATCTCAGATATGCAACTCTTACTTGGCACAATTCTTCAGTCGCCATCTGTCCACCAGACTTTCCTCTGGCAGGCAGCTCACACTGGACACGTGGTACCAACACAAATAGTAGTGAGGGTATAAAAGCCAAGAGAAGTTGATCCTCAAAGCAAATCGACTCAAAGACACTGAAATACAACTCGCTCAGTGAAAACTTTAAGTTTCGAACATGGCTCTGCATCGAGTGCAGACCCCTGCCCCCAAAGAAAACCTCTTCAGTTCTACACAAACCTGTTTGGACCTACAAAGACTATTTACTAATAATAATTAATAACAGTAGCACTGTTTAATAAGTTCTTCATTTTTGCATAAATCGTCAATAGAACCTTCTAATCATTAAAGGACAATAAGAGTTCAAGGTTTAACACAGAGGTTCTTAAGCTTTTACTTACTTAACACGTGGATCCTCCATCACCTCAGAAAACACCTTCAGCTGCAGCTGTAAACAAAGTCATGTGAACAGACACACAAAAAGAACACA
>JAUBNQ010000025.1:23474295-23485642 GCA_032353495.1 Ctenopoma kingsleyae | reverse complement strand
TATAATATTGCCCAGTGGGGACATGTATAAAGAGAAGAGAATCGGTCCGAGCACTGAGCCCTGTGGAACTCCATAACTAACTCTGGTGTGCGTGGAGGACTTATCATTAATATGAACAAATTGGGATCTATCTGATAGATAAGATTTAAACCATCTTAGTGCTGTTCCTTTAATCCCAACGACATTTTCCAGTCTATGTAATAAAATGTTATGATCTATGGTGTCGAATGCAGCTTTAAGATCTAACAAGATGAGTATAGAAGCAAGTCCACTGTCCGAGGCTAAGAGAAGATCATTAGTGACTTTAACAAGTGCTGTTTCTGTACTATGATTTACTCTTTGCAGTACTCTTTGATTTGATGATGAGCGTCTGTTGTCTTTGTTCAGGTGATTCACAGAGTGAAGAGGTGATGCTACAGTGTTGAATGCAGCACTAAGATCTAAGTATGGAGAGAAGTCCGTTGTCTGAAGCTAAAAGAAGATCATTGGTGACTTTGACCAACAGTTTTTTCAAGGATTTTAGAGAGAAAGGGCAAATTGGATATTGGTCTATAATTGGCTAAAATCCCTGAGTCAAGAGTAGGTTTTTTCAAGAGAGGTTTAACTACAGCTACCTGTTAATAGAGATATATTTATCTGCTCTAATATGGACGTACTGATCAGAGGTATGATATCCTTGAGCAGTCCAGTCGGGATGGGGTCTAAAAGACAAGTAGATGGTTTTGCTGAATTGATTATTGAGATTAACTCTGCATGATCTACAGGATGGAAGTATTCTAAGTAAGACTAAGGTCTTAAAAACAAGTCAGGACCTGCTGTACACATTCGTCCATGCCAGACGGATTGGGAGGGTCTGATCAATTTTTTCTCTAATAGTTAGGAGTTTACTTGTAAAGAAATTCATAAAGTCATCGCTGTTGAGAGACTGTTCTTGGTCCAGTTTGGGAGGCTTGGACTGTTGGCTATTCCCCAAAACATGACAGCGTAAAGCTGTCAGCACCCTGTAGGAAGGTGTTAAGTCAATGGGAGAAGCTTGTGGAGCGAGATGGCCTTCTTTACCGCACAAGCCACCACCAAGGGACCAACAGAGAAATATTCCAGCTACTGCTACCTCAGAGTCTACAAAAAGAAGTTTTCACAAGTGTACATGACGCCCGCGGTCATCAGGGAGTGGACAGAACTTGCCAACTCGCAAGGAGCTGCTGTTATTGGCCAGGTATGTCAAAAGACATTGAAATATGGTGCCTTAACTGTGAGAGATGTAGTTTGGCTAAGGCTATGCAACCTAAAGTGCGCTCTTACCTTGGCAGTATTCAGGCATCCCGACCTCATGAAATTCTGACTGTTGACTTTACACTGATGGAACCTGCCTCAGATGGTAGGGAAAATGTGTTGATCATTAATGACATGTTTTCTAAGTATACCCAGGCAATTCCAACCAGAGACCAGCAAGCCAGTACAGTGGCAAAGGTTTTGGTGCAGCACTGGTTTGACCTCTTTGGCGTGCCTTCCCGCATTCACTCTGACCAGGGGAAGAACTTTGAAAGTACGCTTATCCAGGAGCTCTGTAAAGTGTATGGAATTCAGAGGAGACGTATAACGCCATATCATCCACAAGGTAACGGGCAATGTGGAAAATTTAATCGTACCTTGCATGATCTGCTCAGGACACTCCCTCCAGAAAAGAAAAGGCACTGGCCTCAACATCTGCCACAGGTAGCCTATGCCTACAACACCACAGCCCATCAAACCACAGGCCTGTCTCCCTACTATGTAATGTTTGGTTGTGAACCAAAACTGCCAGTTGACCTTTTGCTTGGTGTTGATACAGGACTGGAAGTTACGGAGAACTGGGTTCAGGAACACCGGGACCAGCTGACAATAGCCCATGACCACGTCCGAGAGCAAATTGCCAGGAAGGTGGAGCAGAGAAATCAGGCCAATAACAATAAAGTCACAGATGTCGGTTTCCAGGTAGATGAGCTGGTACACCTTGAAAATCATCAGGTACGTGGCCGGAATAAAATTCAAGACGGGTGGGATCCCCGTGTCCATAAATTGGTCAGATGTCCGGAGGAAGGTGGAGTGGTGTACTCTGTTGTGCCTGTACCACAGGATGGGCCAGTCCGGCAGGTTCATCGCACCCAAATTAGGAAAGCAGTGGCAGAAGAGGTTGAGCGGAATATGGGCTCCCCCATAGTACAGGTTGCACCACTTACACCTGAGGATTACTCAGAGGAAGGATGATGGATCCTCTGGCCTAGGAGAATGCCAGGAAGTTCCTGCATCACCCATCCTGTCTCCCCCTGCACTTAGACTTTCAGAAAGGAGAAACGCTGGCGTCCACTCAAATCCCCACAGACTGCCTCTGTCTTCAATCGCTGAAGAGGAGGACCAATGAGCTGCCATCGTCGGGTCACCGATGCAATTGGGTGGGAGGGAATGTAGCCAGGGAACCACCCCAGGGAACGGTGAGTAGATAGGCAGGTGCAGCTGCAAGTAATTGGGTGAACAGGTAGAGCTGTAGGTGTGGTTTTACAGCCTTCATTTTAGATTATTTTTACTGTTTTATTCTAATTCGGGGCATTGTTTTTATGATTTTTAGTCTGGTTATTTTAAACACCCAAGCCGAAGCACCAGTAATTTTAACAGAGTAGTGTGTGAGAAGGATTGGGCTGTCGCTATATAGTTCATTCACCTGCATGTGTTTGCCTTTGTGTGAAAACCACTGAAAAGATTTTATTGCATGGAGTGACGTTTTTTATTTTATTTTATGTTGTGTTTTTATACTTGTATTGTGCTTGTATTTAGATGTGAAAAGTGTACAGCCAGCTTCTCTAATCAAACTCTGTTTTATGCATCAATTTATTTATTGAACATTTAAATTAAAGATATCTTTTGTTCCCTGAAATCGTGTGATCTGTTATGGGTTCAATGGGAACCAGTAGTCAACTGTAGTAAAAGGGAACTAAGAGACCTAAGGCACGGTGACTACAGGTACTTTACACTTCTGATGAAAGAGGAACTTATTTCTGAGATATGTTGCTATTGTGGGAGATGAAGTGATAAAGGCTGATGAGGTGTGAGATAATGATCATACAAGTTCAGTACATAACTTTCTGTTCATACATTTGGTCTTTGAAGTTTGCATCAAGCAGACGGCTTCAGAATAACAGGAGACCTGAAATCTTCACCTTGTTAAGGTAAGGAGGGTCTACAACACGCAGCACTGACAAACTGCAGATCTGAGGTGAGGTTGGGTTTGGGTAAGAAAAGCAGTTTTGTTAGAGTTTGCAGTTTTTCTAAAAGTTATACACAAAAGATATTTTGTGTGAAGTGACTGTTGGATTTTTCTCTATTAAGCCACAATCTTTCTCTGACCTTAACCCAGTGCTGTGAATGTCTGAACCAACCAAATATGTTAATAAAGTTTGAGTCACAAAACTGCATGTTGTTCTGCAAGATTAGATCATTTTGCAGAAAAGAAAACTGGTTATTGTAAATCAGGTATTTTAGTGGAGAATAAAATTTGTTGGCTGTGTACATTTAATTTATATGTTCAATATCATAGTACATGTTTATTTAATTTAATGAATTATGAACATATGCTCATTATGTTAATAGAACAGTTGCAGTTTAGTTGTACAGATCTAGAATTCTTAGGAGAGGAGTTGGTATAGAAGCAACTTTCGAGAAATGTTCAGTAACAGTAGTTGAGTTGAAACAAATTAAGATGATCTTCATTCAAATCTGAACTGTTACAATAAACTGTCTCTATTTTTACCAACTATCAATTTTCTCTTTCGGTTCTGATAAAGGTTGACACCAAAAGTTTCAGCCAGGATGCAGATCTTGGTGGCTGTGTGCGGTCTTTTACTCATCATTTCTGCCTCTGGACATGTTGTGGAAAACTTTGAGGTTTGTGTTCTGTTTTATTCTCACACTTTGTCACTGGTAATTGTCAAAATGATTCACATTGTTTGTTTCTTTGTTGTGCAGGGATGCAGGGAATACTTTTATAAAAACGCGTGGCCAGAGTGGCCACCTAATAAATATCATGTTGAAATCTGCCAGACCTATGAGAACAAGTAAAACACAACTTCCTTCACAGTCAAATTTCATTCAAATGACTGTTTCTGAATAATGTTATAAATGTTATGTTAATAATGATAATCGTTGCACCACCAGCTACTACTTCGCCACACTGTATGATACCAGGTATCGTATTCCTGTGTACTCAGCGTATGTATTCGAGCCGGGTAAAGATCATCCGGACAGTGACTGGTGTGTAGAGCCTCAGGTATGTTACACATTCATTGTGTGTGTGCAAATTCAGATTAGTTTGTTGTTTTTACCATTAAATATCTGTAGAACACTGTGCTGTTTATGTCCTTTCAGATGTTTGTAACTTTTAAAAATGAACTGATTTCCTCCAGTAAATTTCATTCTGGGAATAATTTTTCTTGTATTTTGGCTCAATAACATCTGGAATTGAGATTTTTCTGATTTGAATCTTCTACTTTGTAGCTGGTAGACCCGTCCTACAATAAGAACATGATGCGTAGTGATAAGCTGTTGAAACAGGGAAAAAAGTTCAAGAAAAAAAAGCTCACAATAGAAAACATTGAAGAAACCCAGGCAGTATATGCAGACTACCAGACACCTCTTAGTAAAACGTTCAATCGTGGTCACCTCAACCCCAAAGGACACCATACAGGTAAAGATGTTTTATATATTGTACATTCACCATGTTTTTAGACCTCAACAACACATACACGCTCTGCTAAGAAACACTGAAGGTAACAGCCCTGTCTCCTAAAAATTATGTTTATATACAAGTAAACTGCACTCCAGATTACGTTTTTGTCCTAGAGAACGTAATTGTGACCCAATTATGTTTTCTGTTAACATAATGATTATATGTTTACAGGTAACGTATTTTTGTCCACCCAAATATCTGCATCCGGTTTTCTGTTGGCTAAAATATCTAACGTTACATTTCAACATCCAGACATGTGAGTGTAGTGATGTTAAAGTGTTTCATGGTCGAGATCAGGCATCATAGCAGTAGGTTAGTGTGAGAAAAAGACTGGGGGCTGGGTATTCGATAAAATTGTCATTTCATACAGTCTCTTCATAAACACTTTTCTAACCCTAATCTCAGTACTTTTCTTGCCTAAACCAACCTCACAGGGGACTTTGGTGTCGAACGTGCACGTCAGACGACCTCTTTGCAAATCACTTTGCATTAATAAATGTGGCGCATCATTCATTCATTCACAAAAATAAGTTTCTGTACAATGTGATAATTATGTTCTACAAAAACGTAATGGAGTTGCAAATACGTTCTGTAGAAAAACGTAATCGGGATTGGCGTTTAGTTGTATATGAACGTATTTCTTAGGAGACAGGGTTGGAAGGTAAATATGTCATAAACCTCCACTGTCATCTGTTTCTAAGATAACATTTTTTCTATTCTCCTGTACAGTTATTCATCAGCTTAACTTGATTATTCACTATATTATTTGCATATTCCAATAAATGTGAACATAATGGTTCATGAGTTATAGATATTTAGAAATCGTGAAAATAGGTCTATGGACAGATCCTGGCTGAACTATCACGTTTCACTTTATTGTGGAGAGAATCATGAGGGATTCAAGTGGCGCCCTAGGCAACCGCGTAGTTCGCCTATGCCAAGAGTCTAAATGGACAAATCTCCTTTCATACTCACAGATATTAAATTCATGTTTTACAGGTCTTGGCAGTAAAGCCACTTTCACCCTGACCAATGTGGTTCCTCAGAACAAAGTGCTGAACAATGGTGACTGGTCAGTGTATGAGCAAACACTCAAAGACGAAACGTTCAAAGGATGCCATAAAGCCTTTGTTCTGGTCGGTGCGATTGCCTCTACAAATCCTAACAACTGGATTAAGAGGAAAAATAAAAAGCGTGTCAACATTCCTGATTACTTGTGGCATGCTTACTGTTGTTTGAATGACGAAGGAGAAGCCGTGATGAGTGGAGCAGCAGCAGCAAAGAATACAGATGATAACAAAGTGCAGAAGTGCTCCGTGGAAAGCCTCCAACAGTTCTTCAGAAAGCTCAATAAAAAGGTTGAGTTGTTCCAGAGCTGCAATGCAAAAGTCACCACTAAAGGAGACTGTTCAAGTGTTATCCAGTAGTTATGTTGTACTGTAACAATTAATGTACTCAATTAATACAGTTATGTCATTGTAAATGGTTTTCCACACATGACATATGTGTCTTATCAACATCAATCACAAATTAAGAAATAAAACAGAAAGTTAATTGTGTCTATTTAATAAAGTACAATAGATTTAATTAGAATACAGAAAACATGACAAAATGTATTATTTTGAGACAGACCCAGGCCTCTTTCTTTAGCCAGTGTTAATCAGCTTATGTTAACCTTTTAATCTTATTGATCTGCTTTGCCATAGGGCCATATGTTAACCATTTACCATATAGGGAGATGCCTTTTCTTTATGTCCTCCCTTCAACCATAAAATTATAGTTGCTGTGCAGGGAAACTCGTTGGTCTGCTGATGATGAGACTGCAAGGTTACCTTGTGTATGCATTTGGGGGGAGATGGGGCTTTCTGTATCTTGTTTGACTATAAAAGTGTCTGTGACTTTGCTGCCTGCGAGCAGACATTGAGAGACCTTACTGCTGTAAGCTTGTGTTTGCTCCCTTGCCGGCAAGAATAAACTAACACCTTTGGAATTCAGATGATCTCCAGTGAAATTATTTAAAGTAAAGAGAGTTTTCTTAACAGCCTCTGTGTAAAGAAGAAAACTGAATTAAAAATCTATTTTATGTCATAAAACTTGAAGAACAATGGCACAGACTCAAAGATAGAATCTGTATAGCTGATCTAAAAATGTTCCAATCATACAGGCAAGGTATAGTGGAAGAAAGTATTGGCATTGTTTGCAGTTTCCTGTAGTGATGGCGAGATGAAGCATTGAAGCTTTCCATCCAAGTGGTTCACGTATGGGCCGAAGCTTCATGGTGCTTCATTTGCTCTACTGTGCCATCTAGTGGACAATAAATGTAACAGGCAGTTACACCATGGCTTGGTGTGTGGAGCTTTGAACTGAATAAATGTTTGTGTTGCCAGTATATAAATTATGAACTCACTTACTTACATATGGTGTTTGTCTAATGGGAGGGTCAAAAACTAATCATAAATGTGCTTGTGTTACTTGGTTTGGGACTATGCTCATGTTACTGGAGACAACATTTTATTCATTTTTGCTAACTTTTCCACAGTGCTGGGGCTCAGGCGGTTTCTTTTCTTTGAGATGATTTCACCTGCTTTAGAAAATACCCTTTCACAGGGCACAGATGAAGCTGGGGTACAGAGAAAAGCAACTGCAAGTTTGTACAAGTTTGGATATACAGTCTTCTGTCTTTCCCAGTCACAAGGCACTTAATTTTGTGCAGTTTACCCCACTCTCACATAAGTGCTGCTTTTACTTTTGCCAAATTTTCAGCAGTATGTGTCTCAGGGAAATGCAGCACCCCTAAAACAACAGAATGCAAAGAGGTGCTGGCATCTATAAAGTGACATGTCACAGCTAGATATGCATCAGTGTTGATAGAGGTCCACATATCTGATGTTAAACTAGCTGCAGACGCCTTTGACACAATGGCTTTGGCTTTCTCTTTGGATTCCTTGTATCTGCCCTCCACCATAACTTTCAAAGCCTAAGGAGAAGAAGAGAACACTCTTAGAATGAGAAATATGGAAACAAAATGCTTGTGCTCACATATGTACCTGCCTTGTGGGGAGAACATAGGTAGGATTCAAAGTTTGAACAAGCTTTCTGAACCCTTTGTCCCCCAGAATAGTGAAGGGCTGGGAATCCTTATTAACCATACTGACCAAAGACTAATCCACATCATTCTTCTCTCCGGATGACAGAAAATATGTTGTATTCAATTGCAGATTTCATTACTTAGTCAAATGTAAAATATATATTACTGTTGTCTAATACAAATGTAAAATGGCACCATCCTATAGTGGCTTACCTGAGCTTGGTCCACCTTGGTTGGTCTCCTTGTTTTCATGCAAGGATCTATAATGTCTCAGCATAGATGAAGTGTTGTTGTTGTATCCAAGTTGTTTTGAACACAACAGACACTTCACCTTTTAAAATACCAGAAATTAGAAGAAGGAAAATTAGAACCAGGGATCCATTGCGGTTTGCTGTCCTTTTTTATTTCGAATCACCTGCTCTATACGCGTTGCGGCCTGGTAGCTCAACGGGATAAGCATCAGACTGGGATGCAAAACTTGGATCAAATCCCAGCCAGACTCCCAGCCCTTCCCCTATACCAGGTGTGTCCTTGAGCGAGACACTCAGCGCTAGCTCCCCGGGCGCCCCCTGTGGCTGCCCACCGCTCCCCCCAAGGGGGTATGGGTCAAATGCAGAAACCAAATTTCGTTGTAACATGTAAAAATGTGATCAATGACAATAAAGATGATTATTATTATTATTATAATACTCTCGAACCGTTTCATGAATCAGTCAATATTCAAGTGTACAGGTATATTAAAATACTACTTGCAGTCCTTAGTAATTGCACAGTACTTGCTTTTAACGTCTGATGAAAGATGAACTGAAAAAACTCAGTCACACAAGTTCTGTTCATACATTTATTCTGTGAAATTGTTCAGCTTCCTATCACAGGAGACAGAAATCCAGACTTCTGTCTTCACCTTGTTAATGTAGTCATAGTTTAATGTTATTGTCACTTTATCCAGAGTGCAGATGAAATAACAGGACTATGAAAGGGTAAAGGTGAAGATAATTTATGTATAAAACACACCTGTCTCCTGAAAATGAGTCAGTGAATGATAGATTTATTAAAGGAGAGCAAGTTGAAGGGAGTATAACATGCAGGACTGACAAACTGTAGACCTGAGGTAGAGTCCAATCTCCTGTGTGAGGTTGAATGTATACAAGAAAAACAGTTTGGAAAGGATTAGAAATTGTGGCTTGTTTTGTTTTTTTTAACGCAGTAAATAATGTCATGTGTGAAATAAATTTGTTATTAACCAGCCCAGAATCTTTGATATGTTCTTGATATATCAAATGTATAATTATTTCCAACTTGTCATGATTTCTGCCTTGGTTTCAAATCAAATCAAATCAAATATCCTTTTGTCATTTCACTATATGTTCAGAACATACAGCTGAATCGAAATGCTGTTTCTCTCTCATCTTCGTAGTACAGGTATAAAATATTAAAATATAAAGTGTAAACGTATAAGATACAACAACTAGCAAAATAAAAAAAGTAAACCTATGTACAATATGGAATATGTTTATTTCATATTAGACAACAAGGGTCCACTTCAAAAAACCACACAAATCAAAAAAAGTAATCCTAATCTTAGAAAGTACAGTTATACAAACCACATTAAAAAATATACAGACATCTTTTCCAATATTCCCAGTAACAGGAGAAATAGCGGTAGTCAGTAGTGAGAAAAAAAAAAAAAAAGAGTCTGATGAAAAGTTAGAAAGTAGAAGAACTCATGATGGGGGGTGGGACTCGTGCTCTCCTCAATTTGCGTAGGAAGTTGAGGCGGGTTTGAGCTTTCTTGGCCAGTGATGTCTGATGTGGTGTTATCTGACCAGGAGAGATTCTCAGAGATGAACTTGGTGCTACTCACCCTCCCAACAGCTGCACCGTTGATGGTCAGTGGGGGGGTGCCGTGAATGACCTCTCCTGAAGTCAACCACAATCTCTTTGGTCTTGCCCACTTTCAGGAAGAGATTGTTGTCCTTACACCACTGGACTAGTTGGCTCACCTCGTTCCTGTAGCTGGCTTTGTCATTATTGATGATGAGGCCGACCACGGTTGTATCATCTGCAAACTTGACAATGTGGTTGGAGCAGTAGGTTGGTACACAGTCGTGCGTCAGCAGGGTAAACACCAATGGGCTGTTGTGTGTGTTATGGTCTTAGGTGTTATTTCTGACACGCACATTTTGTGGTCTCCCTGTATGAAAGTCACCCAGTTGCAGAGAGAGGTTTTGAGTCTCAAGTAGCAGAATTTTTGTATTTGCTGCTGGGGAATTATTGTGTTAAATGCTGAACAGAACAGCATTTGCACATAGGAGTTCTTTGAGTCCAGGTGGGTGGGGGGGCTGGAGTACACCTGGAGTGCTGGAGTGGGGGCTGGATGGAGAGCAGCGGAAATGGCATCCTCTATGGACCTGTTTGACCTGTGTGCAAACTGAAATAAGTCAAGGGAGGGGGGAAGGATGGACCAGCTGCTGAAAGTACTTCATGATGGTGGAAGGCCAATAGTCATTATAGCTGGATTGGAGAGGCTTCCTAGGGACAGGGATTATGGTTGTGACTTTAAAGCATGTAGGAAGAACAGCTTGGTCCAGGGAGATCCTGAAGATATCAGCGAGGACATCGTTGAGCTCCTCAGCACAGTCCTTCAGAGCACGACTAAGTATGTTCTCTGGACTGGCTGCCTTACATGGGATGATCCTATAGAGCAGAGGTCCTCAACTGGCGGACTGCGGTCTGTATCCGGACCCAGACCCTGTCCTGTCTGGACCCAGAGCCAGAACCGATTTGTCATTATGTTTTACTCCGTTTGGCAGAGATTATATTTTGACTGGCGACTCTTTTTTGACCGTGTTTCTACACCACTACTCAGCTAAAAGCTCATCCTACCTGTCTCTGATTGGCCAGTAGTCGTTGCCTTTGTGGTTTCAGGTTGGTTGGGTTTAAGCATGAGGACTGAGATTGGTCCAGGTGAGGGCCAATCACAGGCAAAGTAGGGCGGGCCTTCACTGTACAGAGACACGGAAAGTAAAGAGCGGCAGTGACAGCGAAACATATGAAGGAGTGAGAAGATGAGAGAGAGAAAGACGAGAGAAAAGCAGCGGCATTGTGAGTCAGTGTGACATGACTACTGCTAAATGGTGGAAGATTGATACTGAAATCCAGACTTTTAAGCCTGAATGGACCAAGGTATTTATCTTCAATTCAATTCAATTCAATTCATCCATCCATCCGTCCTTCCTGTATTGAATTGAATTCAATTTTATTTATATAGCAACAAATCACAACATGAGTTATCTCAAGGCACTTTACAGTGTAAAGTTGAAGACCTTACACAAAATATTTGTAGAAAACCCAAGAGTCCCACTCGAGCAAGCACTAGGCAACAGTGGAGAGGAAAAACTCCCTTTAATGGAAGAAACCTCGAGCAGAACCAGGCTCAGGGTGGGCGGTCATCTGCCTCGACCGGTTGGGGTGAGTGGACAGAGGAGAGAGAAAAGAAC
>JAUBNQ010000025.1:23357078-23368491 GCA_032353495.1 Ctenopoma kingsleyae | reverse complement strand
AAAAACACAAAAATAAATATATATGATCATAATAGCACTCTCGAAACTAATGGTGGCCTAAGACTTTTGCACAGTACCGTACGTCCAACTACAGTCTATGTGGGGGGAAACCTTACTCCAACACACTAGCTCTAAATGCAGTTACACTCTCTATGTGCACAACACAGACTGTCCGCGCGGTGCACTTTTGACTTCCGTCTTTTGAGATCAGTCAACATTATGTAATCAATGAACATTTAGATTTTGGATTTGTGAATTGTTTCATGATTGTTTCATCTTCATCACGATCCATCTAAGAATGGATTTTTCTTCCACCCTTAGTCTTTACAGTAGTTTTACCTTATTAATGACAAAATATTTTTGCATTGTACTGCTTGAAATTTATTAAACAGTATTACTGATCAGTTGACCTTTTACACATCTTCACAGAAGAACCTCTTTTTTTTTTAACCTAAAAACTGCAACAAGGTTTAAAAACACCACATTTCGTAATAGCACAATAAAAATAGCTGTTAGGGGTTAAAACATTTAACCAAGAATTGTTTTTCTCTATCTATCAAACTTTTTCTCCCTTCTGTTTTGAAGGTGAGAAAAAAATGTAATTTTAAACACTGATTACCAGCGGATGAATCTGTCTGAAGATTCATCTGGATAAAGTATTAAAAGCAGCTTAGTGAAAGGTTTCCCCAACCTAATAAACAGGTTGGGGAAACCTGCAGTCAGCTGAGGCTGACCAGAAGACTCTTGATACGTATCTTCCACTAAAAAACTGTATCCAGATGAACAGAATCAACTTTCTAGGATTTCCTCACCTGGATTGTTGAGCATGCATCGAGATACTGAAAGCTGCAGATTCATTCAACATTTTCTCTGAAGTAGTTGAACACGCTTTTACAGGGAGCTATAAGCTCTTTTTGGAGGTTCAGTCCTACACTTGAAGAGTGCTCTTAGACATGAAGTGAAGTCCTTCTTCCCTCAGTCGGGCCAGCACAGGCCCATAGATCTCCTTTATCATCGGCACCACCAGGCCCTTTGTACTAACTTCACCTACAGGGAGAAAACGCAAACATAAGCTCTGTAAACTTTCCCTCAAAATTTCAACATCTGCCGTGTAGAACATACCGTTAGCTTCACAGACCAACTGGACAAAACATTTTCGACTTTGAAGGAGACAAAACATTAGCTTCACAGTCTGTCAGAAATTATTGATATGTATGCTGAACAGAGTGTAAGTAAATGAGCTTTGCAGAATATATAAACTTCACATTAGCTTCGTAAACTAAAAAGACAAACCAATGTTAGCTTCTCAGGCCAACAGGATGGACCAGCGTTAGCTTCAGAGATTACCAAGATATGATTTTAATGTCTTACACTGTTACATATATTTACTGCGGTTTTTATTGTTATAATTAGATTTAATTTTAGATAGAGAAACACTGTTCTTGAGAGATATCACTAACCATCAAGGACCATGCGAGCAGCAATAGCTGCTGGGTATCCTACAGTCTTGGCCATGGCAGAGAATCCGTTGTGGTCACCGTACACCACCAAGCTGATGTGTCTGCTCTCCAGTTCGCCAGAGAGGTGGCGAAGGCCCACGTCGTTCCTCATGACGATCATGTCTCGCTCGCCCTTATCTGAGCATAGGAAATAAGTTAAGAGTCGATGTACTGAGGGTTTCTATGGTGTTCATCAAGTACAAATTAAGACCCTGTCAGTGCTAAATCTAATTAAATTTAATGTGTTTCGCAATCAAACAAAATATGAATGACATGACAATAGAATGATGTAATATGAATAAAAACCAGTAGGGATGAGATGGACGAGGATTATTTCCAAAGTGCCTGAATTTACTGACATTTACAATCAAATTTATGTAATGTATATACATATATATGTATATTTATATAATGAAATTTTCATGGCACTTGTTGCATGATAATGGCACCTAAAGCAAGGCAACTATCATATAGGCATTCTAATACTAACGATGACCAAATGACAGCTGGGACTACTATCACAGGGTTTGCAGCTTGTGCCCGTCATAGTTTTACCTTTAAAAAAAAATCCAGTTTGACAACGCTCAACCTAATATGTAAAAGTATCTCCAGAATCCCAGTGGGCTCGTCTAACTATCTGGAAATATTTAAAAACTGCTGGACACCTGGATGTAGACTGTATAAACAGAAGGTCCAGATTATTTCATCTCAGTATTCAGCCGTGAAAGAGTCTACGCAAATCACAACAGTAACAACTAGAAAATGTTTATTGTACCATGACGGAAGGTTCTCTCTTAGCTCAGTGCAGAACTAGCAGCTAATTCAAGGAATCTGCTCATTATATGAAGCTGAGAACTTTCAAATTTAACCTGTGCTGTCAGTCGCGTTTTTGCACAACGTAGTTGATCTCTTTCTACCCGAGGAGTCAACACCTTTAATAATCTGCAGCATTATTGCTGCTGCTAGTTTTAACTAGGATTAGCATTAGCTTATTACCAGAGATGTATCTCAACTCAACGTTACTGTAACCACTCTGAAATGTTGAAATGCTGAAAATGCCACTGAGCTATTAGCTATTATTATTTTATTATAGATACTTAAGTTTAGATATTTCTTTAATACTATATTTACCTTTGTTATTACTGTATTATTCACAGAGTCATATTCTTTTGTATTGCGTTACTGATTTTGTCCTTATGTCGCTGTAACAAATGAATTTCCCCCTTGGGGATCATTAAAGTGCTATATCAGCCTTAACCTCTGCAAACACAGGGATTTTGAGAGTTTGTGATAGTTTTACACTGTTCAATGGTTATAACTGACTTTAGAAAACCTGCAGACACCCTGACTTTATGTTTTGCTCACGTGTTCTTCTGATTTTGTGATAATAAATGAGCTTGTGTCTCACCAAAGGAGAGCTTGGCTTCAAGATGTTTTGTCAGAGCTAGCAGAACGCTGTCAGCAGGAGGCACGGACTCATCGCTCAGCATCCCAAACCTGAACACGTACAGAACAGACAGAAAAAAAGAAAAACAAGACTTTTTCCTCACAATGAAATAACCTTCACAAAGCCGTATTAAAAGCTTTAAAAGAAAATTACTCTTCTTTAACACCCCAACAGTGCTGCAGCAGCAGTCTAAACATCCTTGGCTGTATCTAAAGAGATGAGCAGTTGCTTTTTGTCACTGCTTTGCTGGTGAATTGAATAAATGAACAACAAGCCATTGAATCTGAGCTGCGAGCGCCTTGGCTTTTTACCCTCTTAACGGCACAGATGGAATGCTTCCAACAGTTCATTTTTACCGTGGGAGGAATTTATGTTTCAATGCCAACGTGGCCCTCTTTCCCTCACTGTTAGCAGCAGCAGAACAATAACAGCGCGGAGGCATGGTCTGAAGAGACCCTTGGAAAAGTTGATTTAAATTGAAGAGTGTGCACACTACACCACTTGTGAAGTGAAAAGTGCGGAGAAGAGGAGCGGCTTCGGCCTTGCTCTCAGCCTGCCGTGCACAGCAACAGCTCTAACGCTGAAGAGCTGCAGACGTCAAACATTTGCCTCATCTGCAAAGAGCCGAGCAGCACAGACAAATGGACATCCAGTTGTTTAAAGGGGCATTACGTAGCATTTGGATGGGTTCATAGCATCAAATGACCAATTGTTTCAAGTATTTAATCTTCTGTGGATGTGCGCACACTGTCATCAATTAGAGTTACTGATGTGGAGGGGCGGTGTAGTGTAGAATGGTGTCGTACAGCAGCTTTGCTGAGCTCTGCTTCTTTTATTATTACGTTATTTTAGTCTTCACAAATACATTAGTTTTCTTATTATCTGTGCGTTTTGGACGAAGCCAGAAAAGAATTTCAAATTGTGTAAATTTGCAGAACCACTGACATTTTCAAAACTCACTGGCTTATTTCATTTTAATATCTGTTTTTGCATATTAAAAGAGTATCACGTTATACAAATGCTGGCTATAATCTCAGTGAAAACAACTTGTAAATTTTTTCTAGCTTTGGATATGTAAATTTCACCCTATCTGTTAATAATTTAGCTAAAATTAATAATTTATTGACTCATGTTTCCCTCTGTGTTAACTTTAATTTAAAACTATCTATTTGACATCTTCAGCTTGTTCTTTCACATTGCTAAATGAGGCACAAAATAAATTAAATCTTAAAGCAGAAAAAAATGGAGAATAATCTTATATTCATTTAAATTACATTTACAAATTATATAAAAAAATTGTTTTGTTTTCATCTTGCAGAATTGATACAGTTTTTATTTCTTTAGTTAAAAAAGGGGACATAATTTAAATGACCTAAAAAGACAAAGAGTTAAATAAAATTTAACCCCCTCAGTTAATAACCAATTTTTTTTTCAAAGTTTTTTTAAACGTATAAAAACAATAGATATCCACAATATGAGCACCCAGTGAGAACCATGGCAGCTGTCTTTGGTTTCTCACCATCTCAGGGTGTCCATCCTGGCGTCATCCCTTCCGATTTGTTCGTATACGGCTTCTTCGAAGGCGTCTTGGGACAAAGAAGAGGACAATCCCATCTGATTACAGAGGAGCTCTTTCTGTAGAGTGGAGACAACAGATCACAGTAAATGTCTTTACTCTCTCTCCTAGTCTGTCTCCTAGCTCTTCTTTATGTCCTTGACAGTGTCCTGGCTCCTTTTAAACACCCAGTCTGTGTCCTTTTTAGCTCCCAGTCCATCTACTAGCTCCTTTTTGTGGTTCTAAATGTCTTCTCCTTTCATTTCTCTTTCAATTTTATCTTCAGACAAAACAAATGTTCCTTCACGTTTTTATGGAGTCAGGAATTGCAAATCACTTGCTTCTCTTTATCCTCAACATTCATCTGAGCGTTTCTCTTTCATCTCGACAGAATAAAAGACGACAAACATTATCTGCTGTAAACTCTCACCGCAGCCTT
This sequence comes from Ctenopoma kingsleyae, assembly GCA_032353495.1. Classification (NCBI taxonomy): domain Eukaryota; kingdom Metazoa; phylum Chordata; class Actinopteri; order Anabantiformes; family Anabantidae; genus Ctenopoma; species Ctenopoma kingsleyae. The sequence goes on along the minus strand of JAUBNQ010000025.1, from coordinate 23,363,551 downwards.
GATGTTGACAAGCAGCCATTGACAGTAATAAACTCTTCAACAAACCCACTTCCAACATTCAGACGTTTCAAGTAGAAGCTGCAAAACATTTTTTCTACCGAATGACAGGATGGAGAACAAAGTGGAAACCTTTGCTTAGGGACTTTTCTTCATCCATTTAAACACCAACTTAATCCTGAGTGCAGGTTCTTACCCAGGAGACGGGAGATGAAGTGGCCTGCAAGATGGGACAGGGCTCGCTGTTGATCAGACCCAGTTTGACAAAACCACTCATGGCCTTAGAGAAGCCCTGTGGGACAGAACAGACGCTCGAGAGAGTCACGACAAACACAAGACACAAAAGATACAGTTGGAAATTGGGTTCAGATAGGAACATGTTTTTATGTCTGAACATTTTACAAACTGTTTAAAATCTCTTATTTAAACTACTTTCAATTTGAGTTCTGCTTTGAATTCACAAGGACACACATTTAATGCAATGGACCTTTCTTTCCCCTGACTACCAGCTTTCAGAGTGAGAATTTTTTACAGGTACAAATCCTGTATGATCCATGACCACAACAAATATATACTACTGTAGCTATTTATAGGAGTCGTGCTTTGTCTTTAGCAATAGTCAGATGAGTGGATACAACACACAAGAGAACATACAGTATATAAGATTTTTAGACACACTGTTAGATCTACCACCATGTCATGGCAGAATGTACAGAAATTTATCGACTAAAAAATCAATTAAATCAATTAATTGTAAAGATCATAGGTAGTAGGAACGACTTGGGGCGGCTGTGGATCAGGAGGTAGAGTAGTTGTCTGCCAATCGTAGGATCAGTGGTTCAATTCCCAGCTCCTCCTGTCATATGTCGATGTATCCTTGGGCAAGACACTGAACCCCAAGTTGCCCTCGGTATGTTAGGTCAGCTGCACAGCAGCTCTGCCATCGGTGTGTGAGTGTGTGTGTGTGTGTGTGTGAATAAGATAAGATAAGACTTTATTGATCCCACGGTGGGGAAAATTGTGCGCTGTGCATTGCAATGGGTGAATACGAAGCAGTGTAAAGCGCTATATAAGTGCAGAACATTTGCCATTTAAACTAAAACTCAGCTTTTGACTTCCCGTAAGAACAATTTATTCAAACAAGCTTAAACTACCTATTTTGAAATGATGGTCAGGTGGTGGAAATTTCTTTTGATTGACTCTTAAGGAAAACTCCTTTTAAAGCCTGCAGTGTGTGTGAGTGTGTGTGTCTTTGCTGTACCTTGAACCTCAGAGTTCCTCTTATCAGAGTGTGTGCCGTCTGGATGCCGTACAGTTCGGTGTACTTTGTGCTGTCGCGGTTTGGAAATCCTTCCAGGTTAAAAGCAGGGAAAAAATCCATTGGTGTGGCGGAGTCCAGCAGAGAGCCGCCGGCCGGGATGCTCACCAACTTGACACACAAACAAACACACAGACTGAGTTTCATTCTTCTTCCATTAAGACACTGCAACAGTAAAGTATTCCTTGAGGCGTCTGAACCTGGTTGTCTTTGAGGAAGGTGGCGGGGCTGATGGTGTTGAGGAGGACGCCATACGGACTCCAGCTGAACTTGTAGCGAAGAGGATTGTCTGAACACTCAGGAGCAGGAAGACCACCACAGAACGAGCTGTACGACTCCACCTGAATGACGCAGTTATTATAATAGTGTTTATCAATTTCCTGTCAGTCAACTCAGTGATTAATTATTGATTATTGGTCAGTGCTGCTGCTCGATTTACCGAAAGTTTGTACATTTTCGAAAATCACACAGAACAGATTTTGATCAAATTTCGCTCGTTTCAAGTTTGTTATGAACAGAGCATGTGTTTACAGTCTGATCATGATAAATCATCCATGTTTAGGAATTTAATTTAGATTCATTTTTACCTCAGCAAAATCAGGTCTAACTGCTTTAGATAAACAGGTTTAAATGTACAATTCGACACCTGAAATTCGGCGTTCAGGAACAAGCGGACTGTGTTTGATGGATCAATATGACATGGTGCTGACTCACTGTGCAGCCGGCAGCTTTGGCCTGATCGATACACTCCATAGCCAGCATGTGGTCGATACCCGGGTCCAGTCCCATCTCATTCAAAATGGTGATTCCTGCCTCCTCCACACTGACACACAAAGACTGTTTCATATAAGGCATTGCAAATACACATTTTCACTTAACACAAAACACTTGTTTTAATTATTTTTCTTGATTAACACATAGTTTAACGCGAGAGCCCAGAAATAGATTTGATGACGATGCTGATGATGAAATCATGTTGCTGTGTTATCTTTGTTTGTTGTGTTGTGTTGTTGTTGTCACCTGCTCTGCAGCTCCTTCATGGCAGGACTCAGGTAGCTGGCTGTCACCATGTTTACCTTCCTCTTGATGCAGTGTTTGGCGATGAGCGGGTGAAACGAGTAGGGCAGCATGCTGAAGGAGCAGAGAGGAGGTGGTTCAGGTCAACACACAAGGCTGATGTATTTATGTGGACTGATTAAAGTTGAGGCAACTTTCTCAATGCGACATCAACACAGGTCAAATTTGTCATCCATCCATCCATCAAATCGTCATGATAACTTGGTAACATTACATCTGATTCACCAAAATATTTTCTCAGATCACCTGAGGCAGTAATTTTGTTTCAATACTTCCTACTAATTAGTTGTACATTAATAAGATATTTCATAGAAAACTATGTGTGTAAACCAGGCATTTAGTACAAATTATACGGGATGTGAAGCATAGAAGAAAGAAAAAAACAAGAAGGTAGTGGGCACAGTTTATATTAAATACAATTATTATTCAAATAAAATACAGTACAACTTCAACAGCATTCCCCCAAAAGCTTATAGTCTGAGACACCGTTTATGCCAGTAATAAATGTTTCTATCAAGTTGCACCCATCTTTTTAGCAGCTATAATTCCTGCCAATAAGATCCTTCTTTTTGGTTTGCACAATGCCGCGGCATGATATTTCATGTATTAATTATAAGTATAGTTATAGAATGATTGTTTTAGAGATCGCCACTGACAAAAGTCAGATACAAAACAACAAGCAAGCATGCAATTCAAACAAAATATAACATGAATGTCAATTAAATAATTATATATCAATTTATAATGTGTAATCTAAATAATAAAAACTGTTCCTATAAAAGTCTGACGGATCTTGTCACATTGTATGTTTGCAAGTATTGAGTTAGAGTTTGACTGTGGCGCATGCTGTACCTGATGACCAGGTCATGATCTTGGACCAGAGAGTCCAGGCGTCCTTCCTGGCTGCTGACGTCCAGTGTGACAGGGATGATGTTGGAATATTTGGCGGCCAGCTCCTCTGCCTGCTTCAGCAGCACCGACGCTGCACACAAACCACAGGAAAACACAGTCAGCAGAAGTCTGCAGTACATTTCAGAGCAAAATATAGTAATTTTTTAATTTTACATGTTAGACCTGTATCTGATCTGAAATAAAACAATCGAGGTCTGATTGGAGTGTAGACTTTCAGCTTTAGGTTTCACTAAAACTTGGCATTTACCATTTAGGAATTGTAGCCATTTTAACCAGGGTACCTCCATTTCCTATTCCCTTGTTACTTCCAAACAAATAAACCAGGTCTGGAGTTGATACCAGGTATTAGGTTTTTCGTTTGGGAGCTGTTTGACTGGAGCTACCAATCTAAAGCCTAAAGAGATCTTAATGCAAGGGAAGGAGTCCACGGTTTGGCTGAATAAACAACTTAAATCGAGAACAAAGATAGCAAAAACAAAAACAGTTTGGTACGTTCTTGAAAAGAGAGCAAGCACTGGTGACTTCAACAACATCAAAAGGCCTGGAAGACAACTTAAGTGGATGATTTTAGAATCCTTTCCTTGGCGAAGAAAACCCCTTTACAGCGAAGTGGACCAAAGTGCTGAACAAATCATAAAAGTATCAGCAAAACAGGTAAAGATGAATAAAATAATAAACAGGGATGACACACATACAGATTACAAACACTAAAAAAGGCAAAATTAAGAGAACAGATAAAAACCTGAAGCGAAAGAATAAAAGCAAGAAATAAAAACACAAAATAAAAGAATAAATAAATAACTCCAATAATAAAACAGTTATGGACAACCAAATGCTTTTGCAAATATATGAGTTTTTAATTTAGCCTTAAAAATGTTAAGAGAAGAGGAATCTTTGATAGAAATAGGGAGACTGTTCCAAAGCTTTGGGGCTGACACGGCAAAAGTACGGTCACCCTTTCTAACGAATCTTGAGGATGGAACAGTTAAAAGTAATTGGTTCACCGACAAGACATCTTGTTCCTACATAGGGGCAGAGGAGTTCCGAAATGTATTTAGGAGCTAAACCATTAAGAGCTTCAAAAACATATAAAAGAATCTTAAAATCAATACAATATTTGACTAGAAGCCAGTGAAGTGACATCAGGATGGGGGTGATGCTATCTCTATTCTTTGTGCCAGTTAGTCTGGCTGCAGCATTTTGCACTAGCTGCACTCGAGACATAACAGACAGAGAAACACCAAAGTAAAGGGAGTTACAGTAGTCACGTCTTGAGGAAATAAGAGCCGTAGTAATTGTTTTTAAGTTCTTTATAGAGAGGAACGTCTTAATTTTAGCTACTTTCCTGAGTTGAAAGAAACAATATTTTACTACAGAGTTGATTTGCTTGTCAAATGATATTTTAGAGTCAATAATAACCCCAAGATTCCTGGTACGTTCATGAACGTTTAATGACAGAGTGCCCAAGTGAGTGGCTATCCGTTCAGTAACCGTGGGTGAACCAAAAAGATTTTCTGGGTTTAAAGGGATGTGTATCATCAGCATAGCAATGTCATGAGACACTGTGTTTTCAAAAAATAGAGCCAAGTATGTACAGGGTAAATAAAACTGGACCTAAAATTGAGCCTTGGGGGACACCATAGATGAGAGGGTCAGAAGAGGAGAATTGATCCTGAATCATGACAGAGAAGAACCTGTCTCAAAAGTTTGAGGCAAACCACTGCAGCGCAGTTCCCTGAAGGCCAACCAGGTGGTACAAACGTGATCCACTGTATCAAAAGCAGCACCCAAATATAAGAGTATTAAAATTGCACAATTTCCTGAGTCTAAAGTTAGCAGGAGGTTGTTTGAAGCTTTCAGTAAAGCAGATTCTGTACTGTGTTTTGCTATGAAACCAGACTGAAATGTTTTCATAATTTCATTTTTATCTAAATAGGAAAAGAGTTGTGCATAAACAATTTTCTCTAGCACTTTACATAGGAATGGGAGTTTTGAGATGGGACGATAGTTCAGAACTATCCAGGTTGGGTTTTTTAATAAGAAGTTGTGCAATGGCATGCTTAAAACAAGGTGGAACAGTTCCATTCACCAGGCTGCTATTAATAACTGAACAGATTGTTGGACCAACTGAAGCCAGGACCTCTTTTAAAAAATGAGTAGGAATGATGTCAAGGGGAGAGGTAGTGGATGTAGTATGTAAGATGACTTCACAGAGTGATGCAAAAGTCACGGGCTGAAATTCTGTAAAAACAGAGTGGCAGATCGGCTCTATAGAGGACTCTTCCTGTAGGAGAAATGTTGGAACGCAGACGTTCAATTTTCTTAATAAAAAACTTTAAAAAATCTTCACGAGAAGCTGTGGTAGATGACATGCAGGTTCTATTGGTGGGATTGAGTATAAAATTAACAGTATTAAAAAGCACCTTAGGGCTGTGGGAATGTTTCTCTATAATAGAGGCAAAGTATTTGGCTCCTGCTGATTTAACAGCTTTTTGATAGTTTCCCAGGCTGGATTTCAACATTTCATAGGACATCTGTAGCTCGTCTTTCTTCCATTTACGTTCTGCCTGTGTACATAGTTTCCTTGCAGCACGAGTATCATTATTTAACCAGGGTTGATTTCGGATTTTATTTTTCCTAGTTTTTAAAGGAGCAACACAATTCGTGATGTTACTACATCAATCAATCACCCATAACTAAAATGCTGTCAAAACTTGAAACAATAGAAGAGACTAACTCAGAAAATTCTGATAAAGATGCAGTATTCATTTTTGGGGAGCGGTACACTATGATACAAGCAACAGGAGACAAAAGACAAAAGTTAAAGGCTCTGTGGCATTTAACACAGCCATTACCAGTGATCACAAGACTCAGGTGTGGAAATTCTCTAATAAGCAATCTTTAAATTGTTAAATATTAAAAACACATTTTACACTCACCCACAGTAATTTGGATCTTTTCATCACGACTCAAATACTCAACTACAGGTTCAGACACGTATCCCGAACCCAGCAGCAGAACTCGCTTCATCCCGGACTTCTTCATGATCTGAGCCTTCTCCCTGAAGGACATGAGACACGCTGAGTTAGAACGACTGCATTTACATCCAGCAGAGCCACACAGATTTTCAGAATTTGTGTTTTTAAAGGTGGAAGAACCACAGAGAAAG
>JAUBNQ010000025.1:23312504-23323254 GCA_032353495.1 Ctenopoma kingsleyae | reverse complement strand
TCCTAATCATTTCAACATTGAATATATTAGTATTTTATTATCTAACAATGTACGGCCAGCTAAATAAATTAGCTTGTGTGACACAACATTAGCTCTAAATTTACTTCAGTTCCAATACAACTCAAAACCAATGAGTCTTTATTAAATTTTCACCTTAATTCTTTTTCACTGTTTGAACAACTTTCATTTTATGACTGCGTTATGGGAAAATGAAAGTGAATTTAGTACCCAATGGTAGCATAACTTGTCTTACTGTCAAGATCATTGTGATAATTTCTATGGCAAACAGCTTATTTCTATTTCAAAGATGGTGTTTGTTGACTCCATTTGTAATCACATTCTTTCCGTTTGTTGGGTTCTACTGACTGAAGTGCAGAAGACTAGATTAAAGCCCATTTCTACTTATAAGAAATCTTTTTCTTTTCATTTTCAGCAACCTTAACATTACATTAGATTTGCTGACTGCAGTTTTAGCGAAGATTTTTTAGCGCAGTGGAGTAGATCACACACGTCACTGACTGCAGTACATGGTCGCAATGTGTTAGAGGAAGATAATCAAGTAGTAACAGGATGCGTGAGGGGATGTTTTTGTGTTTGTTCTTAGTCGTCCTCCTCATCGCTGTCTCTCATGCTGATGCCCTGCAGGCCATCGCCCGCCTTGACGGCCGCCGTGGCTTCCTCCACCGTCAGCCGGTTGTAGATGGTCTCATAGCTCTTGTTGTTCAACGTGCCGTCCAGGACGCCCTGTAGCCTGAAGTCACGGTAGGTTTTCTGTAGAGGTTTGTGGGGGATGATCGGGGAATGGGGGGGGTAAAAAGTGAATTGGAGGAAAAACAGAGAGCATCTTAGGAATGCAGCAGACAGGAGGAGGCGGCTGCTCTTTGCAGTTCAGAGGAACAAAAGCGGGAACACTGAGGCTCAAGGACGAGTCTTTTATGTGTCGGACTGGGGAGGCAGACTGAGGCATCTGTTGGGTTTTTGCCTTCAGTCAGAAGCCATTATCATTCCTTGTCTTGTTGCTTTCAAGTTAAACTTGCATATTTCTGTACATTAGTGAGCTAAGAAAAGGCAAAAGCAGCAGGCAGTGCACAGTTGAGCAGTTTCTTCTTTTTCGTGTCTCGTCACCGCTTCACAATACTGTTGCTGCTTTCAAGGACACCTCAGCACGTTTTTAATTTGGCTTTACTTTCTCTTTTCTTATGCTTCAAAATCAGTTAGGAGTGTTTTTACACAAATAATTTCAAACAGTATAATCAACTTTATCTTTCACTAAAATAACACGTTCAAATTCAGGCCTCTGTTAATTGTTGTTTTGTTTTTTAATATTTGCTTACCTTCACAATTTTGATGAGTGTTTTTAGCTGGTACATGTGGAGCTGCAGATCCATTCTGTCTGTCAGCCAAATGCACACTGCCTTCATGGAGCTCGTATACCATTGCTGTAGCAAACGAAAAAAAAAGAAAGACTTATTTGGAAAGGAAAAACGTTGTAGCTTACATACATGTTTCCATGCATAAAGAATCATCCTTGAGTCCAAATGGGCGTTTGTGCCAAATTTGAAGAAATTTCTTGACGGCAATCTTGAGATACTGTGTTCACATGAATTCAGATACTTAAGGCAACTTGACCTTTAACCTCCAAAATCTAATCAGTTGAGTCCTTGTGGACATTTGTGCTAAACGCTAATAAATTCTCTCATTGCACAACTTCGATTTCACATTCACAAGAATGGGAGGGATGAACTGAACGGACCTGAGGTCGTAGTGACTGGTTGTCGTCAAAGTGACCGACTCGTCTTTCAATTCAGTTTCAAAGCAAATATTACGTTACCAAGAGTGGATGGACACAAGGTCACAGAGACCTTTACCGTTGACCACCAATCGCTAAATCTGATCAGTTCATACTTCATGCGAAGTGGACATCTTTGTCCAATCTAAAGAAATTTCCTCTTGACTCCTTCAGGACTACTTTGACGTTGTGGAGAGGAGATGGGGACTTTGCTCCTTCACTTCAATTCACAGTTTTCTTGGCGCAGCGTCTAGTGAACATTGGAAGAACTGCAGCTGAAACATCTGAGTTTTGGTTTTAAATATTCAGCTGAAATAGTGTATACAGAAATAACCGTTGATTAAATGAGCTTCACAATGAGACAGACCAATAATATATAAATGTTTTAACAAACCTGCCCTTTAAAGTTGAGCATTAAAAAATGATTCAACGTGGTCTATTGAATCAGAGTACGTACAGTATATGGTTCATACCTCGTATGGGAAATGTGACCTCAGATCGACTGAGCATGTGTTTTAGAGAAACCAGCTGAAAGCAGCTTCATTAAACCGTCAAAGAGAGTAAAAAGAACATGTTGTCTGATAATGGTGTTAAAGCTGCTCTCTGAACAAGGACGGTCTACAATTGTCCTTCTTGTGTGTTCGCTTTCGAGGGAGTTCAGATAATCACCGTTTGCTTGCTGACAGCTACTGAAATGTCTCACTTCAGTCACGTTGATGACACTACACAAGGTCAAAGGAAGCACATTATGAAAATGAGGGTAAAACACCGCAGCAGGTTTCGGGGGCAATTACTTCTTCACATAGGGCCAGGCAGGTCTGGACAGCTTTTTCCTATTAAATTAAATCATCATTTGAAATCTGAATGTTGTATTTACTTGGCTTATCTTTGTGTAATATTGGAATTAGTTTAATGATCTGAATCATTTAAGTGGGAAAAAAAAAATCTGAGAGGGGGCAAATACTTTTCATAGCGCTGTAGTTATTCAAAGGCAGCAATTTATTGGAAAACTGGGGAATGCTGCACATCAAGGGAAGAGGTCATGGCTCTACTTCGAACAAAAAAAAAAGAAAAGAAAGGAAAAATAAATAAATAAATCAGGTTCCGTCTTTGAAATCTTAATTAAACGTTCTGCCTTTACACCTTCCCGCACCAGGCCACAGCTGCAGGGAAATCAAACACACCTTTTCTCACCTGAAGAGTGATTCTCATAACAGCATTCAGTGTGATGCTGGTAAAACGTACACACTGGGTGGTTTTATTGAGTTACCAGCACAACAAGAATGCCTCTGAAAAATTGCTCTGACATAGTAATGACCCATCATATTCAGATCTGGTTTAAGAGCCACCGGCAGAATTAAACTGACACAGACAAGAACTGTAATTACCTTTTAATTTAAGAGAGGAAAAACTGTCCAAAGGTTATTTCATGTACTTGACAAAAGCCAAAACATGTCTGTGATAACTCCAGGGTCATGTTAATATTTGGTTCTATAGATTGTGGGACTGACCTCTGACCTCCTTCACACTACTTCAGTGTAATTATATGAAACTAATGAAGCAGTTTCTCAGTCTTAGTAGTTACGTGTCAACTATGCAGAGCTGGCCTGTAGCATAGGCTGACAAGTGGTTGCCTAGGACCCTGTCGCTCACATGGGGGAGGGGGTGGTGGTGGTTGCATGGTAATTTTTACTTACATTTTTCCTTGTTATTTTATTGCTTTCATGCTGGATCCCTTCACGTGGCTGTACTGCCTGTGTGCACAGAGTTTTTTGCAGGGACAGGCTACCTACCGGCTGTTCGTGGTATCAGGTAGTCTAATTCAACATCTACTATTAGGTGACAAAAAAGAAAAATTAATCCGACAGCCAAATCTTTGCTGCTGACTTGAAGACAAGTCAACATGAAATCACTGATCACTATGACCTGCAGCAAACGTCCCCAGCTGGACTTGAACATGGGATTCTGTGCTGCAACCATTTGGCTAACAGTATTAAAAGTATTAGCTTCAAATACACAAAGTTCGAACAGTAAAAGTACTCATGATTGATAACAGCCTTTACAGTACATCATAAGATACTCATTGTGTTTGTATTAAGAATCAGAATCTACTCTTTAAGTAAATGGTATCTAAAGCTGACAGGTAACATAAAAGGGAAATACTTAAGCAAAGTACAAGTACCTAGAAACTGCACTTAAAAATAGTACTTGGCTTAATGTACTTGACAGAGATAGAATACAACTAGTTTTATGGTTGTTGCCAAGTCCATTAGACAGACTGTGTGTGACGGCCCTGGTCTGTTAGGGGAGGGGTGTCCTTGCTTTGTTTGTATGTGTGTGCGTGGCTCTGATTTGCAGGTAACAGTGGGCAGACCATCATTTGGCTGAGCAACCACACATTTTTCCATTATTCAGTTAAATTAAAGTGAAATTCTTGTTTTGAAAAACAAACCTCGTGTCTCTCACACTGTGCAATTTACAAAAAAAATCTAATTCTGCTTTTTGTTTAATTACACGGTTCCTGTGTTCAGACTTCTACAGCAAGATGAATTGATCAGATCATTCAGATTGAAAACTGATTTGTTGGAATTATGTTTTTTCTGTTTTCTGGTTATGTTAGAATCCACGAAACCGAGTTTATAAATACACATCAACACTTTTCCCTGTATATGAAGGGTATGATTAATATTTATTTATTCATTAAAAAAAAAAACATCACATAGAGCAATTTAAATTATCTTTACGTATGAAATGTTAAAATGCAAATAAACCTCACGTCTCATTTTATATTATTCTCTTCTCACAGCGTGACTGTGTGTAAAACTCATATCTGCTATGGTATCGTCTCTTTCTCACCCTCCCTCCTTCCTTCATCATTTCCTCCTCCTCCTCCTCTCTCTCCACTAAATACTCTTACGCTGGGATTGGAGTCGTATGCTAATCAGCTTGTCTGGCGGTCACCTCACACTCTCAGTTAACAGATGCTTGAAGATGCTGAAATTACGAGACGTTATTTGCTGTTCCCGTGATGATTTCTCCTCATTTCTTTCATTCTTTCTTTCTCTCTTCCCCTCCTCCTCTGGCTAATCAGCCACCTGATGGTCGCCTCGCGAGCCGCGTTAACTGTCGTGGAAATTGAGTACGAAGATGCTCCTTAATTGAGCCGATTAGAAGATGAGAGTGAAAACAGATGGAGGGAATATGGAGGGTGGTCTGCACAGCAGTGTGGGTCTGCATTAGTGCTGTCACAAAAAATATCTACATGATGAATGGGGGCTGGTTCTCGGATGGTGTCAGTAATTATGCCATTTCTACACATATTCTGGTTTTGTGATTAAATTTAAGTTGAATTAAGTAATTTCAATTATTAAAGTTATTTTTAGTCCTAAAATCGAGTCTTAAAAAATGACTTTGATTCCAGTGCAAAAAACCTGCTTCTGGTCGAGATGCTGATCCTCATTTCTAGAAATTCATTACCATAAATCAAACAGCAACTCAGCTGCAAATGAACATTTTTCTTGATTACAGTGCAGCAAAATGCTTCATTTTTGTTGTTTCTAGACAGAAAACTCCTGAGAAGCTGTATGATGGCAAAGATTTTTTTTTTCATTTAAAATACCATTATTACGGATTACTACATATGTAATCTGTTTTGTATTGTTTTGTGTTTTCTTACAGTATCCAGGTTCCTTCCTTGTAATCTGCTTCATCAGGGTGATTTAGCGCCTAATACAAAGAGTATGAAGCTGTGTGGTGTGTGTGTGCACGTGTGTTGTGGGGGGGCATGTTTCAGAGATGTTCCCTGGTGAGCACTTTCCACAAACAGACACAAAGAAACATAAAAATCATGGATGTGTTTACAGCTGCGCGAGCGACGCCCTGTTTCTTCATCTTACTTCTCTTTGTACCACTCAGTGTGACGGCATCGTTCTTCTTCAATCAGTTGACAACAAAGGTGCTGTAAACAAATTTGACTTTGACTCACTCAGACGCACGAAAACAAGACAATTGCATACCCATAATGCTGCTGGCAGGAAGCCTGATGCTGCTGTATGAACGGGATTTACTTTCTTTATTACCCACAAACTGTATGTGTGCGCGCGATGCATGCTGAAGGGCTGGAGTGGAGACACTTCGAGGCCCCGCCGTCACCTCCTCCTCTGTGCATGACTGGGCGCTTGTGAGCTCCATTAGACTCATTCTCCTCAACCCCCCCCCTTCAAATAGACACACACACATAAACCAGCACAGCTCAAATCTCAGTCCCAACACCCCGAACCCTCAGAGGAGGCAGCGGGCTGCAGAAATCCATCGCTCGGCCTTACGTTGCTAATGTGCACGAAGGTCTTTGCTGCCATGTCTGCAGCACTGACTCATGGCAGCGAGCTGAGGCGTGTTTGACAACTCTGCGCTAAAATATTCTTATAAACCTGACTCCTGGGGGTTGGTTGGTGAAGAAAACGGACAGCGTGGGATGGAGGGATGGATAAATGGATGTAAAGGTGGAGGTGTGAAAGGGGTGTTTCAGCTCCCGCAGAGCGAGTTGACAGCTCTCTGTGTTTCCTAAGTGATAAACAGGTCAACAGAAGCAGTCTGTGTTTTCAGTCTCAAAAAGACCTGCTGCTGCTCTGAAACTGGAGAATCAAACTTCACACCAACAGTAACTCTTAGCTGTGAGCTCGATTCACGCAGATTCTTATTATACGAGTGTGCTTTCAAACTAACGTTTCCTCTACATCGTATGAACATGCAACAAAACCTTATTGCCAAGTTTCTCAGTTTGAAATACAAACTGCCCTTCCAGCCACCTGGTTTTAGTTGCATTTCCAAAAGCTGTATCAAAACAACCCGAGTGTAAACACCTTAAACAAAAAGTTCAAATATCAGCAAAAACTTTATACGCTCGGCTGAAGTGGAAGAATTACTTCATCAGCAAAAAGAAATTGTGACAAAGGTCAGTGGAAACGGAATAAAAACATCCACTCAGGCAATGATGAAGCTTCCACTGAAGAGACTGTAACTTTCCTCAAAATCAAGAGACCAGCAGACACGCCATATTTCCATCATGCTTTCCATCGTTTGTGGTTTGAGTGGCACTCTTAATTAAGTTGCCCTGCTGCAACCTTTTCATCTGCAGTGGTTTAAAGTCCAATCAAATCACATTTTATTTAAGCAGCCCAGTTCCCAAATTACAAATTAGCCTCTGTGGACTTCAGAATTTGTACGACGACGTCCTCTTGTTGTGAAGCTGCTGTTCTTGATTATAATTCATTACACAAATTCTTTAAATCAGGGTACATTTCACTACAAGTCGTACAGCTATGTATGTGACAAATAAAAAATGCTAAATCTTTAGCAAAACTCTTCTTGCATTGCTGTCGCTGTTTGTCCAACGCCTGTGCTCAAAAATAAAACAACAACAACAAAAACGTAAGATATTCGTATGCAGTCCGGACTCTGAATGGACAGTTCGGACGAGTTGAAAAGCATGAAGACGGACTTGGAGACAGGACCAGCTATAAGACTGTGCTCTGCATGTGGGAAATTCAGTTAACTAATTTTTAACTAACATTTTAGTCATAATCCTTTTGATTAACTATTAACTTGCTGAGTGCAATGATACTGTCGGTTAAGTGACAGATAAACTACAACAATAAGACCCAAGTTGCAATAAACTGAAATAGTTTTAACACAAGAAGGAGAACTCACATCAAACACTTTCTCGATGTAGAGCTCGTCATTGACGCGGTCCCTCAGGATGTCCTGGTTCTGCCGTACAAAGGTGATGTAGGTGTCGGCCAGATCCATCCCTGGTTTCTGCAGAGGAGAGGACACAGACAGGCCTGAAGACAGGTGACTGAGTGGAGGCTGAATATGGAGAACAATGTCACACATGCACAGCAGAAAGTTCGGTTCAGCTGGATGCTGTGACTGTGAAAATGGAGGCGTATTCATGGTGCACATCACACTTCAACCATGCTCATGTTCATAAGATACAGTAATACCACAGTACACTGTAAGCCAATCAACTTGATCTGAGCAAGATTCAGAACAACACTGAAGCTTGATGTTTCATTACAGTGAGATGGAACAGACTGAGGGTTTCTTATTGAGGTTAGACATGGTCCTAACCTGGCTTCCTGACCTCTGATGGTTGGTCACATTCATCACAATCAATCAACAAATCAGAGTCGTTAAACAGATTTTTAAGGGACGCAGCACGTGTATTGACCCAGTTTCCTAAAAATTACGTTTCTTACAACCAAACTGCCATCACAAGTAAGTTATTGTGGGGAATGTAACAACAACCGCATTACGTTATAACGACAATGAAGATATGTTCATTATTAACATAAACGAAGAACAAAACATTTCAACAGGACTTGGTTAAGGTCAGGGAAGGATTGTGGCTTTGTTGCCCCTGTGCAGCACATGTTCTTCACTACCTATTCTTTTTGTTTTGCAGACATATTGTTATCCGACAATATGTCAGTATGAAGGAGGCAGACGAGGAAGCCTCAGTATCATAACCAGTGAGGCCACAAACTCAGACGTTTCAAATTTCAGATTTAAACCCTTTTTAGATGTTTTTAGATTCAGTGACCAATAACTCTTTCAGTGTAGAAGAATTAAGGTAGTGTAAGCATGAGGACATACACACACATTCTCGACATTATTTTAGTTGATTAAATAGATGCGCACAACTACTTTCTCTAATTGTACTTTATTTGGTTTTGCACACAGTATTGATCAAATTCTGAGAAGAACAAGAAATTATTTCCACTTTTTGTGGCTCTATTGAGCTGCAGTAACAATTACCAAGGCAATTTTATCTCATTTGTCATATTTACTTGTAGTTCCAGTTTCATTTAATTATTTTTTTTGATTTTTTTTCCTTCTCCGAGAGTTTAAATCTCAGGAAGCCTTTTGTTATGTGTGTTATTTTAGGAAATGCACTAATCTATTTATACAGCTACAACTAATGATTATTTTCATAATTGACCATCATCTTCTCATCTCAAAGCCCAAGGTGATGTCATTAAATATCTTGTTTTGTCCAAACAACAGTCAAAAACACAAAGATATTCAGTCCACAGTGATAAAAAGCAGAACATCCTGGTGTTTATGCTTGATTTATGACTTAAACACCACATCCGTGTTCAATTAACATCATATTTCCAAAATGGCATTTTTAGGATAATTCACACTGTTTAACTTAAAAATGTAAAATTTTAGAATTAATTTCATTTAATAACGATGGCACTGATTTATTAAAAAACACTTTCCTCTGGGAAACAAACCAGACTCTGTACATTTTTTGTACATTATCATTAAGGATAACAATGATTTACTCACCAGCAATACTGGGAACAAACATTCAGCATCACCTGCTGCTTCATGGGTGGAAAAAAAAATCTACTCTCTCCACGCTGGGAGTAAGAAGAAACGGCTGGAGCTGTTACACCAGAGGAAACATTAACTGCTGTGGAAGCAGTGGTTTGTTCAGTGGAGAGAGGCCAGAGGCACGTGAAGTGGGTAAAGACCTGTTCATTCACACTCCCTGTTGTCAGGGGAGATTACAACTGTAATGCTTATTGTAATTGCTTTGACATCTTTCACACCCGTTTTCTCTGAGCCGGCATGCTCTGGCCCTGGGGGGGTGGGGGTGGGGGGGCTGTTGTTCTGCTACAGCGCTGCTGAGCATGGCATGTCACGTCCCCGGTGGAAAAACAAGGAAATGGGACTCTCGAGAAACCTTTTGGCTTCACTTAAAGGCAACAGGCCGGTTAGAGACCGATTATAAATTTGGGATTCTAACCCTTTGCTTATGGACGGCAACACAAAAGAAACACAAACTGTCACATGCTAATGTTGGAGGGAAAAAAAAAAGAACCAAATCATGAGCGTCAACTCCATCACATCACGTCACCTCTTTCACAAACAGCACCAAGTGGTTAAATTTGGGTTTGAGATTTTACACACAAAGAGGCAGCTGTCGGAAAGTGGACAAGTCAAAATGTTCGTAACAAACGGAAGAGTTTTTAATTCTTAACTCAAATGACGGCACATACTGTTTGGCTAGAGGCTGGAGTGAACATTAGACAAACACTTGTCAGGAGGAGGTTGGGGTGGATTGGTCGACAGAACACGACAAACACTCACCACTGTAAAGAAATAAAAAACTGATTCATCAATTCGCTGACTGACAAAAATTGATCTGCAGCTGTTTTGACAATTAATTATTCTGCAGATGCATTTTTCAAGTAAACACGCCAACCCATACTGGGGATGTAACTTCTCCCGTTTGAGGATTTTCAGGCTTTTCTCCATTTCCATGTTCCAAGAAACAAGACTTTTTCTAACTTATTAGATATGCTGTCATAAGACTGTTGATACGAATAGTTCCAGCAGCTGTTTCAGAGGCCTCTAACAACGAGTGACAGACTGAGATCAGTCAGAGGAACACAGCTGTAATTCAGACAGACCACTGGACGGGAAAACCTGCAGATACTAAGGGTTAAAAGTGGGGTCACATGGCTGCAGGCACATCTGGTGTGCAGGGACAGGGGGCGAGCCGTGGTGTGAGAGTTATGTCCATCCAGACACACTGACTGACAGGCCTGTCAGAATCCTCATGCTCCTCTGCAGTGAGTACAGAGGTGAGATTTGGCAGAGTGAGGATCATTGTTAAAATCTTGACGAGAATGAACCATGTATGTGTTTCCGGTGTGTTTACTTGTCAGGCTGTCTCAGATCTAGAGCAGCAGACAACTTCGTGTCACGCAGCTCAATACATGCACATGTATGTCAGGTTTCCATCTATGCCTGGTTCCTGTTCTTCCAGCATAGACTGAAAGGATGTCTGCTGTGGGATCTGGATACTACGTCACTGTTATCATTTTTGACCGCTGACTACATGATGAAGGTTAATGTACAACAATCCAGGATACTTGTTACTGA
>JAUBNQ010000025.1:23293511-23303762 GCA_032353495.1 Ctenopoma kingsleyae | reverse complement strand
ACTGACAGGATACAAAGGCAAAAGAAATGACTCCTTGCCTCTGTGATACTGGACAACAGTATTGTCTGTGCTGTGACAGAAAGAAAAACCTACAACACTCGGTATGAACATCGAGTCTACGCGCACGCACACACACACACACACACACACACACACACACCCCTCCCAACACGGCGAGGCGTGAAAAACCTTCCCATCCGTGTAACGCAGCTGAGTTAAGCAGCTAATAGGACCATTATGCAGCTGAATGACATTCCCGTCCGCACTGGAAAAGCAAAGGAATCTGAAGGATACTTTTTGTGAGTCTCCCTACAATTAGAGCAGCCTTGTATTTCTCTAAAGCACCGGTCCAGCTGCGAGGACCAAAGGCTCACACAAGATTCAATTAATCCGCCATTTCATGTCTCGTTTGGGGCCCCCCCTAAAAACATATTCATGGCACCTTTTCCCTTGAAGGAAGGAGAGAAAAAAAAGGCAGGGGCTAAGTGCTGAATGGCAGCAGCAGCAGGGGAGTTCATCTCTTGGCGACAATGCCCTTTCACTGGCCGTCTAAAGAACACCCAAATTAAAAATTTCAATCAACAAAGCGCACAGATCGCTGACAAATTGAGGGTCCAGGGAGGTCACCGCCAACAGCCCTAATTTTGTTTTTTTCTCCTCCACAAGTCCACAAAATGGCAGCTCTCTTTTTCACGCCAAATCTTTCTGGCAAATCTTGAGAGCTTTTCGTTTTTTCCTCTTCGTACCTCAATTAACATCGCTGCTTTGGCCTTCTTTTCTCCTACAAAGGTAGAGATGAGGAGAAGAAATTGTTTGGTCTTTGCCATGTGCACAGCAAAACTCAAAAGAACAATGATTTCTTTTAAAAACATTTATCTGGTTGTTGAGCTGCAGCCCCACTGCTGCTACTTCAGCTCTGTGAGGCGTTTTAGATTCTGAACCGGGTCACATTTTCAACACCCCCGCCCCCAACACTATTTAAATGACCTCAGCAACAAAACAACCACAGACAAATTGGCATTTTCACTGATTTCAGTTGATCATCCCAGTTTCTATAAAAGCAGAATTCATTAATTCAGATGGAGTTTTTCATCTGGATCAAAACCGTCAAGTGCAGATTCTTCACGAGCTGCCTGCTCGCTTGCCAGTTGAACTCCACATAACAAGAATCTGGCTGCAGTTTTCTCTAAAAGTGGAGGTAAAAAAAAGGAGAAAAGGGAAAAGAGGAGGCAGAGTTTGTCACTGAGGCGTCAACGACGAAGGATTGTTTTGCTGCAGACTGACACACTTGAAGACACCAAAGGTCTGGATCAAGTTCAGATTCATATTTCTTCAAGACCCTCCAGACTGCTGGTCAGGTGTCAGAGTTCAGGAGGCCTCATTCACAGCAGCTACTGGCAACTGAACATGGACATGAATGAACAAAACTGCAGTCAGGATGTCAGGTGACAGAGAGTTACAACAGAAAGCGAGGCGGGAGGAATAGTGGTCGGGAGAGGTTGCTGCATGTCGTGCATTTCTATCTTTTTTCCTGTCAACAGCTCCACTGTAAAATATGTCATATTTACTGTGACATGTGAGGACATATGACCAACTCGCAGGAACAGTTTCTTCGATGCACATTTAAAACCCGGGATTTAAATCCCAACAGAGTCTGTAAGGTAAGAACTTTGTATAAAGCTTGATGTCCGCTCATACTGTTGACTGTTGGGACTTTCACGCTGTAAGCTCAAGAGGTCTGAGTACGGAGGAAATAAAGACGAGAACCGTCAACAAAAGCTGTTATTTCTGGAGAGGTTAAATGCTTTAAAGAAGAAGGATGCCTGATGCCATTTTACAGCTTCATCCAAGAATAAGTTCTTATCTTGGACTTATTTGGTAAGGGAATGTAAATGTACAACACAGGAATAAATTATAAAAGATTGTCAAGGCAACAAGAAAAACGATGGGGGAGCAACAGTCTTCTCTTCTTTATCTACATTTATAGCAGGAAAATCACAGGAGTAAACCAAATCCATGACTTCACATTCAGACCATCGTCTCCTTACAGAAAAAAAGTTAGTTTTCAATCATCCCATTTTAAAGTGCTTCTTGATTCCACACAGCATTTTTTATATTTCTTATCTTTACTCTTCGTGAAGCAGCATTCCTTGCTGTTCCCACATGCCCTTTATGCTATTCTGGACTGCGCGCCTTGTCGCAGCACTTTTAATGTCTCTAACTGCCCTGTTATGTTCTTATAGTCTCTATGTTTCATGTTTTTGTGCTGTCTTGCTGCAAAAAAAGAATTTCTCCTTGTGGGACAATGAAGATCTGCATTGAACTGAGAATTTTGTTACTTAAGGCCAATATGTGGTTTCTGCTGTAGTATTCATACTACAATTGGGTATGCGTAGGCAGACACGTTTCACACATGCACACTACAAAACATGACGGCGACCTCTGAAAGAAACAGACAGCAAGAAGAAGAGCTCCTTTGTTTGGTGTATTTGGCTGAACAACATGAGGAAGTGGAGAGAGATGTGTGGAACTCCTTCATGAAAACAGTGTCAAGGATAAAAAGTGGGAACTTGGTGGGCCCTCGCAGCCAAATGTTTACAGCGCATGCAATATAACTGCAATGTTGCCGGTTCAGGTGTCCCCCACGCTCCCTGTCCGACTTTCTACTTCAATCACATAACGGCTAAAATACCCCAAAAATCTAAAAAGAAACATCAAATATAAGGTGCACGGAACGAGCAGCTACTTTACTTGTCTTACACATGCATGGTCGACATGATCACAGTGTGGACACAAAGTTTTGGAGCGTACTCGGATGTGCACAGAGTCCAGACCCTCTGGGATTTGTGCAGGTACAGGAATTTACGTTATTTATATTCTTGCGAACACATGGATGGAGAAAACATGAACTGGTCTCTTCTCCACAGACATAGTAAGAAAGTGAAGTTTCCACCTTATGCAGATGATGTGATGTTTTACATTAGTGGTGTTCACTCCACGTCCTGGAGAACCCCGTACACAGCACTGCGTGTTTCGCATTTTCTTTGATTTACCTACATGAAATTAGCTGATCAGCTAATTAAAACAAATCAAATATAGGCGGGGTAAGGAAAGATGACAGATGAGCAGTGCAGTTGCCCTCCAGAACCACGAGTGGATGGCACTATATACTGGTATATATGAAAACGACGCAACTATTACTTTTTTTTATTTCAAAGATATTAAAGTGAAGGTATGTGTGTTATTGTGATAAGTTGTGATACTTTATTTTGTCTTGATGGAGTTCGTGTTGAGAGACGTGAGAGGTAAAAAAAAAAAAAAAGAGGCAATGAGGCAATGGAGGAACTTACCCATTGTTTGTCAATCTGGGATTCAAACAATGATGTGTAGAACACATGGACATGAGCGATGGGGAGGACGTGAGACAAAGAAAAAAAAGGCAAACACAGTCAGCCAGTTACATTGGACACATCAGAACATTTCCAGAAATGTATTTTTTTTATTCTATGACACAACTAGATATCCACAGAAGTACTCACAAAATACCTACAGTAACTTTTCCATTAGTTTTTCTACTAAGTTTTTAAATTTTTTCAATTTCCTTTTCCATCGAGTTTTGACCTTGAATAAAACATTTTACCTTAAAAGCCACGTTGTCCAACACCAAACACAAGTTTTATTGTGACACAACTGAGAAAGAGGAATTGTTAGATTTTCCAATCATTGTATTCACAATCTGTAAGTCTTAATGTAACTATTATTATCGTCCTTAAAAAAAAAAAAAAAAAGACCAGCAAAAAGCAGAAAAGATGTAAAAGCTTTACTGCCTTTGAAAACTCCTCAGAACGATTCATTCTTCAATCAAAAAGTCAGAACATTTAATCATCAAGGTTATTCGTGTGTTGGAGTTTTTGGGTTGAATGAGGATTGTGCTGAATGCGTCGTTGTGTTCGATGTAGGCACAAAGAGGTGGACGAGCAGAGAAAATGGTCAAATTTTATTTTTTTTTACGTTTAAGAAATGACATGGTTACCTGTAAAACATATACTTTATTTTTATATGAGGGTGCAATATTTAATTAACTGTATGGATCATCCACTAACAGCGCACCGAAGATACATTTGGATGAACTTTTCAACTCGGTTTATTTTCTCTCTACTTTTTCTTTTATTTAAAATTTATTTTCCCGTTTTGCTGGTTTGCATGAAAGAGAACAAATATTAAAATATAACCCTTGAACTGGTCCATTTGTGTGTGTAAAGCAGGGATAACAGACAGGTATTCACTGTAATCCAGCAGGAATAAATGGACACGCTGTGTTTTCAAGCCGTGGCAGTATCTCGGTGTAAGCCGGAGGTTAAGGTAACAGCGAGCTTAGCTCTCTGTCAAGACTGCTGACGGCCAAGGGTTTCGCTCTCAGCAATGCCAAGGCTGCCGCCTTGCACAGGCTTCATGGTCATCCATTTAACAGCACATGTTGAGCATTTGGCCGTTTCAAGTGAACACAAAAACACCTAAACTCCCCATCTGATGAATGTGTGGAGGGAAACAGTCAAGTTTTAGTGGCTGATCTGACAGTTTGACTCGACCTGTTCAGTGCGAGGTTGAAAATAAAAGACGGCTGAGAGTTTCTGAAGCTGACACACTTTCACTCTGCAAGTCTCTGATGGTGGGTTGAGATGGAGACTGAAAAATACAAACATTCAGCCACCCTAAGTGATTTAGTCTGCTATTCAGCCAAGGCTCATTTTTCAACAAACAAGAAAAATATCCTGCCAATGTGGAGATGGTTTATCTCGTTCCAAATGCAGTTTCTTTTGTTTCTGATTTTGTCAGTTGACCAAGTGATTCTTCACAACAGCCTTTCCCTCAAAGCTCCAATCAAAGTTCAACGCAAACTCCACGATTATTTGGTGGAAGTCTAATATTTTCGTCTGTCAGCGTTTAATTTTATAGGCATTGTCAGATTTTTAGTTTTAAACTTACTGTATGTCAGAAACTAGTTTAAAAAACTTAAACTCATAAAACATCCCAGACAGTCAGATATGTTTTAAGGAAAACCCTTCGGGACTCAATCAGAGGTTAAATGAACGGTTGGGATCTGGATTTTACAGATGATATAGATCTGATTTCCTGTTTGTGTCTGTTTGGAAGATAAATGGATAAAACCCTGAACACTAAATTCTTGTGTCAGGCAACACCTTCAGACATGTGACCACTAGCTTACCTCCTGCCCGGTGTCCAGCACACAGAGCTTGGAACACTGCTTCTTGGCATCCATCAGCACGTTGAACATGGTGCAGACCGACAGCGGCACCCGGAAATCTGTTGACTTACTCGCCTTCTGCATTTTGGCATCAAATGCAGATTTAGTTCTGTGGAACAAAATACAAAAGAGGGTTCTGTGATTGTTGTGGCCCATGTTCAGTGTCTTTTCTGCAAACCTGGGACATTCAGCTTGTCAAGGTTACTTTCCAGGTGAGTTCCTTCAGTTGCAGATTTTCCAAGTTAGAAATTAGTTTGCTTAGATTTGTGCTCGACCTTGTTGAGGTGACAACTTGCCTGTAGGACGCTCTAAATCAAACAAAGTGGTACAGGAACTGAGGCAGATATACACCTGGAAGTCAAGTTGCACCAAACTCTGACCTCTTAACGCAGGCCTCCATCATGTCGCTGGCCATCAACTTGAGTCTTTGCTCCAGATGTTTGGCGAACTCGGGCTCCGGCCAGTGGAGGTCCATCACAAACATCTGCAGAGCGTCCAGCTTCCAGAACAAATCCTCTGAAGTGGCTGAACCATTACTGCAGAGAGGAACATCATTAAAACATGAACACACATTTACACATCCCGGTTACCTTAGACATGCAAGACATCTTCTGTGATGCTCATGTAGTCCACCAAACTCTCACTGTTAATTTTCTAAAACATCTATCGGTTTGTTTTATTTCCTTCTGTTTTTCCAAGTGTAGCAGAGGGGCATTTATCAAGATTATCATCAATGCATCCATCCATAGAGTATCTGTATCTACCTTTCTTGAATTCAGATTGCAATTAACCATTTAGCTTTAGTGCCTGTTGCACTCCCTCTTTTGCCTCTGGACATTTCCCATTAAGGCATTTTCTTTGTCTACCTTTGATGTTTTGCTGTACATGCATTGTTGAGTTAATTGACAACACTTTTTTGTGGATATGTTTTTATTTGTTTGGAAGGTACATTTTTATTTATTGTTAAATAGCTGATGGTGAGATCCAGTTGATGCTTTGCTCCCTCTGCTTTACTGAAGACAGGAAAGACAGTCTGAGGAAGTGTGTTGGGTCCGTCACTCCTTGATTCCATCGGAATAATGGCTGCTGCCTGTTGGACCTTTCAACTTAACGATCTGTTTCAGGGTAGAAGCATCATGGTTTGATTGACTTTGAGCACAAAGACATCTGACTTTGGGTTGGGTTAAGTTAAAAGATAAAATAAGTACTTCCTGGAACAGTCCTTTTACAACACAAAATGTCTCACACAATCAATTGACATCCCTGTGCGTTTCCCACTTGGCGTCTTAGCACCTATGCTAAGGCTTAGGAAGCAGATGAGTCTGGGCTCATGATTCTAAGAACCATTTCATTGCTTTTCAGGATTGTTTTTCTGCCAACGTGGGTTATAAACATGAAAAGACATCAACTATTAAAGAAGGAAAGAAGAACTAAATAAGGCTAAAAGGTGATGGGCTGATTAGAAAAATGATCAGCAGAAAGGCTGAAGAGGACTTATTTGTATTTCATGTGCACAAACTAGAATCACTGGTATGATTTTCCCTTCATTGGTACAACATTTGTACAACAAGAGGCTCAATGTCTGTGTTAAATAAAGGCTCATAGAAGACAAGTGCATTCAGGTTCTAGTGTGTTCTTCAACAGGTTTTGGTAGTTTTAGTGCAGAGCTGTGTGGTTTCAGTCAGTAAACACAGCACCAGGCTGAAACAGAGACAGATGGACGTCTCCCCGCCTTCTCCCCTGCGCACAGGTTACACAGCAACACATGGCAACGCTTGCCGCCACCGACATCCAAGTGTACAGCGCCCGGCTAGAATGACAGCCATGGGAGGATGGAGGGGGGCTGGGGGGTGGCAGGAGGGTGACAGAGGGGTTAAAACAAGTGCCACTCACTCCCTCACTATTCTCACTTCGCCTTTAAAAGACTGTTACCTTAACAAGTGGCGCACAGGAATAAACGCTTTGGGCTGAGTCTGTGGTGCAATTAAATGCTCGGTGGCTATCCCCCTCATGTCTAATTAGCGGTGCTCTTCTCTGAGCGCGCTCCGCCCTGCTCCCGGGGGAACTGGACGATCCCACTCGCCCGTCTGTGCTCGCTAATGAAGTGCCAGCTTTTTTTTTTCCTCCTCTTTTTTCATTGGATTGAGAAGGGCCAAGTGAAGTGAGGTAGAGGAACACTGTGGTCCGTATTGTGGGAAAGGCTGGGGGAGTCGGAATGAGGAGCCTTTTTAAGAAACACACCCTCGGCTAGCCTCCTGAGACCCCCCTCCCCAATAATTCCGGGAACCTCCACCCCCAACACGGCCACCAACACCGACAGTTCTGCTGCAGACTCGCTCGCTCTTAAACAGACACATGAAAACCTCTGATACCTCGCTCATCTCTAGCACAGTGATCACTTTAATAGCTGATTATAGCGTATTATTCTGAAAAGTAATTAATGGATCTATAAAGTGTTAGAAAACAGTCCTAAATCCAGCATGAGTTCCCAGATTCAGAGATTCCACCTTAAATAACAATCCAAAACCCAAAAGATATTCAGTTTACAATAATTTAAAACAAAGGAAAGCACCAAAGCTGTAAAACTACGCTGTCTATCAGTTGATTTGATGGTGGCTTTAAATCTAGGGTCAAGTTAAACAGATACACGACGTACAGTTCATTAAAAGATGAGTTGGTAGTATAAATACGTCTTTTTGGAACTATGAGGGAACATTTATTTGTTCCTAGCAAGAAATGATAACGAAAGACAGTCTTGTTGATCATCTTTAGTTTTGTCTCTTATATTTTGTCATGTTTAATACTGTCAGACTCTTTAGAGGTGTCGAGGGGCAGGTGTGATCATATTCAAAGAAATTCCTTACATGTCAAAACACAGAATATCTTCCAACTTACAAGATGTCAGGTAAATTTATTCCTTGCAGGCTGCAACAGAAAATTGAATTGACACGTTATTATTACAACGACCTTCTTGACATGCACACTGCACAGCACAAGGACTCGTGACATCATCATAAAATATCTAAGGAATGACTGCACGCAGGCAGCGCCCTGCTGACAAATGAGCCACAGTGTCACAGAAATAATTTGAAACCACAAACGAGCCTCTCATGCTGAGCCCGGCTCATTCACACGAGTATAATGCTGCATGCTCTTCAGTTCACCCTCACAGACCAGGACAGATTGTCTGGGTTTTAATGAATTCAATTTACAGACGAGCCTTAAAACTGAAGCATGGCTTCAGGTAGGACACTATAAAAGCAGAGGGAATCAGTGGATGTGTGACTGGAGGAGTTTCCTGGTGTTAGAACTCTGTGGGCTTTGCCAAACATGCAGCTAGACGCAAAGGAGCAGAGCTACAACACTGCTGAGCATTCAGGACAGACAGGGGACAGTCCAGGCTAAAGGTCTTCACCCATATAGGACACCCTGAAAACCAAAAGGCCAGACTCTTTAGTTCAGATTCAGGACTGACTACAGCGCTTTGTAACACAAAAGATGAATGAGGTAAATAAATTATAACTGCAGTAGGCGAGACAGTCACTTTTATTCACACTGGGCTGAATACTAACTGCGCAAGTGCTTTAATTGCTGCTAACTTGAGTGCTCAATCTTTTCTTTTAATTTTTAATTCACAGTATTGAGTTGTTTTTTTTTAAATGGATATTTCCATGTTTGCACTTATTCAGTGTTTTGACTTCTGTGTTGCACTGTGCTCCATTAGAAATGACGTGTTTCTCTGTCTGTATGTCACACGTGTGGAAATGACAATACCCTTGAACCTGTTACAGCTCTAAGCGCAGAGTAAGCTTTGTGTTTATCAGATATATTACTCTCTTTATGTCATTCAACAACATCTCCACTCCAAAATGTGTCCCTAAAGCCATTCTGTAGTAGATTCACTTCAACATTTTAGGAAATCCTTAAAAGTGTTTGGTATATACTTTGGTGAAGATCATATCACATTGTGCAGCTTGACTGTACTAAGATTAATCATGCTACAATGCTTATGTGCTAAGGTTTAGCATTTCAGGATGAAATCAGGAGCATGTGACCATGCTACGCTGGCATTCAAATGGATTTTGAAGGATTTTCCAGCTGGTTTAGAGGTGGAGAATCTAAGAGACCAGTAGCTGTACTCTGGCTTCAAAACAACTAGGAGCAGTTGGTTCTTGGTTACAAACTCTTACTGTGAAGACCTGTAGCCCAGACCACAGTGACACGTCATCATTTCTCCTCCATACATACGTGTTGTCACACAGCGGGCCCATCCAGGCAGGTGCTGAGAAACTCGGCATCTGCGGCAGCGTGAGGGGAAGGCTGGGCACTTTGGGAAGGGGAACGTTCGCTAGGTTGTTAGTTAACGACCTGATGGGTCAGCGTCGGTAGTAGACATTGATCGTGGGCACAAAAAAAGAGTAAAAGAGAAAGAGAAGAAATGGTGACAGCAACAGTGGGCGTTCCTCACTACAGCACACTGACAGAAGAAGAGTAACATTCAATATAATAGCAGCCACTTGTTCCGCCTGCAGTAATTCAGCAAACAGCAATAAAATACAGAAAAGTCACTGCTCACTTCTATTCATTCCCTTTTCTTTCAGTTCAGGGGCTTTCCTTTTGAAGCAGCTGTCACTACATTGTTCCTGACTGCAGTGCGTCCTTGCTGTGCGTGTTGTGTATTCAGCTCTACCGCGTTTCGCTCCTCCGCGGTCCTCAGTTAGTTCAGGTCTCTCTTTCATTATTTCTGTAATATTCACGCAACTTCAACAAATCATTGCTGCTGATAATAAACAGAGGGTAGAAATTACAGTAAGGGCACAGCAGTATCTGACTGAGTTCATGTTCAGGGCCAGAGGAGATCAGCTGCAGCTTGGCTTTCGGGACGGTGAAAAGCTTCTCTTCATACACAAGCAATTCACCATTTTTACATGTTATATATATATATATATATATATATATATATATATAAAATTATGACACTGAAA
>JAUBNQ010000025.1:23257937-23272327 GCA_032353495.1 Ctenopoma kingsleyae | reverse complement strand
AGAGGAAGACCTCAGAGGAGGTTCATGGATGCAGTGAAGGAGGACATGCAGACGGTTGGTGTAACAGAGCAGGATGTTAGGGATAGGGTGAGTCCTTCAGTCCTTCATCTCCTCATGTCTTGACTACTGTAACAGTCTTTAAACCTGCCTTACTCAAAAATCAATTATTTGGCTCCAGACTGTAAAGAACTCAGCAGCAAGACTTTTAACTACAACAAGGAGAAGTGATCATATTACTCCTGCTTTAGCCTCCCTGCACTGGCTCCCAGCACGTTTTAAGATTGACTTTAAGATTTTAGGTAGAGCTAAAGGCATTATGAACTTTAAAAAGTTCAGCTTCAGATAAAATCTTTCATGAGACAAAGGAATCCTGCACAAAAGCTGTGGCATGTTTCTCTGTCAGAACTAAGAGTTTCCTTAAGAAAAGCACAGTCTGATACACTCTGAATGTTTTGCCTTGAAGTATTAGTGAAGTACTCTGCTGTTGATCATTCTGTGGCGTCTCGCTTTGTCCCTTTCTGCCTGCTGTCGTAGTTTCATCTCTTCGAGCAGCCCTCCAGGGAAAACTCGAGTTCTGTAATTAAGTTTGTTTTTTTTCCACCTCCGAGCCTGCCAGACATCCAAAACCACTTTTTTCCCATCCACACCCACTCAGGCAGCTCCAGGAGCCCTGAATGGGCATCAATTATTCAAATTAGAGCTCCAACTGACAAAAAGCCAATTCCAGTAATCACCCCCCAATTTATATCTGGCGATTAGCTGGAGAAGCTTATCATTGCGCTTTCTAATTGACTAAATGAGTCAACAAAGAGAGGAAGCACATATATCAGTAATTACCAGCCAGGGAGTCAAGCAGGGGTTGTTGGGAGAGCAATGGAGAACGTTTAGGATAACTATGATCTGGATGACAGAAAATCTTCACAAACAATTAACCAGATAGTTTTTTTCTAATCATAGGGTCTCAACTTATGACACTATAGGTAAAACTGAGACAACGGCACCTGCCCAGCACTTCCAAGTCGTCTTCGCCCTTTGTTACTGTTTTTAGGTCTACTCTTTTTAGCCTATATTTGTCTACATTTTCTCAAACTGGTATGATTAAAAATATGCCAAATTAGCTATTAGCAGCTCTTGATTGCAGCGTGCCAATGGAGATGCAGACAGCTCTGATGGGATTAGTTTGATAAGGGAAAAAAAAAAACTCAGTTCAGTCTGAGTAATCGTCATTTTAGGCAGATTTATGGATGTTTTTTCATAGTGGACTTGCCAATAATAATGACCTGAAAGTGCAAGTCACAAAAAATATTTGTGTGTTCACATTTGGCTGAATTATGACTCCGAAAAAAAGTGCGAGTGTGAACTCCAACAGAAATTGAGGACGTAATGCTTTTTTTAAAAGAATTTTAATTGCTTCCATGAGCTGTGTGTCACAGCAGCTGCTGCAGTTCCAACTGCTGCCTGTGTGAAATGCTAACAACTTGTTTTCACAAACCCTGCATGAACCTGCCCTCTTGTCCTCACATCTACTGTATGCCTCTGTGCATCTACTTGCAAGTGTCTCATGCATTTTTATCCTGAAGCTGGAGCTTTCATTAACCTTAAAACCTTAACTGTGCAATTGCCGCATTATAATAGGCCCAGGCAAACAGTACCGTCCTACTGATACTGGTGTCAGATCATAAAACGCATTAACTGTAGGTGTGGTTCTAAAGGGCATTTACAAAAGATACATTTTGTTGTATAATTTGGAGAGCTTAAGCAAGACACCACCTCCAAACAGTCTGTGGCTGTGGGCAGTATCTAGTTGTGAATGTGAATAAATTCTATAGCTGAATCCAAATGTCCACCCTGGAGGATACCAGTCATAACTACAATGACGTGTCTGAAGCGTTCGCTGTCATCTCGACAAGTCGGTGAGGGATGAAATGTGCCATGAGATCAGACTTTAAACCTTCAATCATTGCTGTGAATATCAGCCAATGCTGAGATGCTGAATCTGTAACTGACATGAAAGTATATTTTTACCCTTTCAAATAACAGTTTAACCGATCTACTTGTGTTTAATGTATAGTGAAGTAACACAGAACAAAAAAAACAAAACAATCAAGGATACAACACAAATAAAAACATATCTTTTTGTGCATGTCCCTGCGTGTTGTATTTGTATAACTATGTATGTGACAAAAAGAGAATCTTGAATCTTAAAGAATCCTGAATATCTTCAAATGCATATGGAGAATTCATGCTATAAATCTGAATTGAGCCACTTTGTTTTACTATTATCACAACTCCTTAACACTATTTCCTGCAAATCTTTCTACCTCCATATTACCATTAACTGTGGATCCTTTTTCAAACTGTCTGGTGAAGTCTGCACCCAGAGTGGACTCTCTGTAAGTCTGCAGAAAGTGAACTTTATGCTCCTTGCTTTAACTTAATGAAATGTGGATTTGGACAGCACTCTGCAGTCCAGACTTCGTCCAGACACTTTATGTGCCCACACATGGAGTCTGCAAGTGTTTTGAAGTCCGGACATTGGACGCAGCCTGTGTGTGTGGCTGAAAAAGAGCATCTGTGCTCAGTGAACATGCAGAATAAATGAAAAGGTCAAATTACAGTCTGTTCATGGGACTATCCTTAGATTTTATATTTTTGTACAGTGATCCTTATAACTGAGTAAAATATAAAGAATGTTACTGCCTTGTGTATTTTTACTAAATTGCATTTTATTTTAAAGCTACAGTATATTGTTTGGGTTTCACTGAACAGAATTCAAGTCACACTGACTTTTCAATTGGTGATAAAATTAACAAAACCAATTAAGTCAATTAGTCACACGCTGTTGGAGAAAAGGACACCTGTTCTCCATTATGTGCTGTATTATTATTTTATCTGGTTTTTATATTTTTTACCACTTTCCTCTCCCAATTAAACGTACACTGTGTTCCCCAACACCACAGGGGACATCTGAGTGAGAAATAAGAACAAGATCCCTCACTGGCTTCCCACACATAAAAACAACCAGTTGTGCATGTTTATCCCAACTGTCAGCAGTTTGCACCACCTGTGCACCATGACTGTCATTATACCTGTTCCCGTGGACGTGGGAGGCACAGAAAGCGTAGCTGTAGTGCAGCAGCGTGGGGTCGACCAGTGCATTGTTCTCTGAATAATCCATCAGATCCTTCAGGTAGCTCAGGTGACGGTGGCACCCTCGAACGCCGTAGCGAGCACAGTACTCATCCAGGACGAACACCTGGCCAGGACTGAACCAACCCTGAAGACACAAAAAACCAAAAACAAGCTTTTAATGGCCGCACTAATATTCTGAAGTTCCTTCACCCCAGTCTTGTGAAAGCAAAATTTTAGGAACACCTTGTAGGTGTCTTAAAATCCGACAGTGGAAGCATCCACTTTAAGTCAAAGATGCACTGATGAGATTTTGGTGGTAAAAAAACTAACTGTGACCTCATTCCCCAACCTATTCTTGCTAAAGCAATATCTCAGGAATGTGCAGAGGGAATTTTATAATGTTTAGCCCAAAGGTCCATTTGGCCTCATGAATGAACTGGTTAGAACACAGGCCTGGACAGACATACATGTAAATTCCTTCTTGACACTGTGACGAATACAGAAAATAATTGAAAGTTGAACTAAACTAAGCAGAAGCTTGTCAACATTTTAACAATGACCAATTCTACGCTGCTATTATGTGGCATTTGTAAGCACATTTCTGAAGCTATAACAAAGATCATCTTGCTTATTTTCATGGTCCCATGTTATGGCTTCCTTGTAACGTTAGCAGAAAGACGCTGTTTTCCAGAAAAGAATCACACATATCTGCTGTGTACAAAGGCCTGTTGTTATTTTGTTAGTACAAATATGCTACAAAAGCAGAAAGAGGAAGGACGTCAGCGTTAGGTGAAGTTGCATATTGTACCTTTAAGGACATTTAGATTGCATAAATACATTTGTGACTAACGTTTTAAAGGTACGTCTATGCGCTGGTGGATGTGACACTTCCTGCATGTCAACGTGCTCAATCAGTACACATCACTATCTGCAGCAATTGCTTTTCATTGATTCTTAAGCTCAGGAAATCCCAGCTACTTTACCAGACTTCAGTTATGTGAGACATCTGTTGAGGCATCTGCTGCTGCCCAACAAGCGCTTGGCAACTCATTACACACTACAAATAGTGATTCAAAGAAGGAAACGATGAAGTATCAGTGTAACAAACCCCTAACTTACTTTATTAAAGTGGCTAGAAAAGTTGAACAACATTATCGAGTGTGGGTTTCTTGTTAGAAGAACCAGAATCATGGTCGTACGTTGAAACCGATTAAACTGAAATCGTCACTTTTCGATGTGTGATTTAAAGAGAGGGTGCTTGCTGGGGAGGTTACATACTGTACTGTACCATAATATTATCAAATGGTTGTAGGAGCAGAAAAGCAGTGTGGCAACCAGAAGGAAACTGCAGCCATTGAAACAAACTCCCATTGACGGATAAAAAACTATTGTACACAATAGCTAAAACTTCTTAACTGCTTCCTTCATCAGAGGTGTATACAGACTTGAACCCACATCATTCAACCTTTGGCTTCACAAACTCAGGAATTGATACTTTACCACAATTAAACAGAGAAGTGTAAAGGTTAACCCTTCAACTATTATTTCTCTGCTAGAGTAAGAAAAAAAATCAAGGTGTGGAACAACGGAAATATCCAGAGATGTTCATTAGTTCATTCATCCTGCACGTAATTACTAAATTAGGCATGAAACTTCCAATGCTAATTAAGATTCCTCACGGAACGAGCATTAACAAATTAGCACCTCCACCAAGATGATGCCTCACACACGCACACAACCCAGGAGAGAAATGAGCCAAGAGAAACCGTTTCATTTTACCTTCAGAGTCTCTGATGATGTACAGTTTCAAACATGAACAGTAAAATGAGTAGAATGACAGATACATGACGTCTGCACTTCAATGAAACGAGAACAAGAGGGATAACCTACCTATAACAGATTATAAAGTGAAGGTCTGAAGTGAGGGTTGAAAAATTGTCAAAATATTTTGACCCGATATTCCCATTTTAAAACCCGGACAATGATCAAGATTAATCCTAATTACACATAACTGGTTAAGAACAGTAACACAATACCTGACAGGCAACAAGCAGCTTTCAGGTAATAAAAAAAATAAATCAAGTTGTCAGATCAGGAGGAGTCGGAGCTCTCACTCTGGCATGAAATACATGAACTGAGAATAACAGCCTCTCAGTGTTTTTATAATTCACATATAAAGGATCATTCCCTGCAGCTCAGCTCATAAATTAAGCTGATGCCTGCACTGGAATTTCAACTTCCAATGTTTTACCATGTTCTGGGGTAAAGGTTTGATCAAACCAGTAGAATCAAATATAATCACTGAAAAGAAGTGACTGCTGGTCGGTGCAACCTCTTAAAACGTAATAAAATGAGAACATGGTTTGTATCTGTTGGTTTTGGATGTCCGGCATTTCTACGCAGATATGAACATCAGTACTGAACCATTTTCTCACCGCTCGCTGAGTTGTGTTTAATTTTTAAAATAACAGGAAATCCACATGCAACCTTGGGATTGTTAAAGTTGATGATCTCCAGTATGAAAGATGGACATGCTAGCGGTTGAAAATCCACCAAGATCCTTCTTGTAAGCTCAAATATCTTGTTTTTTGTAATGTTTGCACAATCAAGTTAAACTTTAAATCATTTTAGGAAAAATAAATTAACAGTTGATCTCTTTGATCTCTTGAGAGTAACTTACTTAGAGAAACTAGTTCAGGAGCAGCGAGTTGAAAATATAAACTGTTTAAATGTCTTAAAGATCATTTAAACACTGGAAATGAAACATTATTTGCAGTATTTTATTTAGACTGACATGACTGACTGCTTCCCGGGTTAGCTGGACCTGGCAGATTCCTCCTCTGCAGGCCTTTTAGTGTCTCCCCCTTCTTCCCTCACCCCCCCCACTCCCTTCCCTGCAGCCTTCAGTTTGTTTGTCATTTCTTTCCAGTTTCTTTCTTCATTTTTCTCTCTCCGTCTGTGAGCTCGAGCTATTAATATCACACCACAGAGAGAGAGGGGCCTGTCGACAGGCGTGAAGCGACAAGATGTTCCTCTGTGACAAACAGATGGCGAACTCCAGTCTTGGCGCTGACCGCTCAATTAGCAGCTAACGAGCCGACTGCCTCGTTAGCTTCGTCAGCCGCGGCTGCACGTCTCCGTGTCAGAGCGCCATCCGCTGCCTCTCTCCGTGCAATGACACGACCCCAAAAAAAACCCCCAAACTGTCAGTGAACACCTCAGTTCACGTTCGTCACCTGATTACGCCTGAGGGGGAGATGGAAGTAAAATGTGGAGGAGTTTTCATGTTTTACCTCAGGGGTTTTCAGACTTTTTTGGCCTGTGAAACCACTTATCAGTCCAAAAGTTAACATGACCCCAACAGTTAGAGAATTGCCAGCTTACCATGTGACACACACGACTAGACGTGTTGTTTTCAAGAGCATGGAATCATCTAATTTAATCAAAAATACAGTATATACATCTAAAAATTTGTGTGTCAAAGTGTTTGTGTCTTAGACCTCTCAAAAAAATCAACCCTGTCTGGTGGCTAAGGGGCAATGTTGGGGTTCAAAGATCAGAGCTGAAAAACAATAATGAATTGTTTCATAAGAAACTTCATTGTTCGGGACAATGTTCTCATTCAGATGAGACTTGATCATTTCCATTTGGTTTTTGTTTAGTCCATGTAAAATAAATTCAGCTCAGCTTCTCCAGTGTGAAGATTTGACGTTTTGGATCATTTTCATTTTTTGTGGATAGCTTGTCAATTGAAACAAGACATTTCTGACATTAAGAGACTGTGATTATGTAACAGTAGCATGACTAATGTGATCAAATTAAAATTGAATTTCTTTAGTCTTGACAGTTCTATTTAATAGCACTAATTTACAGCTCATTGTTCTGACAGTACAGTGTGTTCTGTACTGATGAAGCAGGAGTGAAACATGTTTCTTGCAATAAAAAAAAAAAACAAACCTTTGGTCACTTTCACCAACAGAGCCTGAACCCTCAGGATTGTTGCCATGGTTACCTGCAGGTTAATATACTATACCCAAAGCTTTTATTCAAAGTGCCGAAACATTTTTTTTTTTAGCTTTTAGCCAGGTTTTAGGCACATTGTAAGTAAACTACACAGCAAGACACCTCTCTGTCGGCTAACATGAATATTCAATGATAGTAGCATAAAAAGCTACCTCAGTCTCATATTTCGTGTTTCATGGCTTAGCACACTGGCCTTTTAATGACCTATGAGAACAGTTTCATCAACATTTAGCTTCACTTCAATAAACACCTGAGTTGACATATCTGTGAATAAATCACATGCTCTTGTTCCTTTCACTCCCTGGTGCACAGAGAATACTGATGAGGACCTTAATAAAAAGGTGAAAATATGCAGTAAAGTCTTTGTCAGTGTCAACATCAACTTCACCTACCAGTATTATAGTACTTGTACTGAGGAATTTGTGTAATTAGTGTCTTTTGTTTGTCTCTCTGTTTGTAGCACAGTTAAAATGCTATGAGCCAAAGAAGAAGTAATTAGTTGTCTGGAATCAGATTTTTTCCAATGGATTTCCTAACACTGTTAAGTTGGACACTACTTCCTCTTACTTACCACTCAGTTAAGTTAAAATGAAAAACATCTGAGACATCTATCCAAAGACTTTCATGGAGATTAAAATACTGTTTACAGTAACACTGTGCAGCCTTTACAGAGGGCTGAGCTTTGAGATGATTAGAGAGCCTACGAGTCTGATAGGAAAGCTGGTCCTTCACTGTGAGAGTCTGATCTAGACAACACAGGTTTGTAGAAGTGTGTCGTGGCTCAAAGCAAAGGAGATTTTTCTGAAGACCTTAGAAGTACAGTGTGTACACAAGTCCTGACAATTCAGGACCATCTTTACTCTCCCCAGGAGTGGTGGACCTACAGAGAACAACCCAAGAGCAGCTGTGTAATAGTCTGGAAGGACTAGGAGAAGCTGACAGTTCATGTCAGAAAGCGAAACAACATCCCCGAGTTAAAGCAGTTCTGTACAGAGACAATGGGCTTAAAACCCGCCAAGCTAACCTGCAGGACTGATAAACCGCTACCGAATGCGTGCAGTAGAAATTAGTGCTGCAAAAGGTGGTGATGCCAGTTATTGGAGGGGTTCACATACTTTTTACCATACATATGCTGAAAACTGAACTATTCTGCACAATAAATAAATGAATGTGTATTTTTTGTGTGGCAATAAGATCACAATTTAGGTCATTTATTATTTATGCATATCTATGCAGAAATAGAGAAAATAATCAAGGGTTTCCAAACGTTCAAGCACTGCTTTATGTCAAGTATTTAATGAAAAGACATAGGTCTCAATATTGTCTGATCTGACTGCCGCTGCTAAAATAAAGTGTTTATCCTGCTCAGCAGCACAGTGATGAGTTATTTTCTCAGTGGGTTAAAACAATCACTGCATTAATCAGAAGTAGATGCTAAACACAAATATTGGTTAATCTCTCAGAACATTTGGCTGTTTGGCTTTTTTCCTTTGAGGTCAGCGGTTCATCTCCATGTGAACACTGCAATGCAATCTGGCGCTTCTCTCTTCTTCTGCAGACTCCTCTAATTAGCACAAATGTAATTCAATCACTGGGAAGCTTCAGATTTAAAAAGAGGCAAGAGCCTGAACCGTGTGCATGCATAGATCTGAGTAATTGCTGTATATTAGAGTTTATAATGGTGGGGCTCCACAGGAAGGCAATTTGACAGCAGGACACTCAGGTCTGATGGGAGGATAGGACACCTGCGTCCTCATCCTCCAAAAATAAAGATGTCTCCAAAGATGACAGATGACAACAACAAAGATGTATTTTTAGGTGTTCAAATCTGAAGGCAGGAAACCAAAGTGGGTCAGAACTGCATAACAAGAGACTAAAAGACGATGACGAGGTAAATACTGGTCTTCGGATATTGTCGATAGTGGTCATTCTCTATGATCCCAGTTCTTTCTGCTTCATCAGACAGAGGTTTAAGGTGGTGGTGGTCCTGGAACAGTTATAGGCTGTTGATGATCTAACAACCAGAAGACACAAAAGTTCATTTTTCCTTCTTTAAAAAGTGCGTGCTGGCACTGACAGTGTGAGGGGAAACACGTTGAAAACATATTTTCTGTATATGTGTCTACATGGACTGGCTTGCCTGGGCCATGAAACACCGCCATTGGACTGAAGACTGGAAGAAGGTATTATAGACTGATGAATCCAAATTTGAAATCTTCGGTTCATGACGCAGGATCTTTGTACGCTGCCGAGTAGGCGAAATGATGGTTCCACAGTGTGTGGCATCAACTGTCAGACATGGAGGAGGAAGTGTGATGGTCTGGGGTTGTTTTGGTGGCTCCAGGGTCGGTGACTTGTACAGAGTGAGAGGCACCCTGAACCAAAATGGCTACCACAGCATTCAGCAGCGCCATGCAATACCCTCTGGTATGCACCTAGTTTGCCAAGGGTTCATCCTACAGCAAGATGATGACCCAAAACATAAGTCCAAGCTATGCCAGAACTACCTCAGGAAAAAGAACAAGACGGTAAGCTTGAAAACATGGAGTGGCCAGCACAGTCTCCAGACTTAAACCCCATCGAGCTGCTTTGGGACAAACTGGACAGAAGAGTGAAAGCAAAGCAACCTACCAGTACCACACATTTATGGGAACTTCTGCAACAGATATGGGAAGAACTTTCTGAAGAATATTTGATTTCTATTGTAGAAAGAATGCCACAAATGTGTTCAGCTGTTACATATGCCAAAGGCTCAAATCAAAAGTTTAGAATACATTTTGGTCTATAATTTGATTCCATGATTTCTGTTTTAACTTCAATTGCTTATTTGTACCATGCTTTCATTTCAGAGTGCAACGAGACATTAAACTGCATAATTTTCAATAAAAAAACAGAAAAATTGGGGTGTTCTAAAACTTTTGACTGGTAGTGTACATCTTCGACAACAAGAGGTAAGAGCCAACATGTGTGTGGGCTGTTTTGTCTTCTTAACCATATTGTTGTTTTGGATTAAGCTTCGACTGTATTAGGATCTTCCTTTCTCCAATGTTGCCTCCTATTTGGACAAAGTTAGAAAAACCTTTGAGCTGGAGCTCAGTACTCCACCAGCAGCTCTAGCGGTGAATTTAACCCTCCCCTCATCAGTGGGAACTACACCGATCCGTTTAGCAGGACTCTGGGCCCCAGCTACAAACCAAATTTCTGCCTAATTACTGTTGTTGTTGTTGGGTTCAACTCTTTGTGAATAAAATATGACCCCGTCTATGACATGAATCCAAGCCACTTCTCAACAGATGTCCCCCACGCAGAGGCACTGGCCTTTTCTCAGAGTGTTTGGTGAAAAGGGGGCTCAGGTTGGAACACAAAGCCCTTGAGCATTCACAAAAGGCTGAGGAGAGAAAAGCTGGAGGGGCGGTGTGAAAAGATCGGTCTAATTGCAGAGCTGGAAGGAGTCCTGGTGAGGCAGGTAGGGAAATGAAAGAAGCGCAGATGTCACTGTGATGAACATCTTCTCGTTCTGCTGCTTTTAAAAGACGAGAAGACAAAGCGAACTCACACGGGATGAGCTGACTCCTCAAGATCCGTCCTATTTGTTTGTCGTTTCTGATGGCCTTCATTCTAAGTAACGTTTTTCACCTTGACCCGAATGAACCACGACTAGTTATGAGATGTTTTTCAATAAAAATGGGTAAAAAAATATGGACTCTTGCTATTAATCCAGTTCACTCCAAAATGGAAACGAAATAAGATGATATGAAGAATGTGGCTTTCATGCATTTAGTCAGGAATATGATACGATTTAGAAAGTTGTACTGTTTGCAGTTTGTAAAGACAAATTTACATCAGGCACAGAGACCATCTCTCTCAAAAGCTTTAACAGTTGTTTTTCTTGTCGTAAGGCCCTTTTTTTTGCAGAGTGACTCCACTGGAGTGTGTAGGTACCTCGATCGTGGACAGTTGACTCTCAGAGCCGTCATATTGTTTATATTGTGTGTGTTGGTTAGTTTGCAGAATATGAAGTTGCTTTCTCTTCATTCATATATTTATTTTTTTATTACATTTGCTACAAAATGTAATCGCGTTTGCAGTTTCGTTGCGCTGGAACATAATCTTTTGGAGACAGGGCTGGTTTACTAGTTCTCGTGTTGAATCTCATGTTAAACAGCACCAAATAAGTGTTGAGTCCAGGTTATGGCCGTCGGCAGACATTTGCTGTTGCAAACCAAAATACTTTTGTTTCTGTTTTTACACGTGTCCACTCTCAAGAGATCTGATAAACATCTTCTCACGTGTCAAACACTCTCTTTGTGTTAACAAAAGGACAAAACCGCACGGAACGCTTCACACAACAGTAAGAATGAGAATGAGATATATAAAAAGCATATCGACACAATTTGGGGTTCAGAGTTTTTGCTTAGTTGCACACAACACAAAGCATCTCATTTCATCCACACAACGCACTTATTTAGGTTTCACCCTCCTCCTCCCCGATTCTCCATTGAGTCAGCTCAGCAGTTGTCCATAATGGTCATGTTCCTATTTGGAAAGTATTGATTAGAGTGTTTATCCCCTCGAACAGTGTGAGAGAGCCCTCCAGGCTTAACCCACACACACACACACACACACAGACAGAGAGAAAACACTTACTCTGTTTCTCTCACTACAAGAGCTCAACGTGTTGTTGCAAAATAATGTTCTGATGACAAATACATTGATCTAATAAATTGTTATAGGTCACACTGTGATGAGGTAGAGGAGTTGATCTAACGGTGAGAAAAATCTTTTCACCTACAGCTCAATTTTCAGGTGTCTTTATTTTAAACTTCCAGACTTCCTGCAGAACCTCTAAAAACTGCAGCGGAGTTCATGTAAAGAAACAAACACAAGTGCTATACATGTGTTTTGATTGAGATGTTCAAATATTGCATTCACAAGAAGTTCTGGTTAAATATCCATGACCTTCTCTGTAGAAAATATCAACTGAGCCTGGGAACAAGTTTCCAGCTTTTCAAGTAACTAGATAAATATTATTATCATTATTATGTATTTTATCAACTCACAGCTGATTTCTGGGTAGTGTAGTGGTAACGTGTTAAGCTGATGCGTCAGATGTGTGTCAGATGGTGTGTTCACGGTAACATACCAGGCAGGAGAAAGAGTCGTTCATGCGGTGCTGCAGAGTCAGTTTCTGTAAAATGGTGAACAGGGCGGCATGGTCGAAGCGACACGGAGCTGCAGAGATCAGCTCCTCCACTCCCTGACGCTGAGACGGATCCAGACCTGAACAGGAAACAGGTTTATGCTTATTAAGCCAACACACAAACAAAGTGTAGTGCGACTGTAGTGCAATTACTATGTTTTTAAAATAAAGTTTATAAAATGCTGTTTCTTGTGTAAAGTGCAATAGTGTAATAACCAGGGTTTCTTCTCTACAGGTGTGTTATTGTATTTGTGTGATGCTGGATTTGTATAAGTTTGTTCTGTTTGTGGGTTTTGATGTTAGCAATAGTGTAAAACACTCTTTATTTCTACTATTTCTTATTTATTCTTTACTGTCTTATGTGCTGATGTTTCTGATGTTTCTGATGTTTGTGCTGAAGATGTGTTTTGTAACATGTTCTTCACGGGTGTCATATAAGGTAGAACTGGACTCAGAACTGAAACACAGTTTTGGATTAAATCAAACATGAAAGAATATGAAAGCTTCTCCTCAACTGCATTTCTATTTGTGTGAAGTCAAAGCTCGAGCAGGTATGGATGATTATTAGGAATTTCAATCATGTCAAAATGTCACGAGAAGTTCAGATTTTTGTAGAAATGAGGGGTGAAAGTGAGCAAAAAACGAAGGAGCAGAACAAATAAAAGTTGTAAACTCAATGTAAAATAAACGTCCACAGATGAATGAATGAATGGACCAATGATTCCACCAGCTAAACCACAGCTAAAGAGGTGATGGATAAATGTGTTCTGATTCATTCACGCCTCTCTTTGAGCTCAGCAGTGAACTCAAGTGTAAACACACACACACACACACACACACACACACACACACAGGCAGGACTACATTGGCAGTGTCAGTTCTCAGTGCTGTGGTTAATAGTTCCCACCTCGGTTGGCTACAGATCCTCTGTGAAGCTGTCAGTTCTCTCAGCTGACACAAAACACTCGCCAACATGGACGACATGTGAGGAAAAACACTGGAAGTGACTCACAGAGTCGAAAACAAGCAGCCAGGGAGACAAGAGACAGCATGGACATCACTGATCAGCAGCACGAGTGTTTATCGGGAACAGTTTCATTTTAAGAATATGCTCATCAGGACACGTAAAAAGGCCATTTCAATTTCTCAGATGTTAAGCTAGTTAAATCTGTAGTTTTACCAGCATAGATGAGTTAAGATTTATTATCCGTATGACAAATCCAAGCTGAAGTCGTGAATTTATTGTTGTAATGGTCACATGTAGGATATGTTTATTTAGTACTTCTGTTTCCAAAGCATTTTTTTGACCATGTTATCCCTTAATTATTTGAGTCAAAAGGTGAAAGACTTTGAATAAAATCTCAGGAGGGAGATGTGCAACGACAACACAGGCCTACTTCTTAACGTGACGAGTCCATGGAAACAAATCTTTAAAAACAAACTGCCCACTTTATTAGGTACACCTATTATCTAATACAATCCAACACCGCAGCCACCATGAATTCTATTTTTACAAAGTTATAATTTCTCAGTTTTTGTTGAAACAGTGAGAAAGGTGATAATTCTACTACATGTTAATTTTTGAGGTCATAGTGGTGAAGTCGTACTGGAGTGTGTTCCATTAAGACGTGTTTCTAATGTTTTTGGCCACTCTATTTAAAACTAAAGTGTCAAACATAAAAAAAGATGCATCTGCTTCAATGTTTTTCTGCCACATATTGTAGAGTTAAATACCAACGGCCCCTGGTTTGGAGAAAGTGGCATCCACAGCAGAGATCCAGATTCAGAATTGGACAGGCTCCCGCAGTTCTCACCCTCTGCTGCCATTTTTTAATAACATTTGAATTTACTATAATGGAGACTACATCATCTAAGAAAAAATTCCACTACTACTCTGAAAAGACAGTTTAATAACATGTAAAAAAGCCCTCCGTAAAGCTAGAACCACATATTGTTCCTCATTAATAGAGGCAAATAAGAACAACCCCAGGTTTCTTTTCAGCACTGTAGCCAGGCTGACAAAGAGTCATAGCTC
>JAUBNQ010000025.1:23179679-23191074 GCA_032353495.1 Ctenopoma kingsleyae | reverse complement strand
GTTTCACCACAAACAGCTGTATAGTGATAATCACTGATTCTATCACTATAGAACAGCTCAGAAAGAAATAAAGTTTTAAGAAACTTTATGTCCATATAAAGATCCGAGTCCACTCATTTGTGCCTTTTTTCCAGAGAATATCTATGAATTACAGAAAATATTCACAGCTGATTATATTAAACACACATATATAAATAAATCTATAAATATAAATCTAAAAGTAATGTTATGGTAATATTAATAAGTGGGAGACAAATTCCAGAGGACTGCGTTCAAGCTTCAAGAATGGTTTTACAACTAAGGGCATGACGGTGCAAAACATGGAGGCACATGCAGACAATATGCTGCTCCACTCTTCTGCTTTCAATCTTTCCTCCAGACTGTGAAACACGGCTGCAGAGATCTGTTCAAGTTCAGGCACAAGAGCTCCAGCGAGCTCCTGCACTGATGGTGGGTGATAAGTTCTGGGTCCCAGCCGGCGCTCCAGCTTAGGATCTCTGTGCAGGCCAGTTAACAGCAACCCAGGAAATCATTTGTTATATGGAGTGTCTTTGTGCACTCTGTCACGTTTAATCAGAAAAGGTAGGTCTCCATTTTTTAAGAAGAACATTTTTGTTACTAATGAAAAGAGGCAAAACTCTTCAAAATCAGTTTAAGAACTGTTCTAACTATTGTAATTAAACTCTACGACTGTGTAGTTTATACGTCTACA
Source organism: Ctenopoma kingsleyae (assembly GCA_032353495.1). NCBI lineage: Eukaryota > Metazoa > Chordata > Actinopteri > Anabantiformes > Anabantidae > Ctenopoma > Ctenopoma kingsleyae. The sequence continues at coordinate 23,190,362 of JAUBNQ010000025.1, read as the reverse complement.
GGAAAATTAGTGGCTTACTTTGTGCTTGTTTCACACCGTGTTTGTAGACATGGCCCGACTACAAGTCACACTACATAGAACAAAAGCGAACTTTTGCTTCCTGTTACATCTCATCTGTAATAATACATTTTACTGATACAAGCCAGATTAGGCCTCCTGTTTCTGTCTGGTCCATCTGCACCATCACCTGCTTTCTCCTCCTCAGGTGATTCATCATCACCACTTTCCTGCTCAAGATTTATTGCCACTCGCCTCCTTTCCAGTACACACAGGGATGATTGTACCACATGGAGGCACCAAGAATCAATCCTCAGCTGCCTCTCTTATTTCAAACTGTCAGGAATCATCAAACTGTCTGTCCTAACCCAGGTAGACAAAGTCATACCAACCGTCAGTGTCATTCTGCAGAGAGATCAACCTGCTGACACATAACACCTGCACAGGATCACGTCCAAACACACCACACGAAGTCTTAGGTCCAACAACGGGAATGTACAGCATACCATAAAATAAACCTGGCAGTTGTCTGTGGCTGGTACAGTATCTGGACAGAAATGCAGGGCCCTTGGATGTTATGTCTCTGAGTTCTATTGTAAACAAACATTTTTAGGGACGAATCAGTTCAAACCCTGTGCATTTCTTTTTTTTTCCCTCCAGTGCAGGGTTTTATCAACTCACAATTGAGAAAACAAAACACGACTGGGCTCTTAGGGCTTTCGAAACATGGATAACCTGCACTCTTTACTGTACTTGAATGCCTCACTAACAGAAGCTGTCCCATGAGTTGGGACACAGCGTGCCGTTCTTAACAATAAAGTCTGCAGACAAAGCAAGATTTCTGGGTTATTCTATTAAATTTATTGGACATAATATGACACCTTGTCCAACAAACTGCATGTATTTATTTTTCTTTAAGATTTCTTTTTTGCATTTTTGCCTTTGCACTCCTTTGAAACTCCTATGCAGCATCACATTCATGTTAACATTCGTAAATCTCAAAGCATGTCATTTCTTTAGGTCTGTAAAAAGTTGTCTGAGCCCTTTGTGGCTGTTTGTGAAGCTTACTGAACAGTCGCGCTTTATTGAGTTTTCACAGTTTCTTTTTCCATCTGAATGAACAATGGCAGGTGGTGAATATTGCCTGTTTTCCAGCCAGGTGGGAGGGACTGTGGAGACTATGCCAACATCATTTTCAGCTTGTGATTTATGGTTCAGATCCAGGATCTGTCCCTCAGTATCGGAGGAAGGAGGCGTTGCTGTGATCGCCGCTTTCTCAGCTGTTTCCTCGCATTGTTGTTGGCTCACCGTTGGCTCGAGGCTTCCACGTGAATGACACTTTTAATGATGAGAACCGAGACTCTGACGAAGCCTCAGTGTTTGACTGAGTCAGTGAGACTCATTCTGCTCTGACCTTTGATTCTTTACTCTGGCTACATCCAACATCCCGAAAGCTCCATTCTCCTAATTTATTATAGTCACAGAACAACAACGTAGTCTTAACCACCAACTGAAACCTACCTCAGCTCAGATTCAGTCTCTTTCTGTGTTTTTTGCGTGAGACACGAGTAGTGATGAGGAAAAATGTTCAAGATAATGACTGCACAAGTGACTTCAAAAGTATGAAGTAGTCTCTCTAGCTTTTTTTCCCCCTCACAGTCTGGAAGGAAATGCCCTGTGGCCTGCTCAGAGGCCCTGGAACATTTTCACAATTCAAGAGGCATTTATGTGTTAGAACATCATCTACAGCTAGATAACAGCTTGTTCTCAGCTTGTTCAGCCTCACAGAAATAAACTCCTGTGGGGACCGAGATAAGAGCTTTAATCCGAGAGGCTCTCTGAAACTCCAGTGGATGAGGCTGCGGCTTTAGAGTTTCTTCACGACAGAAGTGGGCGACAGTGATGTCGTATCACTGAGGCTTAGGAAGTCATGCTAGATAGATACTGGTAGATGTGGCTGTTAACAGTTCATTCAATTGTATGACTGTGTTAGCTTAGATGTGAGCGCCAACAAGTTGTTTTACATGAAAATGTAAAGACTGAGTATTAAAAACAGGCGCTGTGCATCAGAAAAACAAGGAAACAGTTATGAGTGTTGGAATCCGGCTTCTTTCTAATGGCTGCCGGTGGATTGAGCCAATGAGGCGGAAAAGCTCTCCACTGGGTCACAGCAGGCAAAGGGAGCAGAGGGAGGAGAGGATGGAAAAAAACAGGAGGAGAGCAGGGACGACGGAAGAGAAGCAGCAAGAAATAAAACAGAGAAGGTGGAGGAGGAGAGGGGGGATCTGAACTGCAGAGGGGGGAGGATGAGATTGAAAAGACTGGACTGGGGAGATGATGGCTGTGACTTCACCAGTGGAGGGATAAATATAGAAGCGGAGCGCTGCCTGGGCTCATCCGCTAAGGCCATTTGAATCAATTGATCATTGCTGCGGAGGAGAAGTTAAAGTCTTTTATTAGATTAGAGCATCAGAGAGCTGCAGTCGTGGTAAAGTGATCTGATTCAAACCACCTCATCACCACCAAAATACATTCCAGTGTGACCTGGCCCGTCCTGACATTTTATAAATCTTCACACCGACACCGACAGAATTTAAACCTCCAGAGACGATCGTTTTATAAAGTGACTGTGCAGCTCCAGGCATTTATCCCTACATTAATTTTAGCTGGTTTTATGTTCAAAGTATCAGCATCAGGAGCTGCAACAAGCCCATCTCTCATGCTGCAAAGTGTGGGATAAAGTATTGATCCTGCAATGAAACATTCAGTGACAAATTCTGGCCTCGAAGTTGAGTTTCAAGAAGTGAGGATGGTATCGCAATTTACAGCCTCAATGAGTTTCTACAAGTAAGCTGAGCATCTGCCTTCTGGAGCTCATCATCCCTACACGTGATGACTTTTACCAGTTTAACCCCTTCAGGAGTTTCTGGTGGCTCGTGAAGGGTGTTTTGCTGCCCGGAAGGAAATAAATTCTCAATAGTTTAACTGCATTAACAGAAAAGAAACGATCATCTGTCATGCAGCCAGGAACTACCACTGCCACCTAATGCCACGATGAGAAGCCTGAGAGGTTCAAGAGCCAGAAAAAGTTTCAATAAGTGAGTGAAAAACTAAATGCATAACGTTTCATATTTAATTAAATTATTATAATTATATATTTATATATATAGTTATTAATTATATCAATTATTTAATTAAAATAATAACTGGTTGCAGCCCTGCACGTGATCAGTTGGTTTGTTGATCAAAAAGCATTCACCTTTGCATATACTTTTCATTAAAACAGAGACCTGTAGCTTCTCAGCGGTTTGTGCAAAGCCAGGTAACGAGACCAAAAAGGTTGAGTTAATTAAAAATAACGAGCTAGGGTTTGTGCCTCTGCCAGATATTTCAGCCTCCGATATGATGGACCTCATGTCAATGACAGGCTCTGAACACTTTCCCACATCTGAACAAATTAGAATATTGTGAAATTCTGATGTTAATGCATTTCATACGTACACAGAGGTTTATGAAAAGGAGGCGTTATCGTCAGTGATTCAGTGAGGGCACCGGCGTTGGCAGAAGCACTGGTGACGCACGTATACAGAGATATACAGGCAAGCTACAGATGAACCAGCTAATGGAAGCAAACATAGAACATCTGGCCCAGTTCAAAGCAGCTGCAGCAACTACAGCATGGAACAACTTGAGAGTTTATTATCTGATATATTTCACTATGTGGATTTTAGGTTTTTACTTCTCTAAAATAGTTTCTTCTAAATTAGATCGTGATATAACTGGTTGTTTTGACAGTTATTTGTGTCGATACTCAGTTGTTTTACTCGACTTTCACATGTAACTATCATCCAAGAGTCTTGTATTGCACAAGAAAAACTAACATTTTAAGCACATGCACAAAACCTCTATCAGCCTCTTGCCACCAAAGTTGAAATCAAGTATTCTAATATTTTTGAGACACTGCATTTTTGATTTTCATGAGCCGTCTCCCTCTCTCTGTACCTTTCTACAGGTATCCCCAGCCTGGAAGCTGTACGTTTCCAGTGTACAGTTACTGGTCCTACCAACAAGCCCAGTCTTTTGTCTGCTGCTTGTTGCTACTGTTCTTTTCTGGAATAACAGTGGAGGGAAGTGAACTCGCGGAGAAAGACGTGAAAGCCCAAGTGATTTTAGAGACATTAATTGGAGACGGAGGCGGACGACTTGGTTCCAAAGAAAAACAGCACTGGCTCTGTTATTTGGCAGTGGTTTGGAAATCGCAAGGACGACGTTGAGCAAAACACAGTTATCTGCAAAGTATGCCACAAGTCCACTGCCACAAAAGGTAGCAGTACCACAAACTTGTTTCATCATCTGAAAAGCCATCCACTGCAAAACGAAGAATGCCTTAAACTCCGTACGTCCACAACTGCACCTACAACAAATTAAACGTAGTGTGTTATTTTATGAAATAAAGGGTTGAATTTAGCATTTATACACTGTTTTGGGGGAGATTTCAAAGTATTGAGATATATATCGTGTATCCTGATATAGCTTAAAATTATTGCGATATTATTTTTAGGCCATATTGCCCAGCCCTACTCTACACTACGTATCTACGTATGATATTTAGTTTAGTAGTATCCAGACCTTAAGAGCATTTCACAACATTTTCTATCACTGGAGTCTGGAAACTGAAAGTGTTTGATTTCTGATTTAACTCTGACTCTATAGCTAACTGACATTGATTAAAATAGAATACGAGTCAATGAGACTGCTGCCATCAAGGAAGAAAGTGTGTCACAGCAAACCAAAAGAAATAAGTGGATTCTGAGAGGTGATCAGAGAGAGCAGCTCTGATGACTGTTTCAGGGTTTTTTGCTGACAGTAAAAATATGTCTAATGTATTTGTCATTTGTACCACATAATGACAGGCTGCAGCGTCTCCGACTCTCTCTACCATGAAGATCAAAGATTTAAAAAAAAAACCTGCCTGTTCACCCACAAAGGACAGACGTGTCAGACGAAACAGAAGAAGTGTTTCTATTCACACGGAAAATGGTTGTCACTGGATTTCTGCACAGGGATCATTAAAATTTCAACAGATCAAAATATTTCTGAGAAAATGTAGTTTAGCAGAGGAGCAAACCGGTGAGGGCTGAAAAAGGTGACAACACTGTGTCGCCTGAAAACAAAGAAAATAAGAAATGCACAAGGCCCAGGCTCCATAGAAATACTATCAGACACTAGCACAGTTCAAGGCAAAGCCAGTTATCACAGAGCCATGAGGCCAAAATTTAAAAAACGAAAAAGCATAACACGATAATGAGAATAACCTTGGTCAAACCAGTGCGTGGTTGGAATAGAGTTACAGCTGCATCAGGTTAGGTTGACGTGCACGGCACAGAGCACAGAACCAGCAGCCGGTGGCAGCACACGTGCTAACGTTTGAGCTACTGCAGCCGGGCACATCGTGAGATAAAAAAACACAACGACAGAGTGGCGTGTACACCTAATATTTCTTTACTATCTGAAGCATTGCCATCCTCTAAGGCAGTGGTTCCCAACCTTTTTTCCTTGAAGCCCCCCTTGCCTGTGTCCAAGACAAGCCAGGTCCCCCCAACCCCAACTCCTACCCACATACACGCATTAACAGAATAAGCCCGAAGGAAGTGCTGGTGGTCCCCCTAAAACAACTAGTGTGATATCTGCGCAGCAACAAAGGACCTGATAGTGTCAACTTTCTCCAACGCCATTCCCCACAACAAAAACGGAGAAGACACAGCGACATTAATGCAATAGTCTACTTTAGTCTACGAGTTTTAAGCAGCTGAATTATGAATATTACAACCTTAACCTTATAACTAACAGATTAAATATCAACCTTTAAGCTTGACAGAAATAGTGATTTGGCCCATGTGGTGATATATAAATACCAACTGAAGTGGAAAAATGCGCGTGCAGTTTCTCAGGCGGAAAGTGAATGATTAAGAAGAATATGTTGCTCAAGGATATTGTGAGGAGATGGTAAGAACTGTGGTCAATTACATTAGGTTAAAAAAGAGGAGAAGGTGGCTTCACCTGAGAGGATAGTGGTGGAGAAACACACAGTGATGCACGACCGATCAGTGCAGGAAAGCAGCAGTTTCCTCAGTTACTGTGTCCTTTCAATGCCGGTTCTGGTCTAAGACTTGCTGTTTACTCACTTGAAACCAGCTTAACTTAAGACGACACACCACACCACCAACGCCGCTGCCAGTGTGCATCGCACTTTACAGGCACGGACATACAACCACACAGCTGCCTCGAACTTTTACCATCTCTGTAAAATACAACAACAGGTTGTGTCACTGTCACTGTTTTGGGCGAGCTCTACCTCCCTGCTGTACTCACACGTCCTCACAACTCTTGGACCATTAATGAGTCTCCAGACCAGGCAGGTGCTCTGCATCCTAATGAGAATGTCAATTATTTCTGGAACATTAAACTCACCGCTGCTCTGCTCCACAAACAACAAACACCAGGAGGACTGCAAGCTGAGGGCGAATATCTGGAAGTGTGCTGAGTGTTTGATGTCGGCGAGGCCAATGTGGGCAGCTGCTACCTCAAGTTATGAACCCTGTGTGTGTGTGTGTGTGTGTGTTGGGGGGGGGTATGTGAAGGACTGTATGTGTGTGTGTGTCTTTATCAGCTGAGAGCAGAGGCGCTGTAGGGGGAGTATCAGCCATGTCAAATCCTAGAGACAGTTTCCCCTCGACAACAGAAGTCTCAGTGTTTGTCTTCTCACTTCATTTCAGTTCTCTCACTGCCGTCATATAAATGGCCGCTCACTCTATTACAGTAAGGATCTATGTCTGTATCTGTGTGTGCACCACAGAGCTGCAGTCAGAGCATGGTTAGCGTAGCTTAGCATAAACAGGGGAAAGCAGGGGGAATCGCTAGCCGGGCTCTGTCTGATCGTCAGAAATCGTCTGATCGTCAGAGATTCAGAGAGAACAGCCACTACCTGCAATTTTCTGAAATCATTTCTGGTCAGTAAGTTGCCAGGTTTGGTATCATCATGCCTGAGCAGAGAACAAAATTATTCACCAGAAACACAACAGCAGTAAAGCAGCTGCCACCGGGAGAGGTGGTGCACACTGCTGGGCAGCTGCACATAGACGATGGCGCTACTACAACATGTAAACGGGAGTTGAACCACTGACCCTGAGTTTCATCGACGAGTGTTCTACCAGCTAAAGAAGTGCCACCCCCTTTAGTAGTTAATTTGTGGTTTTTGCATTGTTTCTAAGTGGAATTCTCGTAGTCTAATACTTCAACTTGAGCAAGTCATTGCACTTAATACTGAGTTTGTGTACTTCTACCACCTCAGCTCATAGTTGTAGTCTACTGGCAAAAGCTGTGCTGCAGAGGATTTTAAGTTGCTATAGCATGGTTGACCACTGGAACAAAAAGATATGCAGCATGTTTTTTTTAAGTGATGATTCGGAGAACCTACGGTTAAGTTCAAATAGTTCGCTCTTGTTTATCCATTTTATTTGGGGGTTGGCCTCCCTAAACTCAGAGGATCTACACTCTGTGAGTGGATGCAACGCAGTGAAACAGCAGGTGGTAGACAGCTACCGCGTTACTTTCTTAAATCATGAGCTCAAAGGCAAGTGATGGGTCATCCAAATTAGATTTCTGGGATACTGTATAAAATTAAGGACCTTCTGGGATTATAGAGTAGTCGTAGTAGTAGTAGAAGAAGAGAGGTGCAATTTTTCCAACAGGTTGGTAGTGGATTGGTCGTGTGCCGGTTGGTGATTATAACTCATAACTACAACTGATGAAGAACAAAGAGGGCAGGGCAGTCTACGCTTTAGTTGTAGTAATATAAATCAGCACACATGAAAAATATGAACAATTCTCTCCATAAAAACCTCTCTATCTGGTTTTCATTAGTACGTTCTGAGTTAAATCCGAGGCTGTGCATGGAGAGCATGTAAAATAATCCCTCACAGGCAATGATTATATTCGCAGGGTGAAGGGATCAAAGACAGTTGAAATGTGGTATGTTTGCTGCAGGGACCCTCATCAGAGAGTGATGGAGAAACAAATGAGGGGATAAAAAAAAAGGCCCAGTATGACCCTACATGCCATTTTGTTTTTTGTGTCGTTATTTATCAAATACCAAACATAAAAATCTCAGTCCGTCTCTCCAGGTGAGAAAAATAAAAACGACTAAATCCACAGTTCTGCCAGCAGGACGACTTCCTGGTGTCACAGAGTCTTTGATAAGAGAAACCAACCAATCAGCTGCATCAACAAAATGTAAAAAAAAAAAAATCAGAATGTAAAACTGTGTTAAACAGTCATTTTACAGCTGGAAATACATGTTCTGAAAAACAAATCTAGGTTCTAACTAGTAGCACACAAACTCTTGCCACCATGAGTGTTCATCACGGTGATGGTGTGAAAAATGTGACGTTTTGAAAAGCCAACATTTGAGAAGTTAAGTTCATAAAAGTGACTAATCAATTATCAGATCAGTTGCAGATCAATTGAGCACTAACCGAATTCACAAATTTGTACATTACATGCTGAAATGGGTCAAAATTCTCCACAGATGAATGCTACTGTTGAACAACACGTTAACGACTAGAGACAGGATTAGAAACTCTTTACGTCCACCTGCAACACGTCCTTGACACAATTACCAAAGTTCCTTTTGCAAAGATCCCTCAATGTGGAGACTGAAGGCAGTGAGACAGTCTGATGACTAACACACAGAGAGGTAGTTAAAAGGTTTAAAGCAGCATCAATGTGCAAAAATTGGTCTGAAGGGTTCTGCTAAGAAAAGCAAACTGATGCTTTTACAAAAGGAATAATTTCCATTTTCACAGATAGAGCTCTGCAGGGCCGTTGTGCTTTACCACAACAAGCAACTGTAGGTTTGATGCTTATCAGTGCCTTAAATCATCACAGTGAAATGGCTGATTAAGGATTAATACCAATTCATTTCTTCATAAACATTAGCTGCTGATAACTAAACATTACAGGGAAAATTGCTGCAGTCCTGCATGAGCTGCAGCACACGCAATAGTAAAGAGAAGCCTCCTGTTAAATAATTTAAAAAAGCATCACACTGTGCGCACACTACTGCTCACGCTCCACTGCTCTGCAAAGTAGAAACACAGAAATCAGTGCATTTCTTCCTGCTGTTATATTTGTATGTTGAAAGTCAGAATGGAAATAACTAGTAAATGTTTGCCCCATACAAAAAATGTTTTTTGCAATATGACATAGTTCATGCTTTAACGCAGTAACCTGGTAACTTAAGTACATGTAAACTCCCCAACTAGTACTTTCTCTTATACTTCTCCAGTATTTTCACGTTCCTTAAAATATTGTGATATAATTCTGAGAGTACACTGCAGAGCCCTGCTAATCAGTTTAGTACTTTAGAAATGTACATCACATCCCATTAATAAAGTTACTGTTGGGTACAACATAACTTAGCAGAGCCAAGATATTCTAATGCTTAGCAGCTAGTTTGGGTCAAACACTGGACCACCACCAAAAAAAAAAAAAGACTAGAAAGCATCTTTCATTTATACTATATCATGCACATGCTTACAACGAACAAAAAACACAATTCTGGTTTAAAACCCAGGCTTTAGGTCAAAGATTTGTAGTCTCCAAGTCCAGAATGATTATGCAGAAAATAATTTTATGAAGTTGAAACATCTTATGTCAGTTATTTCTTTGCTTACATGTTTCTTCAATTGCACCATCTCAAATTTGCTTGTGTTTATCTGAACCAAGACAAATAGCAAAGTTTTGTTTTTCATCCATCCAAGGCTGCCATGCGAAATCGGATCATTTCATTTGGACCTTGGACTTTTGTTTTGGCTGCAACTTCCACTGCTGTGAATCTGACTGCTGACAGTTCATCGACAATATGTGGTGAAAACGGATTTCAGCCTTGAAACTAACACACACTTTTTGACTCAGTGCCACATTTCCTCCATAGAATTTTCTTTCTAATGAAAGACTGAAAGCATCATGACTCCATAGCAGACAGAGAGATTGCTGCCAAGCCAAGTTCACTGCCAGTGAGTATTTACATCACCTATATGTGTAGTGGATTACAACCTGTGAAGTCACTGACTAAGTTTAGCTGTGAGAGAGGATTCACCGTCATTTCTGCCAAAACAGAGGTTTAGGTGTAGGTGGAATGACATGACACACAGCGTGGGATTGCTTTTCCTTTTCTAAACTCAGCAGCTCAATTACTCCGTATCAGACTACCGAAGTTATCTCAAAGGAAGCATCAAAATAATAAAACCACAAATCTAAATGACAGACATGAGAAACACCTGTGTGATTCAATTGCACTTTACTGCACAGGTACATGAAGGCACCGCAGCGGAGGCAAAAAGTCCCAAGAGCGTTTGCAAGGGGACCACAGAGTAGGCTTCTCTCAACAACCGACTGCCGTGTGGAGCAGTGGTGGAGGCGCCTCGGGGGACTTCATTAGTCACCAGAAGCACCGAGCGAAACTGCAGGCTGATCCGGCTGCCACACAGGGACATGATGTGAGCCGCTCAACCTGTCAATACCTTTTATTTTATTTATGATGTCTGATAAATGTAATCAGCCTCCAGAGGACAGCAGACAACAGCGACTGTCTGAATGGTCGAGGCAGCGAGGCGTCAACCACGT
>JAUBNQ010000025.1:23145471-23159629 GCA_032353495.1 Ctenopoma kingsleyae | reverse complement strand
ATCCCCCCCCACAACAGCTGCTGTGTAGTAGATCTGTTGTGGCCTTGACCTGCAGTGTATCTCCACAATGATAAATCACACAAGCAAAGTCTTAAACATATGATGATAATACTTTGATTATTGAATATTCATATTAATGAATCAATGCATGTGAGACGGAAAGGAACAAAGGGAGAAATCAAATGACAATAAAAAAGATAACACTGATTATACAAGCGAGATAAGAAGCAATGTTGTAAAGACAGAAGATAGCATGATTAGTGGATCAGACGGTGTTCCAGTACTCACTCTGAGCCAATGAAGAGCCAGTACAGCCATATCCACGTCAGCAGCAGCATGATAATACTGACTGGGAGGCACAGCAGGAGCCAGTTTCCGAAGTTAATGCTGTCGCAATTTGGGTACATCCTGTACGTAAAGACAGTGTTTGAGTCCGATTTAGCATTTTCTTAATCCACACAGAATCTTTAAATTCGTCAGTGTTTGGTTGTTTTACAGCTTGATAATTTGAAAACACCAACCATTTCACAGATCAAGTTATTTCTCATTGACACTGTTTCAAACACAGGATTTAGTCAGTCCTTTCATTTTTACTGTGTCTCATTTACACACAGTCAGCATGCCTAGGGAGATACTCACTGGTGGAGATACTCAGAGAAGATGAGGTTGGGCGATGTTCCTGGCAGTGTGGTAATGCCTCCGATGCTGGAGGAATAGGCGATGCCAATGCACATGGCTTTACACATCATCAGGTCCCGGTTACATCTGCTGGGAGCTGCAGACAGGCACTCTGTAGCCTGCAAGACAACACGAAGGAATAAAATACCCAAGTAAAACACCTACCAGAGGCTACTGGTGGCAGCAGTAATAACAGTAGCAGTAATAGCACTGCAGTAGTTGCAGTACCAACAACAGTAGTACTGGTAAAGGTAATAACAGCAGAGACAAAAGTTACAGTAGTATTATAAGTTGTAGTAAAATTTTAAAAGCAGAAGTACATTTAACTACCATTACCAGTTGTGAATAACAGCTGCTGTAGAATCTGAGTATTAGCAGTAGTAGCAGTAATATGATCCTAACAAGTGGTATGATTATATTTGTGTATTGGTTTTCGTACCTGAACTATGACAGGCTGCGACACTGGCTGGATCTGAACACAGGTGAAAGTTTCTTCAGGACCATCTGGATTCTTCTTGTCACTGAGAAACAGCGGGATGCAGTATTAATTTGTACTTGATGTACTACAAGAACATAGACCATGAGAACCCAGATGGACAGCGAACATGACAGAAACAGAATCCAGAATCACATACCTCATCATTTCTTTCATCTTTTCAACGTGGCCGTCACTTTCTGCAGAAATAACAGACTGTAGTTAACTTCTATCGGAGGGGGTGGATTTAATTGCATAGTGATTAACAGAAAATGGTAGAAAATTGGTTCTGTGTGTGCTGGTGATGCTTTAGTCCCAGTGTGACGCTAACAGTGATGATTACAGTCTGACTTTTCTCTCACTCTACAGAACTTTGTGTGAGTTTGATGGAATTTTGTAGAATTTCTCATTGTTCGTTATCAACTTTATGTATATCTGCAAAGCACTTCAACTTCCTTTTTACTTTGTTTATTAAATTTAGGGCAACATATCAATTCAGTTTAAGTGTATTTCTTTTCTAACGGCTGATGCCAGGTGAGCAGAGTTAAGTAGCTTGTTCCACCATCGTGACCACTGAACTGAAAAGCTTCACTGTGTGATGTAGGCACCACCAGACGCCGTTCGTTGATTGCCAGTGAACAGCACTCATACATCAGACAATATATCAACGAAAATGAACTGCATATCCAGGTACCATCCAGCTGCAGGTTGGGGTTGTGTTCTCCGGCACATTCCTCCTTGGCCCTTAGGATCTGCTGGAGAACTGCCTCCACGATGGGCATCACCATCGTAACAGCCGAGGTGTTTTGGACCCACATGGAGAGGAAGGCACAGCCAGACATGAAGCCCAAAATCAACCTGGAAACAATGACACAGACATCAGGCATCCACAGCATTTACTTTACAACCCAGCCACACTGGGGGAGTGCTCACCATGCCGGGTTGACTCCCACCATGGTGACAAGCCTCAGGGCGATTCTGCGGTGGAGACCCCACTTCTCGATGGATGTGGCGAGACAGATGATGCCCACCAGTAGGAAGTGGAAGTCTTTAAAGTACTCCTTAGCCACCTGGAGTGGAAATCGAGACAGAGAGAGAGAGTAGTACTCAAAAAAAAGTAAGATTCAGTTGTAGCCAAGTGATTAAAATCAAACTCTGGGAAACTGCACTCTCGTTATTTCACAGTTATTTTTGTGATTGTGAAAATTAGTGTCGGAGTTATGTTAAACCATTTAAACTGTTATTACAAGCAGACTAAGGGGAAAAAGTATCTGAAACTGTCACATTAACCCCCACTTAGCAAAAAGAGTACAGGTACATACAGAGACCATTATACAAATAATAAAACTGATGAAGATATTTAAAAGGTACATACAGCATCTTTCACCTAATTACACTTGAACGTATATTATACCAACCAGAAATATGGCAGTATGTAGCTAACACGATAATAGCCTAGCTAGTTAGCTAAGGGAATCCCATATTACGCGAAGACAGAAGGTGTTAGGACAGAAAATATATATAATTAATTAAAACAAAAGTTAATACTGAAGAACATTTTTAACAGATATTGTCAGTAAACTGATTAGTTAGCAATAACCAGACTAATTACAAGTTTCATTGTTCGTACAACAAACCATAAGGAAGAATTTAGCCTAGCAACTTTCGAAGTATAACCACTTTTTGTGGGCAGGTGAAGCATATTGAAGACAAACATTAACATATTGCTGCTTTTATTTTATTTATGAAACTTTCTGGCAAACCGCTGCTTATTTACATACTCAGCAGTCATGAAGAAACGTGAACTTTTAGCTCAGTTTTTGGTCTCCACCCGCTCCACAGAGAAATATGTGTGCTGAATGATGAGCAGGTTGTGTACAGTGGGGGCCAAACATGTCAGCAGTGAGCTGGAACTCACTGTTCGTCTCTGCCTGTGACACCGTTTGCATCGTCGCATTTCCACATTTGATTTGTTGTTATTCTAAAAATATTGATTATAGCTGTTTTAAGCTGAAGAATTAATTGGTCAGATGAACTCACACCAGAGGACTTCATGATGCCAAACATGGGGAAGAGGATGGCGGGCAGCATGGCGGTCATCGACAGAGGAATCACCTCTGTTACCCAGTATGTTGCCATCATCAGCAACACAAAGGCACATTTTGCCTCCTATAGTGACAAGAAACGAGCAATACAGCAAAAATATAAAAAGACACAAAAGTACAAATTCAGACAATCACTGCCACACAGCTGCAGCTCCTGTAATGTCCACTAGATGGTGTTGGAGAAAATTGGGAAAACTAAGCTTCTTTCTTTGCAAGTTAATAATAATTTTTAATCATAATAATTGTAATTGTATAATTGTAATTTGTTTTACAATGAACAGATGGCAAAACACATTATTTGCACTGTCTTTTGGAGATTTCTTGGAAGCCTGGTTTCTGTGTGAAGTAATATAGAGCAGATTTATGACAAACTGTTTGCTGAAAACAGATGTCTGCATCTGCTGGAAATACTAATGATAATAATCAATAACAAAATGTGCTGTAAAATTCAGTAAAGCTACAGAGATTGATCAAATTAACTGTGGGCTGATCATTTCAAGGGCTGTGTAGCGTTCACGTCGTACAATAAATTTACTGTTACTAAAAAAAGATTAATTGGTGCAGCTTTAAAAAAGAAACAAAAGGAGATGACATAGCTCCTCTCACACTCCTGATTAACAGGTGATTACAACTGGTGCAATGCAGAGATATTTTGTTAAGTGTGCGCAGGTGAACTTAGTGACACCGTTAAAGAAATGAGAAGATATTGCAAAGTTCTTTCATCTCTTCAGTTATTATTGCTTCCCTTTGCACCAATCCGGTGTTGCTGTGTGTATTACAGGAGACTCACCGGCGTCCCAATGACAACAGGAAGCGGAAGCAGCAGCAGAGGCGTCAGAATGACCAGGCCAACGGTGTGGTAGTTCCACAATCCCCTTCTTAGTTTCTTCAGCATTTTCTTTCCTTTTTTTGAACGTTCCTTTCTTCTCCTTGCCTTCTTTCCTTTATCTTCTCCTGCTGGTTCCTGTAGTACTCCCACAGTTGACGCGCTTTACGGCGGCTGATGATTGACAAGTTGTTGAGGTGGCTGGAATGCAGTGTCAGGCTGACCTCCCTCTCAGCTCACACTGAAGTGCTGGAGGTTGCAGGTTATATGGTCATGTTTTGGGCAAATGAGAGGGAACAGAAGATATTAGGTCATAGACATTAGTATCAGGGGGCCATTGTGTGTTCAGTCAACAAAGATGGGATTATCCAAGGAGTCACATGAAGGGCATTGTTTGATAGGATGTTTAAGATCATCACCCCCTAGAAGGATTTGTTGTCACAGGAGATAGGGACTGTGACTGTCACCTGAACGCACGTTTCGTCTCATTGATGTCTTGTGAGGGTGGGTTTGGTACATTTGAGTATTAGTAGAAAGGGTTTAGGAGACACTGACACGCCGAGTTCTTCCATCAGTTCTTACACTTAATATAGAAGAAATTTATACAGCACAAGACATGAGACCTTCTCACTAATCACTGATGATTATCTCTGTACCAACACAAAACCAAGATAATAATGTGACATAACCTTTAATTTCACACTTTAGCCTACTTCTGCGCTCTGGTCGAAGTCTGTATCTGTTAATATTTGATTTTGAGCGGTTGACTGCGAAGGTGGATTCTGTTACATTTGATGGAGATGGGTTTGTATTTTCTGAGCTCACTGAAATGTGTGGCTGCGTGTCATCTGCTATGAGGAAATAAGAGCGGATAGCAGCAGTGACAGCAGATGGTGGCAAACATAAGAGGGACAATCTGTTGAAATAAGTGAAACTTGTACACGACTGTTGAGGAATGTGTGCTACGTATTTGCATAAAGCAATGCCAAACTTAAAACTGTCAAATTTTAAAGAAGGATTTGTGACTCTGAGAAACCTGGCGACTGCAGAGTGTAATCTGTAGTAGATACTGGTGTTTCATTTACCTTCTTCTACACTTGCACTTGGTGAACTTTGTGTCCTACTTTTTATGCTGATTTCCCCAGAAAACACTAAGAATTAAATAACTTGTTCCCATCATGAGAAAGAAGCAAATCAGGTGTCACTGTTTGTTGGAATGTTAACTTGGCGTTCTTTGAATGGATAACTGAATGACCAGTCAAATGAAGAGAAAGTTCAGTGAGTTCAGTCTGCATATATTAATATCTAGAAGCATTAGATAACTACTGTACATCCAATAGAAATGTATTTAGCAATAATGCTGGCTACTTCAGAATAGTTTCCATCATTTTTTAATTAGCTAGACCACAGATACTTGACTCAGTTGAACTTCTTATGCTGAATTTCCCAGAGCACAGTAAGTTGATCGTAATATATGTTATTTACATTTCATTTAAAACTGATGGTGTTTTTAGGGGTTTTCTCCCGTATGAGAAAGAAACAAATCTGGGGGTGCTGTCTCTAATGCTAGGTGACAGAGAATTCAAGAGAGGTCACAACATGTCATTTAAAAAAAAAAAGAAGCAAATCAGAGGTCACAAAGCTGGAAGTCTTTGACAAAATGTGCTCACAGACATCAACTGTGCCCTAAAATTTAATGAAAGGTCAGCGAGTAAGGTTTGGCACACTCTTCAGTTCACTTCACCGCTGCCACCACAAATGTTTAACTGAATTATTAAGAATTGATTTAGAAATGATATTATAATATATATATATATATATATGAATTAAATATTTATTGAGACCAGTTAAAATATTTAACTTCATTACAGGAAGACAATACTATTGGGAGTGGAAATGTAAACAGGCAGAGTACCATCCCCTGATAATTAGGTCCTCTTACCTCAAAGCCTTGGTTCCCCCCTCAGGTTCTCTCTGGATGTGAAAGCATCTGCAAACATTGCTGCTATTAAAACCTCCCATTAATGGGCTTTACCGCTCGTTTGACATCACACGAAGAGAGATAAGCTGGAGAGATACACTGCCTCTTCGCAGAAACAGGAAAAGACGAATTTCTTTCCTAGAATATCTGGTATCATTTAACTTCTTGTCTTTAAAGTCCTGAGTGGGTCGTTAAACAGTTGTTAACTCTATTCATGACCTTTGATCCTTGGTTAATGCCTGTGATTATGAAAATGCAGGAGAATCGTTTTCACTGAACACAACAGCAGGGACAGGACATGGATTTGGGCCAAGATGGAAATATTTTAATCATGGATTATGACTGGGTTCTGTGAATATTTCAGACAAAAGATTAAAACATACAGAGGTTTGTGTGTCCATAGAGAATAAGTACAGACATTCACAGTGTTTTGTTTTATCAGTCAATAAGAAAAGTCAAACATTTAACTTCGTTACGGGTAATACTATGATCAGCATATATAATTATATGTATGTATTGTTGTAGCTGCTTGAATCGATGCTACTCTAAAGTAAATTATTTTAAATACAGAGGGATAGATTGGTCATTTAGACCAGTGGTCTCCAAAAAAAAGTGGGGTAAAAACTACAACTAATGCAACTTAAAAAAAAGAAATACATTTCTTAATAAATCTTCTTAATGATGTCTTTGTTTTTTTCCCCATTTATAGGGGCCATATTATGTTTGTTTTTAGATTTTATTTTAGTTGTACCTTCACTGTTGTGAGGATGAGTATTCATATTAAACAATGCCAAAGTCATGTGTCGGCTACGCATGGACCTCAGTTTCTGCAGTTACACAGTTGCACCCACACTGGCAGCAGGTCATCATATTCTGGATGTGATGTATGGCTGGAATTTAAAAGTCGACATTGTGAATGATAATCAAATAAAACTGTGTGAAACTATAAAGCTGTGGTTTGTTTGTGTGGCCTCTGGAGCCAGTGGAAGAACAGCTTTGATGCTCACCCTGTGTGGGCTTCGGCCATACCTCAGCTCACTGGCAGGTGGGGCAGGAAGCTTCTGGGAACCATTTCAAGACTGTTCTCGAAAAAAGCTGTTTTTGTAATTGTAAACTGTACAAACGTATTTCAGTAGAGCCCCGGAATAAAGATATAAAACCACAATAACCTTTAAAAGTTTGTTGTAATTTGTTTGGGGGCAGAGTCCTGGGCTCTAAGGACTGTGTGAAAAAGTGAGCAAAAAACTAGAAGAAGACGTCTTCATGGCCTTTATTTTGTTTTAGAAAGCAACAGACAATATAAGAGAGTGAGGAAACTGCAGCAGATGTAGGAAAACCACAGGCTGTTTCTTAATGAGGTGGGGCCGCTGTGGTATCGGCGGCATTCTTGCCTGTTGCTGTGGTCATGGACCTGGAGACGAGCTGGTTGCCAAGGGCAGCTGGCTGAGAGTCCAGAAACTCGGCCATGATGGGGATCTGGCTGAAGTGGCGTCGAGCCAGCGCATGTTTGTACTTGATCTTGCGGGTGAATGTAGCCTCATATGTCTGAACACACACACACACACACACACACACACACACACGCACACACACAAAACTGTGACAGAGCAACTCACAGACAACATGTCCAGGTATGTGACCCTTTAATGGGTAAATACACCTTAAGACTAACAAGAACCTTCGGATTTTAGATTGGACACAGTCCTTTTCTACTTTAGCATGAGAATACCTGCACACAGCTGATTACCTGCACACAGCTGGGTTCATAAGGAAACGATCACTCACTGCACGTTCCCTACTCAGTGGACTTTGTTTTAGTGATGTTGCTGTGTTCCCAGAGCTCAGCTGTAAACTTTGCTATTAACATACATAACCACCAATTTCAGAAACGCTGTATCATCTTGAAGAATCAGGAACTAATGACGCTTTTCTACCAAATATTAATTAAATCCAGGAACAATATAAGGAACTAACAGTACTGTTAATCTGACTGTTACATACATATTACCTATTACACATCACATATTCAACAGAGTAGCACACTGCACTGTACACACCACACTTTACTTACATACAGTCATTGGATATCTTATATCTGTACTGCATATACTTTTTTGTATGTTTTTAGTCTTACTTTTAATTCTCTTATTATCATACTGTTTTGTTTTTTGTCTTAGGAGTGATCAGGGTACATTTCATTACATGTTGTACTAGTAAAAATATGTATGCGACAAATAAAGTATCTTGAATCTTGTTGAGCACAAACTGTCTTAACGTGAACTTTAACATTCAGTCTTATCACCTGCTCCGGTGTAAATGCAGGTTAAAATTCCCAAGTTTGTTAAAAGGTTCCTAGATTCTCTGTGAAGTTACTGCCTTTTAGAAGAACTTTCATCTCTGTCATCTGTCCATATCATTAGCTACACAATGAATCCAGATGTCAAGACACAGCTAGCAAGGTTCCGCTGAGGTGGAGATGCAGTGTGAGGTGTGTGATGTGGGTGTACAGACCTTGTGCACGTCTTGCACCTCCAGGTGAGCTGAAGTCTCTTCTTTTGACAGCAGAATGCAGTTCCAGGGGCTCCAGTCCATTTTACGCTCCCAGCGGACAAACACCAGGTTGTAGATGTCGCTGCTGGCATGGAGGGCTGAGCGGGATGCCCAGACCACTTCCACCAGGTACCGCACATCCTCTGCCTGCGAAGACACACAAGTTTACATCAGCACTATATAAACATCTAAGTAAAGTCTTGTAGCAGCTGGATGAAACAGGGACAGTAATCAAACAGTATACAGTGAAGGCTGCACGCAGCAGCTCACCTGCAGCAGGAAGGGGATCTTGGCATCCTTGTTGAGCTGCTGCTCATCAGCTCTCAGCCTCTGCAGGATGTTTTTATAGCAGGAGAAGTCGTCACGGGATCTAGCTATGTTCTCGAGTCTGGCACAGTCCCTGCAGTGACCGTTCAGACGGGCGCTGGCGGCAGGGCTGAAGTCTGCAGAGCGCAGGTACCGCTGACAGCTGCGGCAGAGGATCATGTCGTTCTTCAGCTGGGAGAGACTCTGGGGAACCTGAGGTAGATTTTAGAGAACAAGGAGATATTTATTTCCGATTTATACTGATGAGTACCCAAAACACAAAGTGTCAGACAGCATGACGTGTTGCTCACCCTGAGCAGTTTGGCCACCTCTGGGTTAAATGCCGGTGTTTTGATGTACTGGAGACACAGAGTGGAGATCCTCTTCCTCAACCCGTCCAGGCTGGCTGCCTTAAGCCCCCGTGTCATTAGATCTACCTCCCTGTCAATCAAATCCACAATGTCCCGACTCAGCTGACACTCGTGCTCCTGTGCAATAATAAAAACAAACAATGGTCACATAAATCACAAATGTACAGATCAGTAGAAAGGACTGAGCAGAGACTTTTATTTTCATGGGTACTATCAACACTGTTGGTGCTATATTTTTTTATTTGTGTGTGTGTGTGTGTGTGACTGTGCGGCACCTTGACCGTGTGTTTCAGTGTCATCAGGATGTGGAGTCTCTCCTCCTGGTTTTCAGTGGACGTGTTGATGTTGTTGTACAGGTCTCGCAGCTCTCTCGCTCTGATCGTGTGTGGGCTGTCCATCTCGATCAGACGACCGTCTGCTCCTCGCCACCGGTGTGGAGCCGCAGACTGAAACACGCACCAGAATACTGTCAGCACAGGGGAGCCTAACCGAGGCCCTCAAGAGCCACAGTCCTGCTGGTTTTCTAAGCATACCTGCACTTACAGTTACTGATTGGCTGAACACACCTGATGCAGCAGTAGGTACAACATGGATAACAGGAAGCAGGTACAGTAGTACTTAGTAGTACTACAACAGCTACTTGTCCTACCTAGTCCAATAGTGCTACTACTAATACCTTCAAGTACTACTGCTGGTACTGGTATTACCAGAACCTCTACTGGTACCACTACTGTAGATGCTACCATTACTCCTACCACACATACTACATTATACATTTGTACAACTACATGTACTGCATATGACTGCATTTTACGCTCCTTATTTGCTTGAGTTTGACTAAGAAATGCAAACACACACTCACACTTTCTCCTTTTGTCTTTGGTTGAACATGATTTTTTCCATCTACTGCCACAATAATCAGTCAAATTATTTTTTAGCCAGACCCCAATATCCATATGAAAAAGGAAAGAGCTGGAAGCAGAGGAGGAGCAGTGACCTCTGACCTTGTCCAGGAAGTCCCTGATGCCTTTGTCATAGTTGTTGTGCTGAACGGCGATGCGGTGGCGTCCGATGGCAGCGATGAGCTGCGTCTCCTGCTCCAGCAGTGAGCAGAGAGCTGCCTTCCTCTCAGCTCCTCGCAGGGACAAGTTGATCTGCTGCTCTTCCTCACACCTCCACTCTGAAACACACACACACACACACACACACACAGTTTTAACATTATGTTTTTCAACACGTACAGCTTCACACACAGCCACCACTTTTCAACCTACTCTCCAGAGCATGGTACAGCAGGTTGAAGTCCTCTCTCTTCTGTGGGTTCATCCAGCGCTGGCGGCGGTCTCTCAGCTGCTCCTCCTTCTCCTCAGTCCTCCTTCTCTTCTGTAGGTCCAGCCAAGCCAGCCGTCGGTCCCGCTCTCTCCTCAGTCGGTCCACCTCCTGCTGGGCGAGCCAGCGGCGTGCAAACGACTGCAGACGAATCACCTGGTCAGGTGACAAAAGCAGAAGTGAGCAACCATCCATCCATTAACCTAACTGCTTTTTCTCTTGAGGGATGCGGAGGTGCTGGAGCCAACTTTTCTCCATAAAGACACTGAATCATAATCAGTTTAATTAGATTAATTCACAGAAAAGGGCTCTCTGCAGCCAGTTGGTTTAGCGGTTAAAGTGTTTTAATGATTGTAGTATAAGTACAGCTATATCTGGAAGGTCCAGCTACTGGTGAATCATTGTCAGGCCAAAAACTACATCATGAAGACAAAACAACATAAAGGTTATTGAAAAGCATAAGTTATACAGCAGGATACAAGAAAATGTTCTAGTCACTGTGCTTTGGAGTAAAGTTAAATCCATGATCCATAAGAAATGAAGGAATGCATCTCAGTGTAAATCTGCCTACAGCAATAAAGGGACTAGTGAGGGCTGATAGCTGGAAGGGGAGATACACGTGTACAGCAATGAAAACACAGCTCATCATAAATCTCAGTTTGTCAGACAGCATGTGGGAGACTCTGAGGCAGAACTGAGAAGTTCTATGGTCTGATGAGACCAAAACTGAGCTTTTTACCATTGCACTAGATGTTATGTTTGACATAAACCAAACACCGTAAATCAACACACCATAGATTCTTATCAGCAGGATGCCCCGGGAGGCCTGAGAAGGTAGATGGAAAAATCAATACAGCAAAAAAAAAAGAAAAGAAAAAAAGAAGAGCAACCCTGGAGGAAAACCAGCAGCAGGAGAACTGGGACTCCAAAAAGACAAGAACCCCAAGCACCCACAGCCAAAGGTCCACACAAGTCGTTTTTAACAGTGTTAAAGTTCTGTAGTGGCTGAGTCAGAGCATGGACCTCAATCCAACTGAGACTGTTCACTCATAATCCCTATGAAACCTGACAGAAGTTGAACAGTTTTGCAAAGAAGAATATGGAAAAACTGCAGCATCCACATGTGCAAAGCTCAGTGAGGCCTGTTCAGCGCTGCCAAAGGTGCACCCACTAAATACTGACTTCAAAGAGGTGAATACTTACACACAATCACTTACACCATGATTCTGTAGAAATCTGTTGTCATTGTGACGCAGGTTGATCAGTGTCAGAAAAGCCAAATAAATCAACCATATTTCAAAGTTGTAAAAGAATAAAAAGATGAAAACAATGGGAGAAGAGTATTTTTTTACAGGCACAGTTTGTGACATTTGGTTTGATAACTTCCAAGAATTACTTCACGTGATTATCACCTGACTTTTTGATGTTTGCTCCCATAAAAGTGAACCAAAGGACGATTATTATTCATATTACCGTCTGCAAAAATCTTAGAGCAAGAGCAAGATATTCCAAATCCACAGATAATTTGCAGATGCAGATATTCCTGGTCACGAAGCCCTACGACTGTGGGGACCTCTGACCTTTGCTGCAGCGCCACAATCAGGACAAGTGTTTAGCTGTAGGAAAGTAATCATCAAGGTTCTCACGTCTACGCTCACTGGCATATAAAAGACCAGAATATATGACTAAAAAGACATTATTCATTATAATCACTCAGTCAGTGTTCACTCACAGCTCTCAGCCTCCTTTCGTGATACTCGTCAGCAGTGATGTAGTTGCCAGGAGTGACCAGCTTGTCGTTCATACAGGACACGTAGCAGCCGATCCCGGTCATCTGAGTGGAGACGTTGACTGGACACTGTTGAGCCTGCGACTTCAGCTCTACTGTCTGACAGAGAAACAGACAGACACAAAGAGACTGGCTGAATTTAAAGAAGCTAATTTAACAGAATAGAGATGATTTTCTTCTCCCCTCACACATTCAAAAACTTCATCATCTTAGATAAAATGCTGAAATAGATGAGTTCCTCAGGTTAAGTGAGTTTTAGGATTCTGTGTGAGAGGAAATCAGCTTCCTGCTGAGCTGTGTGTTGATATGGATGAGCTGTGTAATTTAGGAAAGCAGGATGGCTGTGAACCTCTAAAAGGCCACAGCTCAGGTCACAGGCTTCAGGCTGGTAATTGAGGTTCACCGCAGACAGCATTTTACATTTTCCAGGCTTATGACAGAGGCTGGCAATGCTGGAGCAGCCTGAAAAAAAGGGTTTAGACTCAATCACACGCTTAATTATCGATGACCTTTTAAAGTCAGGAACTATCACAGACGGTACCAAAAAGACAGTGTACACATATAAGTCACATAATTAAGCTGGAGACATGTTTCCTGTGATTTATAGTGTAAATTATCTGATCAGATTGAATCATCAGAACAAACAACAGTGAACTGAAACAAAAAAAAGCTGAAGGTCACACTGTATGAGTCCCAGACAGCACTGCTGAAGGAAACATCCAGAGCTTGGATATGGGTGGAAGGGGAGTTTTGTACAACCTGGATAAATTCAGAAATGTTTGTTTATTTAGGTCGGGTTCAGTTCTGGTGATGTGTTTTGTTTTGTTTTGTTCCAGTTGATGAGGCTCAGAGATCCTGAAACCATCCAGTTCAATGTCAATGTTACCAGCTCTGTCAGGGTTTTTTTTTTTTTGTCTGCTGTCATAAAGCTCTGTGAATAGAAAATCTTCTGTTTTAATTTGATGTGTGAGTCAATTATTTTTTATCATCTGTGAAACAGAAGGTGGAAGTAAGGTTTGTACTGACTCTTACATGTATCACCTGGTATGTTTCAAGCATACGTGGCCTGTGGTAATATGTGATACGGTACTGCTAAAAAATGATGTAGAATGAGGAGAAAGGAAATCACCTTTAACAATTATAACACAAAGCTAACACTGCACAATATGATCAGCTGGTCATGACAAACAGACACAGAACCACTAAATGACTTTTTCCTTTCACATTTCCATGAAAAATTAATGACAACAAAATGGTCACGTCACCAAAGACGCTGATAAAACAGAAAGAAGGTAATGTAACTCTGTGCGAGGAGCAGGGAGCTATAGAGGGCTGGGTGATGTGAGCAGTCTGGTTTATTATCATGCACACAACATGTAAAACACTGCTGGTGGAACCCAAACCTAGAGACTCATTGTGTCTGACACTAAAAATAAAAACTTTCAAATGCAGCCAGTCAGCTAGTACAGTAACAAAGTGAAGAGTCAGAGGTCACTGTGATGAGGCAGCTGATTAAAAAACCGTACCAGCTGCTATCATCATTATACACAATATGTTTTCTTGCTCATCAGTTTTTCTATGTGGAAGAAAAACAAGATCACGAAAATACATCACATTTTAAAAAGCATTCGTGTTACTACCAATGATAATAATGGGTGAGCTGTAAGAGGAAATAAGAGCAGGCAAGAAAAAAGCAGCAACCTGCACAACAACGTGCTTCACTGTGGGGTGTCTCTGCTGTGACAACA
>JAUBNQ010000025.1:23020115-23032480 GCA_032353495.1 Ctenopoma kingsleyae | reverse complement strand
AGTTTTAATTCAGCTGATGCATGGAGACTGCTTCACCTTTCATTATTTCATTCATGCTGACCAACTGTTGTCACGGTCTTACGATCACAGATAGCCTGGGCCAAAGTTCAGAAAAGTTTGAATGACCATTTCATGGTGCGACTGCTGCTGCAACCTCCATCTACTAACCAGCCGATAGATGATTCACGCACGCTGCAGAAGTTTCCCTCCTGTATACTGACTTTGTCTTTGTCATATTCCTTCCCCTTAAACTTTTCAACCCTTTGTCTTAAATGTATTTTAACAGCATTAAATGTGATAGTCAAACATAAAGTAGAGCATAGTTGTGAAGTGAAAGGAAAATTATACATGGTGTTCAAAGTTCTTTACAAATAAAAATCTGACTCAATGGCCAGTATTAAAACACGCCCATGATGACCCCTGTCCTCCATAATATTAAAACCACCAGGTGGTGTAAATGTTGTGGCTGATCAGTGGATTACACACACAGGTCAGTATCAGTGAGTACGTGTGATGTTCATGTCTGACCCATAGTATTGCTTCCTCCCCCTGAACAGGAACGGTGCAGCCAGGTCAAGCAGAGCGAGGTGACCTCCTGACGACCTCACAGGGACGATGTTCTGGTATCCGGCCGCTAGTCGACGCATTTCCTCCAGAGTGGAACCTGCAAAACACCAGAACTTCTGTCGCGTTTATCTTGAAATAAAGGCAAATAAAGATGAAGTCTGTTCAGATTGTTACCCATTAGGAAGATGAGCTCCTTGGTTTTCCCCTCAGACATAAGTTGACTTGACAGGTGGATGCTCAGAGCTCGAACAGGAGATCCTGGGGTGTCTCCTGGAACATCAACCCGCCCAGAGAGCACCCATGGTGGCGGACTGCAGGGTCCAGAGTCCTTGAGAGCCTCAGAGAACAGGCCTGTTACCAGTTCATCATCTGGGACGTCCTGCCTGTGATCAAGTTTACAGTTTTTCAGGTGGTAGCAGGTACTTTTAAATACAAAAAAAGTTCAAACACAGTTTTAATACATTTGTGTTCAATTCTGGTTGTAAAATGAAATACAAAAATCATAATCATCTCATCTTCAACATCATTTTCAACTCGAATAAATCAGGAGCAAAGTGAGAGTGATGCGCAGAGATAATGATCCATTTCAGTCACAGCTGAATCTTTTAATGCCTCATCACATCATATTTAGCTGAACAGTATTTAACTTTATATTAACAATTATTTATCTTTCCTTTATGAAATTTCTATACCTAATGGCATATTCCTGGAAATACATTTACAATAAATGACAATACAAATACTGTACATTCCTGATTTAACATTTCCTGTAGTTGAGCAGAGCTGCAGCAGAGGATCAGAAAACAATTTCAAGGAGCGAGAGCTCCACAAGCTGACTCAGTGTGTGGGCCTACATAGACTTGCACTTGCTGCAGTAGAGTTTCAGAGCTTGGTAGAGTCTGTGGGGCTCGTAGGACCTCAGCTGGACTCTCACGTGGTAAACTCGACCCGGAACGGACTGCTTCAGTTCAGAAAGCGTCACCGGCTGTATGTCGTGACTGCATTTCCTCTCTGCGCACAAAAAAATAGGATGCAACACATACAGATAGAGTTTGGAAACAACAAATTAAAATACAAGTTCTTTTGTGACATTTTTACTTTATTTATTCATATATATATATACACACACATATAATCACTGTTGAGAGTTGGTGCTAAATACATATAACTGAATAAGTGACACTTGATCTGCAAATAACTGCAGAACATTTAAATGACTGGTTAAATTTTTAACACCTAAACTGTTTAACCTAACACCAGACCTGTTAAGCAGCTGCAGTGTGCCGTTTCATACCTGTGCTGCTCTTCACCGTCTCACCATCTGAAAACACAAACAGAGGAACCATCAAAGCCGCAAACAGACGAATCAATAGGTAACACAGGCTTTTAAACAAACTGCTGAGCTGCTCCTGCTGCCAGCGGAGGAAAGGAAAGATCACGGGCATTTCATTAGAAGGTTTGACTCAAGCAGCATCCCTCAGCTCACATGTCCTGCAGCCTTTGTGTGCAATCAGTGATTAAATACTGGTAAAAGACAACATTTTGATTTCTCATCCAGCTGAAATAAAACAGATCGTCTTTTAGGCGTGCACTGGCAGCCTAGAGGTTCATCCACATGCCATGGACGCCCGACGTTGCTGGTTCGCATCCTGGGCTGGGGACCTTTGTTGCATGTCTCCCCTTCGCTTCACCCCTACTCTTTCCTGTCTGCCTCTCTCACTGTCAAATAAAGGCTAAAATGCCAAAAAATAATCTTAAAAAAAATAAAGAAATTCTTTTAAACTGAGGCAAGACAGTAACATTTGCAGCAGATAATAATAAAAGACAATTTAAATAAATATTTTACTAAATTAAATTAGAAAACCTGACTAAACTTTGAGAGACCTGAGAAAGAATTATTTTTATTTCTTTGGTACATAACCACTACATAATAACAGACCTGGTGGTTTTGTTTAAAAAGACAAAATGTTTCACGTTCATAGAGAACTTTATTTAAAAAAAAAAAAAAAAAAAAAAAGAAGTTCACGCTGCTTCTGTAAAGAAACCGTGCCCCAGATACAGCATTTGGTCCACTCAGAGTTACACAACAGACACCAGGCCTGCAGGTCTGAGGCCAGAGCTGTTCTAATGCTGAAGAGTTCTTTTGAAGCTGAAGCTCGTTGTCTGTCTGTGTGGAGACATTTAGGTCAAAGTCAGAGTTAGGACTTTTTGTTCTATCTCCAGTGAAGCGTGGGCTTTTAGGAGGCTCTGCTAATGGAAGCAGCTTCCTGCAGCTTCAGTCCAAAAGTCCATTTGTGATTAAAAAGCCGGGTCTTTCTGAGCAGTCAAGATGTTCATATTTCCACTCCTGGCATACACATCTTTTTATTTTCTAAAAAGATGTATTTGCTTTTATAAACCGCTCTTATTCTTCTTTTTTTCTTTGTATTTTAGTTACTTACAGTATAAGCAGACACAAAAAAGGTTTACTGACAAAACTAGAATTAAGAGTCTATAGCCATGCTAGAAACCCCATGAGAGAGTACTAAATAAAGATGGTAACATGGTTGTACAGTACAGTATAGTACAGTACACCACAGTACAGCGACATGCAAACAGCTACAGTAACATGAACACCAACTAGAGTCTGGATATCAGGCTGAAGAGACCCGTCTCTCATCTGTCCACAGTCATTCTAGCAATGTTCAGCCCCACAGTCACACAATGTCGGATTACACACATAGGCTTCTTCCACAATGTTTTTTTGAGCAGGAGCGTGCTCGCTAATTAAGAAACTATGCTCTTGGTTAAAGATTCCCTCCGTATTTGCTGGGTGACTCTGCTGTAGCGAGGAAAAACAATGGTGGACCCCAGATTTTCGCAGAAGTTGTTGTGAACGGTGTTTGGGCTGAGTCAGAGGAGGAGCTGTGTCCCTGAATCTTGAAGGATGTCATTTCAATTGTGAATTTCAAATGGACCATTCAAGGACCGGTTTCCACAAAACAGGAAAATGTAAAAAAAGAAAACTTCTAACATACTTGGAGTGTGTCAGCATACACAGAATTACATATGTGTAGAAAATATGGACTTTGCATAATAGTGTTGTGTCGTACCGAGAGACTCTGGTGGAGTGCACCAGATTTCCAACAACTCTGAGTCATTCACCTCTGGGATGGCCTCCTCCTCCTCATCCTCTGGGAAGGTCTCAATGACCCTACAGAAACACAAACAAGAAGACAAAGAAAATGAGACTTACGATAACACACAAACAGAAATACTGTAAACAGTTACCCCTTCGGGATTAATAAAGTTTTTGGAATCTTGAAATACAGTGATCAAATACTTCGGCACTTCTTACTTAACCACGAGGCCGACTAATACTGGACACAGATAACATTAAAGATATTTCAACAAAAAAGAAAGAGGTACGATGGCAGTTTCTAGCTTTCAGTTTTACTTAAAAAACATATTTTGGAGAAGGCAACAGTTAATAAATACCAGATGTGCCACATCAGATTACAAAATAAAGTAGGCTTACTACCACTACTCTCTTTTAGCCTCAGTATGTTTTGTCCCACACCTCTTCAGCTGTTGCACATCTGGGCTGTTTTCTGGGAGAACCCGGATCCCCCTGCCATATGCTGTCCCTCCATGCAGGTGAAAAGCCATGTGATCCACCTCCTCTGACTGGTTGCTGGTGAGACCAGGCACCTTACTGGATCCTGGGATCGCCCGCAGGTTGTAGATCCTCAGGAAGGCCCCAGGCTGATGGGACAAATTATCATTAAAATGTTAGAAATATTTCACAAGTTAACAGTCATGAAGCATGAGAGGAAGATGCTGGAGCAGACAAAGAGCACAAGTTCAGTTCTTATTTTTCTCGTCTGTCGGTGTAAGTTCATCAGGGTTTATCTGTCAGCAGATGGCGATGTTGCACCAAACTGTCAGTCAGTGTGGCAACAGTGATTCAAAGGCTGCTTCGGAGGGTTTGTCATTTTTGTTTTTCTTTTTTATCCACCGGCTCTTCATCACAAGGAGCCTGCAGCTGACAGAAATCAGTGCTCACTCTCATCGTCAAAAACCGCTCCGTTGGTCGAGTGTCAGAGGGAGTCGCTATGTTGGGAAATTTCACTGAAAGCTTTA
Source organism: Ctenopoma kingsleyae (assembly GCA_032353495.1). Lineage (NCBI taxonomy): Eukaryota > Metazoa > Chordata > Actinopteri > Anabantiformes > Anabantidae > Ctenopoma > Ctenopoma kingsleyae. The sequence goes on along the minus strand of JAUBNQ010000025.1, from coordinate 23,027,791 downwards.
CAATGATTTTACGTGGCAGGGTGTAGTCGATACAAGCTCCTGATACAAACAGATATATGTTATTGAACAGTTTTATAGCTGGAGATCAGAAAATGATTGAGAACATGAATGTGATACAGGTGGTGGCTTCTTATAAATCCACTTTCTCCATTTACAAAGTGAAGCCTGAGTCGGTGTCAGGGCGGATTAACAGCTATTCTCCTGAGGCCTCTCCTCTGAAGGAGCGGACAAATGGACTTGGAGGACTGGAGAGTCTCCAAGAGCCACAGGGAAGCACTTTATCATCTTGGATGATTCTTGCATTCACAACTATTTCCACATAACTGGATGTTACTCTGACAGTGACAGGAGAAGCGCTGTTATGTAGATGGACACTGACGCACTGAACACGACTTTAAGGTAAATGAAATATTCTGCAATGGATGAGTCTGAAACTGAAGACAGCAGTAAACGTCTGGCAGAGCATCTCCAGGAAAACAACTCAGAATCTGATGGTGATTGTGTCTGTGTGTACGAAACTGACTGCAATTTATTTAATGATTACTTAGTTTTGTCCAGGTTAGAAAAAACTTTTTTAAATTCCAACATGATTTAAAGCAGTCTTCACTTGAGGTACATCTTCATCAGTATTACCTCAGATCCACTTTGTTGGCACACAGAGCCACAATGAGGAAAATAGTGTCACTGTTGAAATCCAGTCAGTTTTACTTCTCTATGCTTTGAGAAGATAATGTTTAACCAAATCAAAAAATAAGTCAAAAACACAAACAATGAAAAGACAAAAAGCCTGTCAAGATTCAGTTGTTAAAAGGATCCCCAGTATCAACTCAAGATGGCTGAAAAAAATTCAAAGGCAACTGACACAACCGACCACAAGGAGACCTGATGTCCACACTCGCATAACAACTTCCATTTACATCCTGACAAGCGATTACTTGTGGTTGCGTGCGTAATGATTTCTTCACTGAGAAGCTGCGATCTGAGATTTGAAACTTTAGACTAAGACACTGCCCACAGCACTTCATATAACACTGTTGGTTCCCAACATTCAGAAAGAGATGGGAAAGAAATATTTAATTATTTCTGCTTCAGTCACCTGGATTAACTTGCATAAGTCTAACTGAATAATCTAGTATGTCAAAGGCCAAAGTAAACTCCATAGGGAAAGAATCCTTTGCAGCTCACCTGTCTTCTATGCAAGACAATTACCGTCTAATATGTAACAGAACTCTTTGGGCTCATGTAAGCCAAATAAAGATTTAATTGTGTCTGCATCCACATCGTACTTTCACTACTTCTCTCCGTTGTCATTCTGTTTGTGTAGTTTTGCAGCGGTTATAATATGAAATGATGCAGCACACGAGGACAGCGTGTGGTAACCACTGGGCTAGCGGCATATTAAAAAAATAAATAAAAGTTTGGTACATTTATCTATGTGTTCTTACATTTTGTTTTACAAAGTCAGGAAAGCAGTGTTTAAGTCAAGGCCTTCGTTGTCACTCATGAGGTGAGGTATAAAGTTAATTAATTCAACAGTACAATCGTATCAGGAATTGGCCAATACGCAAAGTACAAGTATTGGCACCGATACTGATAAAGTCTGATTGGTGTGTCCCTACCTGTAGCTATCAAGCAAAGCACTAACCAACTTCCATTTGGTCTCCTACCAACAGTCAATGTCTGTGTATTCTTATTATCTAGAGCCTAAATAACCAAAGCACGACAGCACTGACTGTAGTCAACGTGCCAGAATGTTCAAGTTATTAAAAGGCATCTACATCCAATGTATCCAATGACAATATGAAAGGGGCTGCACATAGTAATAAATCCACAGACAATCAGCAGCCAAATCAGTATCCTCCCTTGGGTTTACTGAGCTTTATAGTGAGTTTCAGCTCATTGTTTGACAGCTGGTTTAAGACAAAAAAAAAATCCCCTCTGCTCAGCAACAAAAGACAGACAGATGTGTTTAGCAACAAGCTGGTAAACAGTGCAGCATTGAATAGCTAAAAAGCCAGACATTTAGCTCAGAAGTCGATGGAAAGCCCAGTGGAAACCAAAATGGAGCCTATTATATATGGTCACTGTGGTGTTCACAACTTAATTTAATCAGGGCAATGGCCTACAAGTTAATCATACGACACCATTTGGGTTGTTTTGTCATTTAGATACGTACTTCTAAAAGCCTATTAACCATCACTGACATCACACATTTAATTCTTAAGGTGACTTCAGACTCAACGTAAAGAAAATTTTCATAAAGGTGATGGAAAGATGCAGGTGGGTGGCTCATTAGTAAACTACTGAACTTCATTTGTAGGAAAACTGGTGAGATGTAATGCAGCAAAGCCAGTCGTGGCACTCTCGTCTTTTTCTTTGGGTTTATGTTTACGTTTTCAGTTCTCTTCATCTTCAGCAGCCTTTTCAAAGTACACAGGAAAATGTGCTATTTGAATATGAATCATTATTGAGATCATATAAGTCCCACTGCAGCAGGAAGCAAACAATGAGACCAAACAGACAGTATTTTTGTTTGCAGAATCCCAGACTCTGCCAGGATTTTATTTCGTCTCCGGAGGCCTGGATGTTTAGCAGAATGAGACAGAAGAAAACAACCCTGAGCACTTGGGAGTCAGCTGTGTTTTCCTAGAGCTACATGAGAGGTTAGCAGAATTTACCACAGTGTTTGGAAACAGGTGTAGAGAGTGACTAATTCTTGGAGACTGTGAGAAAACACCAGTGGACAGACTGCAGGGCAGTCGGCTCTGATCCGGCCCAGGTGAGCGTCTTGTCTGTAGTAGCACATTAAATCCCCTGTAGCAGCCCTGAGAGGCCAGGTGTGATTATAACAAGAAGACATTCAGCTGAGAGAAGCAGCAAAAAGTTTATAGTAGAACTGACTCATCTGGTCACAGGACCAAGGTCACAATGCATCAAAAAGTACAGAAGGTTACAGCGGGTGAATTTGCAGCTGCAGTTCTTATCTTCTGATGGTGACAAAATCTAATCCACATAAGCACCAGTGGCTAGGCTTAAAACTTTCCTTTCTGGTAAAGCTTATAGTTAGAGCTGGCTCAGGTGACTCTGAACCATCTTTTAGTTAAGCTGGTATAGACTTAGATTGCTGTAATATGTATTGGCTGTTGGCAAACAGCTTTAATGTTTATTAAGATCAGATCAGATAACATCAGATAACACTTTACAGATCCCAGAAGGAGAAATGTGTCACAGCAACAGAGAAAACTGACATCAAAAGTTAAAAACAACAGAACTGAATAAATCTAGAAAATAGTACAAAAATAAAGAATAGATAAACGAAACAAGTGAGATACAGTAGACAGCAAAGTCTGTGAGATTATGAGAAGCAACAATGGTTATGGAACCAAACTCTCACGTGTCTCTAAGGTCACAAATCAGAGGTACTTCAGGGCTCTTGAGTTTGCTGGTAGCAATTAAAAGCGAGAATTCAGATGACAGCAGGGCCTCATTTGTTTTTTCATCATCACCAACGAAAAAGCTAAAAAGACCAGCTATGCTGTATCCATGGTAACGTGCCTCCTGACAAAGTCACCAAAAGTCCTCTTGCAAACACAGGGGATCAAAAAGATCCCATTAAGTTCACTTCTGCACACCTTACCTCTACCTTCTGGACTGAAGCGTGCACCACATGCCTGTTCTAATCCATCTTTCAACTGGTTCTCACTTGGAACCAGAATTCTAGGTACCATACTTCATTTCTCTATAGGTTGTAAAGCTAAATTAGCCTAGGAATACCTGAGACTACTTGTTTTTATAAAGATTCAGATGCAAGTTAAACTCACCTCATATCTCCATCATTACTACAAGAGTCGGCGTAGTCACCAACAGGAGAATCGTTGGTATCGTTAGAGCTTTGTGAATGTCTTTTTGACTCTTTGACCAAAAAGATCATTCAGCTGAGAATGACCATTATGGGCACATTATCACTGTCAGCATATGTACAGGGGGCATACAGAGGCTGTAGGACTCACAGGCTCCAAACACAGAGAGCGATCAGACTTTCTGACAGAAAATGGCTTCATGCCGTTTCCCCTGCAAAGAAAGCGTTTTCTTTTTAAAAAGATTGGGGGAACAGAGTAGAGCACCCTGTGGCGGCTTCTGTAAGTACTTGATCTGTATGAAAACTAAACACTCCACCGTCCGCCCACTGCCCGAAAGCCAAGACGATGCAGCAGCTGTCTCGTGGTATTAGTGCTGCTCGACTGCTCAGTAAAAAGGGATTCCTTCAATTCAAAAGACTGCTTTGGGCTTCCACGGTTTCTCATGGAGCTGAGGCTCCATAAAACAGGCAAAAAAAACTTGTACCCTCGCTGAGAAGAAGAAACGTTCATTGCACACCATCTTTTTTTATAGAGCAGCAGGAAATGGACTTTAAAAAGCCAAAGAGACAGCCTGACTGCCAGACTCCTGGTGCTAAAAAAAGTATTTTGATGGGGAGAAGAAAATGTGACTGATGAATGTCCAAGACCCCAACTTAAACAATCAGGGACAGAAAATAAACTACAGTAGGTTTGTTGTAAGATGAGTAACTGTTTAACACATAAGCATACGGAACATTTTTTTGGGCCACAGAGAATGAAAAGCGGCATCTGCGTTTGGGAAACTGTAAAACAAGTGGCATGGTGCTAACATAAGCCAAACTTTAATCCTGGCACTACTGATTTTGTATTATTTTTTTCTTTTTGTGCCAACAACTCTTACATTGGCATACTAGTCCAGTGGAGCCCAAAGTCTGTAACCAGAAAGAGTTGCAGACTATTGTCAGATATTTTTATTTAGTAATTGGTGATCACTGCTCCGGATAAGTGAATCATTAGTTCGTATTTTGTTCTTAAAATAGTCTTGTAAATGATCTTCAGCTCAATAAATGAAGCTTAACTAATTAGTCAGGAAAGTGTTGTCTGCCTTCTTCATCAATACTCAACAGTACTAAACTACTTAATAAATCACTTGACCCTTTATTGTAATATGTATTTTTGAACACTCTGTTCTGTCTCAGAGTTTTCTGCTTCCTTTTACTTGTTTGTGAATAATAAAAGGAGAAGTTTGACGTGGTGCGTAAAGGCCGCAGTGATTATCAGGCGATTATCAATGACATCAAGTCCACTGCTACATTAAAAAACCTCGACTGTTCAGCAGTCAAAATTCATTAGTCATGCTGGTGAGCAGACCTGGACAGTTTTGCTGAACATGAGCAACATTTTTTTCTGATCAAAAGGTTGATAAAGAGCCCAAGATAACAGACTGTCAGACCAACTAAAAAAAGAACACGCTGAAAAATAGAAGCTTTAGACATTACACCCACTCAGGGATAAATCTGTCCAAAGTTGTATTATCTATATAAATGATCTGCACATGAGATGAAGCTCAGATGAGAGCTGTGTAATGAAGCGGCAGTGTGAATCTGGGTCTGAACCCTGGGTTGTTTGAATGATGCACTGCTGCCTTCTTAAGCGCCAGGAGAAGCAGCATTTCTGTTTGATTTGAGCCTGCGGGCCAACATGAAGTCTGATTTTCCTCAGAGCTGTGTTCGCTAAACAAGAAGCAGTGTGGGAGTAAAGAGGGCGCTGCATTAGTGCATGACCCCCCAAAAACATTCAGTGACGTGGAAATGTGCACTCGGTCGAGCGTGAGTGCTAAAAATGAGATAATGAGCGGAAAGCTGTCGGAGCTGCTCCTCCACATCTAAAACACAGACTGCGGAGATCACGATGACAACGTGAACAGCAATCAATGCCTTAAAATTTCTTCACAATATTTCAGGAGAAAATTAAATATAATGGCTGAACTCAAACATCCCCCCGTGTGGATATGTCAGCTATCCATCTGTGTGAATACTTAGGAACTGTGGTTCCACAGCTGACTGTTAAAAGGTCTTTATCTCCCACACATTTTTTTGCTATACTAATGTAAACCTAATCAAACGAAAGGCGAGACATTGTATTTCGAATTGACTGCTTTGCAGCATATAACCTAAAAAGGTGTCCAGTTACTTACCAAAATATCAAACATGATCACATTAATAATCTTGGTAATTCATACATCATTATTGAAAAAAGATATACTTTCTATCATCATGCCTTTGGTCACAAATTAGTGAGGTCTGTTGATTTTGGTTGCACCAACATGGTTTAGCTTGAAGCACCTTTTGAAATTGATTTATTGCAAATATGGATACCACTCACTAGTGGAGTGCCTTTTCTTAAGCATATTAGATAAGTAATAGTAGGCCTAGTTTTCTAAGTATGAAAGATTCAGAAATTGAGTGAGACATACACAACACACATAAGCACTATACAGTAGTTTGACTGGTTTACCGCCATGTGATGCAACCTATTTATTAGGTTATTGTGTCACAGAGTTGGAGGCACATTACTCAGTCTCCACTCTCCACAACTCTGCTGTTACATCACTAGCTCTCTCGCCCAACTGTGGCCTGTCTTGTAATTTTTTCACACAAGCAAAAATGTAACTTAGGAACAACAATTTGTTTCCACATGCCCCAAAATTAAATTAGCAAAAAAATTGGCAAAAATTAGCCAGTTTTTCCTGAACACCTATGCTAAGTATAATCAGTTTGGCAGAAACAATACATCTGTGCTTTTCTTAAAGTTCAGACCAAGCTGAAACGATCAAGGAGTTTGACTAAAGACAGATGCAGGTTCAGGAAGACAGTTGTTGAGACAGAGTGAGAAGGACTGCAGGAGGGACAAATGAGAAGATAAATGGAGAATAAAAAATAAAAAAAAGAGATGGGTAAATGGAGGAGAAGAGACAGGAGCAGTTAGAGAGGCACGATGCAGGAGTGAATAATGATGAGTGAGGCTAATAACAGGCGAGAAGACGACACTCAAAGCTACAAGTTCGTCAGAGTTTGGCTTAAAAGCCAAAGCTGCGGAATTCATGAATCAGCTCCTGACAGTAAAGACGGTCAGAGATCATTCACTGCTTCTGTAGAGGCATAAAGAACAGTGTTCTACATGCTAAAATCACCGTGTTCTTCACGTTATACATACAGATGAGTGTTTCTGCTGATGAAGATGGTGGAGTCACAGACCAACAGTTAAATTTGACATTTTGTTGCATCAACTAAATGTACAGAAAGTTCCTTCCTTCCTTAAACAAGTATCGTTCAAATAAATGTTTTATCTTCCGTGTGTGTGTGTGTGCTTCTGAAGGAATCATCGACAGAAAAGGCAGCGCACGCACACACACACACACACACACTGACTGCAGCACACCTCCTCCTCGCTCTCTTGTTCTCAGTGTCTCTTTTCATCTTAATGGGCTCCTTTCTCTCCTAATGGCCTTCCTCTCACAGAAACGCCTCAGTCGATTTCACACAATATCACCGATGATTCACCAGAGGAGCCTGGTAATTGGGGGAAATATTCCTGTTCAAACACTTTTTTGAAAGGCTTTCTGCGTTAGTGTGAAATGAATTGACTGACGGGTGTTAAGAGACATCTGTCAGAAAAACTCCAATCAAATTGACATTTTACCTACACCCCTTTTGTCTACTTACAGGCCTTAAGTGTTTTGAATGAATTCTTAGATTAGGGTTTATGTGACTGTGTGGACCCTCCTGTCAGCCAAATGTGATCACACACATAACTGATAACAGACGAGAGCAGTTG
>JAUBNQ010000025.1:22998086-23009099 GCA_032353495.1 Ctenopoma kingsleyae | reverse complement strand
TGTGCTGGTTGGTATCACTGTGTGCACCGGACTGGACACAGACACAGACAGACAATTTAAAAGGAAAGTTGTCTGAGGAGACAAGGAAGAAAACAGCTACCAAGCAAGGTCAAACATGGATATAGGACAGACCTTCTCTATAGCAGATCACGTCACATCCATTTCAGGGGCTGAGCGTCCCACTGAAACTTTCATTCTTCTCATATTAATAAATTATTGTTTTGAACCAAGCCCTCCCGAATTTGAATCAAGTAGCTCAACAAAATTAAGGTGACAGATAAAGTAGTCTACAGCTGTTGCTTCAAAGTGCCACATACATATTTAATCAATTTAAAGTAAGCACCAAATCAAGGACTCAGGATCAGGACCAAAAACCTCGACTGTGAGTTCCCTAAGTATGGCCTTTCAGTGACATTCATTGACTAATGTCCATCTTTTGATGAAGGCCATGAGATACAGCTGAAAGCTACGAAAAAAGTGAATTTGTCAATTATTTTGTCACACTGATATACAGTAATTTACAGAAAACATAACCTTTTTCTATTTAATAAAAACACATACATAAATCTGAAAATGACGTCAGCAGTGACTGCAGTAGTCTGCATTTGTATTTACCCTCAGCAGGGTGCAGGTGGAGTCGACGGGTGCTTTGGCAAGCAGCTGGCAGGTAAGGTCGAAGTAACCTTTGGGCTGAACGTCAGACAGAGAGATTGTGGGAACAGCAGGGAGGAGTGCCTGGCTGGCTGCCCAGGATCGAAGCTCCTCCACAGTCCGACGATCCTCTTGGTCGAAGTGGAATGAGCGGCTGGAGGTCCGCGGCTCCACATCTCCACCAACTGCCCCGTCAAATGTCACCACAGAGAAACCAAAGGTGTTGACCAGCATGACGGAGTCATTGAAGAACTGGGTCTGTGTAGAGAGATGTGCCGTCATTTATCAGCGATCTCTTGAACGTAACTTGATCTCTAAATTAGAGATTAAGTTTAAGAACATTCCTGATGGTTTTTGGTGTTTTAGAGGTTTCTGTCAGTAAAGGTACAATACAGCATTCACATTTTTAATTTAGCAACAACTGAAAGAAACGGTAGTTGAGTCTGGACCTTCACTCTGTGCATGCGGATGATGTCTCCAATTTGGAAGATTTTGGGATGATCGTCCAGTTTCTCACAGAAGATGGTGCAGCTGATCTTCTGGTTGGACTGATCAGTAATCTTCAGGCTGGAGCAGAAGTCTATGGAAAGAAACTTTGCTGTGGTCAGATCCCTGAGGCACAAAGAAACCCCTGGCCTGAAAATAATTTAAAATCCAAGTTTTACATGATCATTGTTTCTTCATAAACTGGTTGTGAAATGTGGTCTGATCTTCACTGATGTCACAAATATAAACAAACACAATATTTCTAAGCTGACAAAACACAAACGGTTATGATTTTACACCATGCACAGTGCTGCTGTCTGAGCTGAAGCAGTTCTGTAAGGAAGAATGATCCAAAGTTCCTCCAAGATGGTTCAACCAGTTATTAAAACACTGATTGAAATTTTCCACCATCACTCTGTATATTTAATGGGTGTATTCAATAAAGACATTTTATCAGCTTAAAAATATTGTCCGAGTGAAAAAACAAAAATACATTTATGATTAATATTTGTACTTCATGTTTGCTCAGGTGGTCTTTGTTCTATGTTAAGTTTAGTTTAAAGAAGAAATCAGGAATGGGTTGAATCTTTTCTCACAGCACTGTATGTGTGCGTGCGTGTTTCTCCAGTGTCTGATATCAGATGGATTTTTCTAATATCTCTGTCTACTTTAAAAGACGCCTCAAGGATCCACAAAGATGATGACAAATTCTGGACAGTTTTCAGCTGAGATACTCCTTTCTCTTTATTATCTTTCCCAAACACACGCAGACTGACTGACACACACACATACACCCACACCATTATGCTGTGCTGCATGGCTGCAGGTCGACTCATACTGAACAGTCGGGTGTTGATTGTGTTATCATTTCCATCTCTCTTTTTTCCTGTTGTTTGAGCGTTAACTGCCTGCTCCTCAGGTGTAACAGCTTCCTTTCTACTTCATAATATCACCTGCAGTGTGTTAACAGGCACATTAAGTAAATGACTAAACATGGCTCCAGTGGAAGAGTGGATTAGATCAGCGCAGCTTCCTGTATGACGATGACAAGCACTTAAGCTTTTAAAGCTGGACAAGCAGCCTGTTCAAACTCAGACATCCATTACTACACCATCAACACATAAAATGAAAATATGTTTTGCCATCCCGCTCCTCTCCAACTGTCTCTACCTCCACCTCCAAGTGTGTTAAAAGAGTAATCAGAGACATAACCATCTAAACAAAATCCTGCTGCAGTGTGCGTCTGTTCTCATTCAGCACTGACGCAGCTTTTATCACTTTTAGAGTCTTTCTCTTCTTTTGTGTGTCAGCTCATTCCTGTTTCAGTAGAGGTGGTTTATGATTCCAGGCTGTTTACTGATTAACAGAAAGTTTTCTAGACGTTCCTCCAACATATTTATGTCTCTTTTTAATGTCTCTGTCCGTGGTCCTGAAACTCTACTTTTAGTTTCGCTTTGTTAAGGTGCTGTTTCACACATCGTTCAAATCAACCGTCTTCTCCGTCATGTCGGAAACCTTCTGCAAAACTAAATGTTCATGCTGACTGATATTTAATCCCATTATACTGACTTCAAGTGTATCTAGCACCATTAAGTCAAAACTGGAATTTGTCCTATACTTTGATTCATCACTGAACACTTTCAAAATAAATTAGCTTCAGCTCTACCTGTCTTGCTGAAGTCAACTAATGACAGAGTATCATATTCTGCGTCTTTCATTTGGTCTGGTGCTGGTACTGACCTGTTCCTCGGCTCTTAAACGGCTGTTTGAAGAAGACCACTACTCCATACACGTTGACTACAGATCCAGGCTTCAGGTCGCCCAGTCGGACATACGTATATTTTGGAGTCTTGGGCTTCCTGGAGACCTGAGGAGAAACCAGCAGGAAGCATGAGACGACTATGTCACACTACTAAACTCTGTATGTTTTGAGAGCGTAAAATTAAACCTAAATAATCAAGTTAAGTTTAACTCGAACCTTAGTTTGAGATAAAGGCAGAAGTAGTTCACAGGGACAAAAATCTGGGAGAATTTCTGCCCATTTACAGCTCAGCTCGTTCATTTGTTACATTTACATAGATACACATTTATTTAAATAAACTGCAGACAGTCAATTACAATTAGATTTATCGCGGCATTATATGATATTGACATTCTGTTAAAAATTCTTTTAAGATGAGTGCACTGGTAGCCTAGAGGTTTGTGCACATGCCACATAAACGCAACGTCGCAGGTTCGCATCCCAAGCCGGGGACCTTTGTTGCGTATCTTCCCCTCTCTTCACCCCATGTTTCCTGTCTGCCTCTCTCACTGTCAAACTGTCGATTAAAGGCTAAAATGCCCCAAAAAATAATCTGAAACCTGACACTCCTTCTCCCCACATCATGATCTTCATCACTAAACCAGACCCTGATCCAGCCATTTTGGCACAGCCAGCTGCTGACATGATCCATGAGCATCCTGACACCTACAAGCCCTCCACAACACACTCCAGCAGCCCGTTCAGCTAACCAGGCCTCAGAGTCTGACCTCAGTGGCGAGTGTGGTGCTCCTCTTTGTGGCTGGTGGGAGTCTGGGGTCAGGAGGCGGCGGCTTACGAGACACCTGAAGACAGAAATGAGATGTTACAGTGATTGCGAGTGTTTTCAGTGAATAGTCACTACTTCTGCTGGAGGAAAGAGACAGGAGCAGAGAGGAGGAGTATTTACAGTCTCAAATAAAAGTTATAAAACCTCAGAGTACAGTATAATTCAACAAAAAAAATTATTAAGCTCTTAATTTGTCTAAAGAAATTATTCCATTTGACTCAGTAGAGAGCAGTAAATTGAGATTCATGAGCAACAGCAGGAGACCTGCAAAACAATAATTTTCTCATTTGTAAAATCAGCATCGTTGCATTGTGTGACTGTTAGCAGACGTTTTTGTGCGCACTACATAGTGAACATATCTGCACACTTGGCGTTCGGACACTCAAAGTGGCAGATAGTGAATGTCTATCTACAGTATATCTAGCTAAAAGGGAGTGATTTCTGAGAGAGGAAAAACTGATGACATTTTGGTGGTCAAAGGTCAAATATCATGGATCATATTCTTGTCAATGTAAAATCTCAGGAACACCTGAAAGAAATTCAGGTCTCTGTCACAAACATCCATTTGGACTTATAAATGACCTAATTAGAATATGAGACTGAATAAACATGCATGTAAACTTCAGCTTACCTGGTTGGCAGACGCATACAACCGCAAGGTGGTAATTCTAGTTCAGGCTGCATCACTGTGAGCTAATTACAGGTTGACTGTGTGGCAGGCTATAAAGTTAGCAATCAGAGTTTGGTCTCAAAAAGACCAAACCACAAAAATAATGATAATGGAAGTATAGGACAGTACAACAACGTACAGCACGATGCAGGGCAACTTGTTTCCTGCCCTTGTCTGCTGGCTTGTCCAACACTCTTAGCTCCAGTTCTCCAGAGTAAAATGGTCTGTGTTAATTAAGGATTGTACACTCCAGCTCCAGACAGTAGGGCTTGTTTAGCACTTACACAATGCTACACCATCTTAGGTAAAACTAAAAACACTGTTTTTTGTGAGAGCGTGCGCTCATGTCTCACTCTGAGACGTTAGAAGCCGGCCAGCTGCGCAGCCATGTCAGATAGTTTAATTCTGTTAAGTCTCTACAGCAATGGCTGAAGCTGCAGATAAAACACGAGGAGGATGTGAAATTTATCAGCAGGTAAACAGCAGAATGTCTCCAGGTGTTGTCATGGCTGTCAGACAATGACGTAGAGTGAGGATGAGTCATCTTTCAATTTACAGCCCAAACAGAAGATCTCATGCTCTAACAGACTGTTGCAGCCCGCAGACTGAATTCACAAACGCAGATACAGATAACGAGGCTGTGATGCATCAGATCAGCATTAAACCCGTACACGGAGGTCACAACCTCACTGAGGGTCTCCAAAGCTATATGTGCTCGTTAGGTAGCAGAATGTCCTCCTGACATCTTATCATATACTATCTGATAAATATTACTAATCTAATAATAGTCCAATTCTCAGGTCACACACAGACTAACCACACTGTAAACAACATCACAACTGAATCACAGAGCACAAACAAACCACAGTCATAGGCTGGCAAAAACATTGCTGATATTTGGACAAGTAAACCCTTCTCTTTGGTGCTCCCTCAATAACTACTCCTCCAAACTCCATCCCTGTGAGCTCTTTGAAACCTTTAATCGGGTCTTCGCCTCTGCCTGTAAGTCCTTCAACTTTTCCCCTAAACTTCTCCTCTTTAGTGGTTTGACTATGTTGGGTGTCAGGAGCAGCGAAGTAGTTACTTTCTTGGTCATCTCTACCTGCCACATACTGGCACGCCCCCCCCCTCTCCCTGCTGTACACAACCAAGAGTGCGTTAGCCAGTGCTTGAGCAAGATTTAACTGGTCTGAAGAGCTTTGTTTCATGTTCCTAGAGTCAAGGTGCTAAAAAAAAAAAAACGAGATCTTTTCAGCAAACATACGGGAAAGAAAGCTAGAAGAGGGGGATTTCACAGATTTTATTTAAACATACTTTATTGATCCACAATGTTTGCTGGACAGCGTTTTAGCGTTTTGGTGTCGTGTCAGTGAATCCTGTGATCCACAGATGATTGGTCTGACAACTGTTCCACAACCGCTGCATATCTGACTAAATAAAATGTGTAATGCTAGAACTAAATCTTTAGTATATGTGAAAAATCTTCCCCAGCACATACTACACAAACGTATGAAAGTCCTCACATAGATAAAGGCGTCGTCTCCGGACAGGAGCAGGTTACACGGGTGCAGCTTGTCCTTATGAACTGTGGGAGATTTGCCGACAGTGAAGCCAGAGGCCACCACCACATCCTGCAGGAAAACACAAGATAAACAACAACAACAAGCAAAGAAATCAGGATTAAAAGTGAGCAGAGAGAGATAAATACACAGCTTTCCTCCCAGAGGGAGGACTGATTGAAGTAGCAGATGTTGCATCTGGGGAGACGTTAAGTAAAATGTCACAACAAGCCCCAGATGATAAGCTGGTGTGAAAAGTGGATATCGTCTTTTGTTTGGTGTGTCAGCTGTCCCTGAGACAGCATTAAAGCCTCAGCTCAGGACTGACAAAGGGACAGCAGATAGTCTGAATAATCATGTTACAGAGACACACAGCTTGACAAGGCCTCAGTGATCAACAGCTGAGCAGCTCAGGCAGCGATGACTTCCTGACTTCACCGAGCTTTACGGGACTTTGAGTTTCATCAAGACGCCACAGTGGGGAAACCAAAAACACAGCGAGATGCTACTGACAGGAGGATTATCCTTGATGTGTTCACTGTCCCCATCCAGGTCCCAGCCACATTCACCACTGGTAAACAGCATTTTGCTGCTGTGTATAGATGTGTCTGTTTCTCACAGTGGACTGAGAGGAGACTGAAAGTAAAGTGTCACAGCAAGTCACTTCGTACAGTTAGAGATGCAGGATGCGAACTGTCACATCAGAGACCTCATACACAGAGGAGTTAATGCGCTCAGGATTATTCATTCTTAAAAACTGCAATAAGCAGGGCAGGTGGGCCCTGAGGACAATTTGAGGAGAGTTTGGGAACCACGGGGTTAATGTACGGACTGACTGACTTGGAGGTCTGTGTTCTCACATACAGCTCCTCTGAGTAATGCCTAGAGATGTTCAGGGTTCCAGTGTAGACTTGATGGCTAGAACGAAGCCAGACAGTACATTTATGGAGCAGACAGCTAAACAGTGAGCTGAAAGTCACCATAATTCTCCATAAGGCAGAAATAAGCAGTCGGTCTCAGCTCTGGCTGCTCCGGAAACCTTAAGTCCATAATCTAAGGGTATAAAAGGGTCATTCTTGCTACCTACAAGTATTTGTGTATTATTCACCATTTTGTCAGGACTTTGTCAATACGTCTTCTTGCCTGACTAAAGTCAGAAAGTGATTTTACCATCTTCACTACTGACAAAGGAATAGTTCAGATTTTTTAGGCTGCCTTTGTAAAATACTGAGGTACTGTGAGGTCCTAAAATATTTATCTGCGCAAAAAAATTGTAATTTCGCATCTGTACACCACGACAATGCATTTACAATGAAGAAATCAGTATGTCAAGCTAAACTGAGTTGAGATCTTTCAAAGTTTGTGTTTTTAAGATAACGTCCTTCTTGCTGGCCTGCAGCACAGGCATAACTTATACCAGCTTTGTGTAGGTTTGTTTTAAGTCACACCGGCAGAAGATATCCCTTCACCACAACTCAGGAGAACAAAATGAGAGAAATTCATCGTAAATAAATCAAGTTAATTTAGCTTAGTGGGGCTGAATCCCAGCTGTACTTTGTGGTGCCTTTCTGCATGGAATGAAGAGCAGTTTGTGTGAATTTTGGCCCAGACTTCTTGTAGCAACCAAGACAAATTTTCACATACACAAACATAAAAGTACCTCAATATTAAGATCAGCTCCAAAAAAACCCAAACCACTGCTTATGATTCAGGTTCAGGTTGTATAACTTGTTGCTAAGAATTGCTTCAGGGGAGAGCTTTGTTCCATTGTCTTTACTGCTCTGTTTCTTCTGTGTTAGGGAGCAAGAGGAATTTAGAATTTCCTTCCTTTTCTTTTTTGGGTAGTTAAGTCAGTATTGTGTTTTATTTCTACGAACAGCTGGTTGCTTTGTTATTTTAGCTAACCTCCCTGAGGTGAAATTTAAGCTTCTATATTTGAGCAATAATAACACTGTATGCATTTTTGCAAAGCTGAACTCTCAATAGCTCTGACACATTTGTAGGAGAGTGAACAGGTAAAGGTGAAGGTGAATAATGAACTAGTATCACTGGTTACATATATCCATGGTTTCCTGTGAATGCCATGTGTGCACAAAGACAATATGACTCCAGCACAGAAAGGACTTAAAGGACATTCACTGCACTGTGGTATTTGGTAAAATTAAACAGTTGAATGGTTAGCGGCTGAATTGGAAAGCCGATTCGATTGAAAAGTCGATCTCTTTCGTGACAATTAAAACAGTGGTGGGTTACACAGAGATCGTCTCAAACATACTTTTAAGGCCACCGTCATTTGCAATTTCCAGCAACTGACCCTCTTGCTGCACGGACATGCTCAATTCACCAGGTATGTTACAAACGGAGTGCATTAAGAGGAGAAAAAAATATTTTTTTTCCTTTCTGTGTGGCCCAGTACCAAATGACCCACGGACCAGCCCGGTGGTTGGGGACCTCCGCACTAAAAGACTGGGTGGCCAAATATACACTATATACGAGTCTATGAGCGGAAAACATTGTATTAATGTCTATTTTCCTCGACAGCCAAGCAAGTGTCATTATACAGTTTATTATATCACAATCACACTGTTGTCTACAATAATGGAAAAATGACTTTTCACCAAACTGTACAGGCCTATTCTAACAGTATCAGTGTTCCTGAGTATGATGTGACTGATGAAATTAATTTTGTGTTCAAGTGCATTATTCTCAATTTACCAAGACAATATGTAAACATGTGGTACTGGAATAAATTCTGTGCTGCACAGCCGTCAACACGCTCCTACTTGTTTGTAAGTTGTTTTTTCCTTTTGCTTGTTTGTTGCTTTAATTTATCAACACCTCTTAAATCCTCGCTGCAGTTTTGAGCACGCTAATTACACATAAGGTCTGGTAAACATATTGGCTTTAGTTTGTATTAACTGGTAATTGATATAGAAAATATGTTCTCTAAAATATATTAACACACACACACACACACACACACACACACACACACACACACACACACACAACAAAAAATGCAACAAATTCCTCATTATTATTTTGACCTCTGTGAAAAGCATTATGGGACATTCAAATAAAGTCTGGGAAGATGAAGAGTGGGCGAACTTCAACAGACACACAAGCATCATTAGCTCCCAACAGGTCTTAATGTCTCCTACAGACGCAGATGCTGTTTGCAGGACTAAGAAACCCTGAGGAGGCATCAGAAGTGCTTAGGATGTGGTAGATGTTTGCAGTGTTAATATTTTTATGTGATGTAATTAACACTTATAAAAACACTAGTAGTAATGTGACATATTTCTGTCTGTACTGTTAACGTCATATCTTTGATGCTTGAGAGAACGTACCCCTTGACTGACGGATTGACTGAAGTCCTTGGCCAGCCCGCCGAACAACACGGCGTTGATGAACGTGTTCTGAGACGAGGCGTCTGACAAGGAATCGTATTCTGAAAAAATTCAACATTTAGATCAGGATGATGAGGTGATGGTCTCCATCATGTTTGACAGCTACATATTTGTAATGTTGAATTTATAAAACTCAGGAGTGATTTTATTTATTGGAGAGTTTTTTTTATGAGATGAAACAATTTAAAAACTACAACAAAAGAAGCAGTTCAAGTAGAAACAAGTAATCCAAAAACCCACAATTCAGCAGCTGTTCAAACGCTGCACTAAAAACTGAGAGCCTGGCTATGACCCAACAATACAATACATACAACAAGAGGACCTGTTCATCCTGCAGCTGAGGACACAGAAGGGGTGTCAGAGAGTTTAAAGGAATAAAAGAGAGGATGTCACCGCCACAATACGAGCCTGGTCTCTCTGTGGCTCTTTAATCAGGCTGCTCAGAGATAAGAAGGCCACAGACAAGACAACAATGAGAAGCTCTGGCCTCCATCTGCATCTACAATGCAGACCTGCTAAACAGCTTACATACACACAGCTGGTGCTGACACACAGTCAAACACTCCACAGCATCAACTCTGCAGCAGTATGCAGCAGTTAGCCTCTTTAAGCTCATTGTTTTGGCTTTACATCACATTTACTTCCTGGTTAAGTCTCAGTGAGAGCAACACAGAGGTTTTTCATCAGCTAATTAGTTCATATAGACCCACTGCTCATCAACAAACATTTGTAAACTGGCATTTGCGGCCGCGTGTGGGTCTGCAGATGGCCTCTCTAGTTTTATACCTCTAAAATATTAGCATGTGCTTCCTTGTTGGTGATTCAGTCACTGGTAAAAGCGAATGCCGACATACACCAATAATTACATAACTAAAATAAAGGCCGAACAACATAACACAAAGTAGAACTAAGCAGATGAATCGCACAATGTCAACTACAGTACTGGAGAGTAAAACCACAAACAAGAGTGGGATTAACAAAGACCCTACGTCAGGTAGGTAATGAAAACATTTAAAAATCAACTTACTTTGGAACAAGGGAAACAGAAGTGCTAAAATGCTATCATATACCTATACGTATTGCACCTTAACCATAAATCATGACTTAAAAAAAATTTACTTTAAATTGAGATCTTCCTCTTCTAAATCCTGATAAAGATAAAAACAGGAGTAGGAAACCCTTAGGACCAAATTCAGGTACAAGCAGATAAACAAGCTTTACCTTGGATAACAATTTTCAGGACGAAGTCGTCGGCCGCCAACAAAACCAGCCGGCCTTTTTGAACCACTTTCCCCTGGAAAAAATAAAAGCACATCTCAACTCAGTATCTAAAGATTAATTTATTTTTATGACAGTGAAAACAGTGAAACAGACAATGACAGTGAAACTAAAAAAAAATCAATTTACATATCAACCACTAGGGCCCAATCAAATGTGATGTAAATGTACTGATGTGACTGTATTTAATGAATCGAGTACAGTGGCTGTAAGCTCAAGATTTCCTGTCTGGGGTAGGGAAATGCAGCACAGCAACTGGAAAATGAAAAGACTCAAAACACACCTTGACTGTTTTGTTAGCACAGTTGGTGCTGGTGCTGATGAGCGAGATGGGAATCCTGGTCAGGTGTGCTGGTAACTGTCCGCCTGGC
>JAUBNQ010000025.1:22978497-22994172 GCA_032353495.1 Ctenopoma kingsleyae | reverse complement strand
ATTTTTCAGTTTTCTTGTAAAATTCAACAATAAAATATACTGATCAAACTTTGTGGAAATTCTTGTTGTCTTTGTTCTTCAGGAAGTATGAAAAGTTTTTGTTGGTCATTTCCATGGAAATATTAAGGGTTCTGTGCGATTTCATCGTCATAATTCTGACCTTAATAGTATATTGGTTGATCAGTAGCAGAGTTTCACCTCTGTTCTTGACATTGTCAGCTTCTTGCTGATGGCACAGTGAATGTAGTCCAGAACGAACAGTTTATTTTCATTCTGTTTCATCTGATTCACTATCAGATGAGACTTAAAATATTCATAAGGACTGGAGGAGGTACAATGATGCACCCCGTCTGTGCAGTGGAGATATGTTTTAACCATGCATCCCCACAAATCATCTGTCTTATCTCCTGACCCTCAGGTTCACAACACAGATCTAAAAAGGTTTATTTCCATGCAGACTGGAGGACTTTCCTCTGCAGAAGACAAATCCTCCCAGAGGACAGGCAGAAATGAACCTTCCTTCACTACCAGCAGCTGATAAGAAGCTGTCACAGGTTCAATAAAACAAAGATCACAGCAGAGAAACAGGGTTGCAGGCAGCTGCTCATTACACCTACAGTTCAGACAACATATTGGTGATTTAGCTGCAGTCAGAGCCGTACCAGTTTGAAGATTTGTCCTGAGGGTGGATTCCCCTAAATCATGAGGATATAACATCAGAGATATCTTATCTCCAATTACTTGTCCTGGACCAAAATTACGCTCAAATGGAAATTCTGACCTAAATCAAAGAATAAGGGTTTTTTTAAGCCATTATTTTTCACTAGTGGTAAACACAACGGAGGTAAATCCATCACTCAGTGCTGGCACTAGTCTTTAGACAATAATAGTCGTTTGAGAAGGTCATCATGTCAGCAGATATCAGTTGATATCCTGTTACCTGACAACATTTAATCCAGAAAAATGGGTTAGTGTTACCATATTTTCTGTAGAACTACTCTGGTTTGCTTCATTACGTGTGTAAACCCGAAAATGTTGAGTTGAGTAAAAACAAGCTTCAAGTTGCAGTTATGCATGACACATGATTCAACACACGGGCAGCGTAGAAGTGCCTCCCTAAAGTGGTTGCATGGTTTAGACACGGCGTGTAAATGTTTTGTTAAGGGTTTAACACATACACACACACACACACGCACAATACACACAGAGCGGAAAGACAAAATGTGCGTATTCTCCCATGTCATTTTTTGCCAGGCCTCCAGAATGCCGACTGCAACTACTCAAAGATCAAGTATTCACATCATTTGGCACAGTCAAGTTAAAGTCACAGTTTCTTCATTGGTTTTTCAGATCTTAGCTGAAGCAGGATGAATAAGAGGATTCTGGAGGATAAAAATAGGTTGCCTGTATACATCTGACACAACATAAAAAAGAAGACTTCATCTTCATACAGGACACGCTGAAACATACTGTATAAGCATGACTTAACTTTCTGTGCTTATAGATCAAAACATTTTTTTGGATGAGCTTCACAAAACTGAAGAAGTTGGGAGTTGCTGTCTGCAGCCCCCACAGGAGACTGGCTTTTTAATTAATGACAATTTAATGGAGACAGTTTCACATCTTAATGGGCCCTGATCGCAGGACCACCTCCCTGAAAAAACAATGACACTTCTGGTTTCGGCTGGGAGCCACTCAAGACCATATTTATCAGATATGACAACAGAGGCATCAGGTTGTAATTACTGTATCAGAGAAGATGACAACTTAATAATACTTAAATGATCATTTTTTGTAGAAAAACATAATCTTACAGGCAGTAAAATGACAGCCCATCATGGTATGAAACTAGACAAACACTGATACGCATCATAATTAATTTGCCAAAAAAACTCTCAAATAACAGACATTAAAAGAAGACTCACTTCCACAGCACTAATTCCATCTTATCAGTCTTACGCATCACTTACTGAAAACACTTTCTCTCATTCACCAATTACTTCCAACTGCTACTACTTTCCTGTTTATTGTACCGTCAATAAAACTTTACTACAGATGTTTCACATTAAAAGCCTGGCAGGAAAATTACTTTTTCTTTTTTAGTGAAATCTACAGAAACATTTTCCGTATCAAATGTAGATATATGTGATGTGCTAAAGGTAATTTACAGTTACATAAAAAACATTAAATAATAATTGAAGCACACCGTTGTTTATTCAGTCTATAAACCAAATACAGAAATGAAAATAAAGCAGGATGCCTTTGGAGTGTGAAACAAAACCAATTCAAAAACCTCACAAATAGTGGCCAAATAACAGTAACAGAAATATAAATAATACAAATCTACGTTGCCACGATGCCTCCTGAACTAAAGCTCGATTAGTTTTGTTTCCACACTGCACACAAACTACTGTTTTGTCAGTTCGAACAATAAACACGTTTAACTGTGACAGATCTGTCAGATGTAAGTCCGCACATCAGCATCTCCTAACTCATCTGAAATGTGTGTACCTTTACCAGCAGCATAGACGGTGCTTTTATACCAGAGCCAACAAAAAGAGAAGGATTCTTATTAAAATACAAAGACATATGCCTATGCCATATGCAAACTGTCCTCTCTGTACCTTCAGCTGATGCCAGAGCATTTGCCAAGAATGAACTGTATTTGCTTCACATTTGCAAAGTCTTTTTCCCCATCTTGTTTTGTCTAGATGAGAGAGAGCGCAAGCTCAAAGTAGATCTAGAGAGGGAACTGTAAATTTAACACGTTTGCAGCAGAATTGATCAAACAGCTTAAAATATTACAGATGGCAGGTGAGACAATACTCAATAATCGAAATTTAACCAAATAATGATGTTTGGCTGAGTGTTATTAGCACAGACACCAGCATGCAGAGAGTATTCAGTTTGTTTGACAGATTTTTGTGCAGGTTTTCCAGCCTACTGCTGAACAGTTAAATTCTATTATTAGACTCTTCAGCAGAAAACCAGGCAGAGACTGGATTCTCTTTTTTTCCTTACTCCAAACTTTTTCCTCAGGTGAAAGTCGTAGTGGCTCATCTCTGTGATGCATTAGCCACCAAAATAAAGAAGAGAAATACCAGGGTGCCACAGCTAGATGAAAGTCAATGGTGCCCTCATACAGCTGTCCAGCAGGAGGTCGCCGGGGTCATGCATCGTGTGATCCATCCCACAGCGAGCGGCCGCCACTTCAAAAGCAGGAGGGAGTGCTTGTCTTTTAACTCTCACAGGCAGGCGGAGACAGGATGAGCAAGCTACTCAGAGATCCTAAATATTTATGTGCAGTTCCACACTAGGAGCGCAGTGAAGAAGAGCAGCCACGAGCTGAGTGATCAGCCAGCTGAGACAGAGGTTGATTAGTAACATAAGACGACTGTACACAGAATAAAGTGTACAAGGAAAACAGGTTAGCAATGGTGTTAACCACTGGCTCCACTTGTACTTTCTTCCCCTTAGCATTGTGACATGCTGTAGAACAGATGTACATGAGGCCACTACATGTACTGTAGTAGTCAGCTGATTAATTAATCAGGAGGATCTTTGACATTTCTAATTATTTGGCATCAGCTGATATCTGCACTCAAGCCGACCGATTAATAAAAAAATGTCTGCAGACACATCTGTAGCCCTCACTGGGGGCATTTCATGTGCATATGTGACTGAAAATAACAGTGTACAAATGTGAGAAACTGTTTGGGTGCACCAGTGTGACTGACTCATCAGACTGCATTTTATTAGCACTTGAAAAGGGCGGTGAGAGTGAGATTAGCAGATCTGAAAATACTGTTTCTGTGTTTCTGCAGGAGCCTCTCCTCTGTCTGCTCTGTGACTGAGGGCAGGAGAACAAAAGGAACCCACATGAGCTGAGACTCACTTACTCATGTGCAAGAGTCCAAGCGGACATTTATGCCAAAGATATAAAGTTTCTGAGGTATAAATATATCTACATACATATATACATACATACATACATACATACATACATCAGGTCACAGGGCGCGTCAAAATCTAATCTGCTCACCCTTGAGTTCAAGTGGATGCGTGTGTCACATGAATAAATTCCCTCAAGGCATTCCTGTGATGTCAGGTTCACACTAATGGGACAGACAAACCTAAAAATAATAATGCTTCATGCCACGACTGTCACCAGCGCAAAGGCATACAATTATCATAAAGGTCATCTTGCAGAAGAAATGAAGTTAGTGCAAAGTGTTTTCTGGCAACATTTACTGAAAGTAGACAGAACTGCAACATGTAATGCAACACATGAGGGTCTTTCATTAGGCTAGGTCTGCAAAGTAAAAACTCCACTTTCTGTTGTTCAGCTTTTAAATAACCTTGATGACGCACAGCGCCGTCGGAAAACAGCAGAGGGAATTATCAGGGACTCACTCCATCCAGGTCACTCTCTGCTCAGACACAAAAACTGTACGTACAACCTGAGACATAGCAGAGCGAACAGCATCATCACTCACAGAACAAGGTTTTTCAACAGCTTCTTACCCCGCCACAGTCAGACTGATGGCGAAACAAAACTATTGAACATGTGCAATAATAACCCCACACTACCTCACTTCACTTGTCATGAAAATGACAAGTGATAAATGTGCAATATTTTAATTGTGCAATACCTGCAATATAATTGTATTTTTTCTGTAGATATTTTACTAGATTACTTATTATATTGTTTTGTTTTCTGTTTTATTTCTCTAAAATGTTTACTATGACTCAGAGAGCTCTGCACAAGAATTCCATTGTGCCTTGACTGCTGGTTTTATGCACAAATGGCAAATAAAAAACCTTGAACCTTGACAGCATTATAGAGATCATCACAGTTATTTACTCAGAGTTGACAAAGTTCAAAAATAAGTAAACTTTACAAAACAACTATATAGGCGGACAAAAAAGAAAAAACTGTAAAAACTGTTTTCTGATATATGAAGCCCTGCAGTCATTCCTTCATCTGATTAACTAAAGTCAGTCAGTAAAATGTCAGCAATAACACAAAATCACCAGCTGTTTTAAATGAACGATGTTGGAAAAGAAATGAGTCAATAAACTGTAAAGACGTGCGTCACTACTGCAACTGAAACAACAGTGATGTCTTGTTCTACTCATGCTGCTCCAAACGCACTGTTGCCCCAAAACATAAATATTGTACACCATAATGTACAGCAAGTTGTAAGTTATCAGCCCTGCAGGTTCACCCGTCACTGTTCATGTCATGCAGTCTACGGGGGATTAGCAAACTAGTTAACATGAGCAGTGGCCACAGAATTCATAACCTCTCAAGACATCAGTTCTGTTTTCTACATTATTTTCACGGGTTTCTAGGTTTGGCGATAGCACGTTAACTGTTAGCTAGCTAGTTATCCTGCTAGCTAACGTTAGCAAACACTACCAGGCAGAGTAGCTAACTAGCGTTTAACACCAACTTAGCATCCAGTAACTTACGACTCGTATATAAACTTCAAGAGTTTCTCAGTGTTGAAAAAAAAAGCTACGAAGCTAAATGGAAGCCACGCGAAATAATAACGTCTTCGCCCGTACACTAGAACAAGTACGTAAGGCCAAACTCCATTCTAAAATCATTCAGTTTCATGTCATACTTATTGCTTAACACCAAACACAAAAAAAGCGAATATACAAGTTGATTTCAAAATGTTAATAACCTGGGTTCGGCAAATTCGGCAAACATACAATCCATAAAACTGTACGTAATTTAATTTAAAATCTAAACATTCATTCGCACTAGCATCATTTTTGCAGCGGAAACGTCCAACAAACAAAGACATCATTTTATTGTGTTAAGATTCCCATTTGTATTGAATGTAGGCCGAAATTTACAGTAGCTTGTACAGATTTATAAAATGTATAAAACTGTGTCATACGTAAGGTAACATTGTGCCAATATGTTATTCAACCCAAAACATTACTCTTTTTAGACCGAGTCTGGCACCACACATTCTCTTCATAGAAGACGATGGAGCAACAGAGTTCTGTGGGTAGTAAACGAACTTCTACTTACTAACAAAATGACGGACAGCACACAGGAACTGAGCTTCACAATAACGTGCTAAACGTGAGAAGTCATAATGTGGAATAAAACACCGCATTAGATGCTGGAAAAGTAGAAAACTTACGTCTGGAGGAGTTCGTCGACTTTTCCCTCGCTTAGTTTCGAATTGACAAACCGGCCTAACGCGCATGCGTGTAAAGGTCTTAGGTTAGCAGCGTTTATAACACTATTTATAATATTTTCAAACAGTGTCTATTTATTTATTTGTTTATTTATTTACTTATGTGTTGAAATGAAATAAAGTAATGAATAAAGTAATACAAATAAAACAATAGAAAAGAAAATGTATCCAAAGGAAAATAAACATTCAGGTAAAATCCAAAATACCAACTTAAAATTTTAGGCCTATATAATACAAATAGTGACTGATAATACGTCTCAAAATAATATATGATAAAATATGATATGCTGAATGTTTTTTTAACCCCATATCTTGATCTTTACCTGAGTGGTGATGACTCTTCATCTGCCACCTGATTTCACCATTTAAACATCAAGTAAAACACTCTTTAAGCTCAAAAGTTTTGACCAACCACAAAATAAAATTTGTTCTTCTCACTGCTTACTTCGATTTCACCTAGTAGCTTCTCTCATTCAGCACGTTTCACATACAGAAATAAGTTTTCTTCATTAAGAGAAGGGTTGAACCACACAGATGCTGCATTACACTTCACAGTCTGTGACTTTGCCTCCGTACTAGCCGTGCGTTGGGCAGCGTTTCCTCCTGTCAGCCCAAAATAAAGTGGAAGTGCAGATGCCGCAGGCGTCAGAAACTCACACTGGGAGAGTCTTTGTTTCTGAGATAACGTACATCTGTGTTATGTTCGCTCTCTTCACGTGTTAGTGATCCACCTTAGCCTGCTCGTCAGCTGTCATGTTCAAACAGGCAATCTCAGTGAGCTCAGAGGAACTTACACTGTATTTGCTTGCCACCTGGTGCACATGGGAAATAAAACCCTCGTCTATATATCAGGCTGTTGAAGGAAAATTAAAAACTCAGCATCAGAAAGAATAATGTGATTCACCTGAGCAAACAGTTTGTGCTGAAGTCATCCTGAGCACAGCATGATAATTTCACTGCAGATTACCTTTTGTTGTGTAACAAAAGACTTTAGGTTAGGTCTACTACAGAAAGAGAGGGTTTAAATAATTAATAATGTTAGCACCGCTGTGCCACATACAGCACACAGACCCTGAGAGAAGTGTATTGATCCTGCTGCTGTGTGATGGCCACAAATATTCAATAAAGTCAAGGAAAAAAGCCTTACAGTCCACACCTGTTTGTTCAGCATGAGATAGTGTGATCGCCGCAATCATCACAACAAATGTGTTAAACCTGCAACTGAACTCTGTCAGGCTGCATTGTGGATGCAGGAGCCTGAGCTTGGCGCCGTTGGACTACAACAGTGCTGCCTCTGTAGGATTTTGGTTCTTCAGTGAAGTGCACACCAGAATTTAATAAACACTACACTGAAACAAAGGTAAAGTCTTTGTTACGTTTCATTTTCCTGGGGATTAAAAGTGCACAGTATGCGTTGTGTATATATCACCTGTGGTAGCAAACAGAAAGTTGCTCTAGTACTAAATTCAGTCAAGTACATCCTCCTGTTCTTCTGAGTTTGGCTGACGTGTCCCAAAGAGCCTTACAGCAGGTGGGGTTTGAGATTTAAACAACGTCCCAAGGCACCAAACTCATCCCCTAGTGAAAGAGCATTTCATGTAGTTACTGAGATATCGTTCATCGATCAACAAAGACCAATCAGCATAATTGTGCTCAGGGCAGAAACATCTTCCTCCTCATCAAACAGCAGCTTTGCTCTGAGCTATCGCCGGTGTCATATTCACACACGTATATAGATGGAAACCCCAGAACCTTTTACATCCAGATTACTGTTTAATTAAATAGAAAAATGTCAACACTCACAGAGCCTGTGATAGAAAGTATAACTCTGCTGCTGTATTAGCAGGAGGCTCATTACTCAGCACTAATGAGTTTCTCCTGCAGAGACGCGTCACAGCAGCAGGCCCGGGTTTCGGCTCCTGCTTTATGTTTCTAATCAGCTGCCCTCCTCTGTGAAGAATATCACCAATAAACTGCATACATGAAGCTGTCTCACAGATGGAGAACAACAACGTCCATATTGTCCCGCTGCTGCCTGAGGGAATCCTGATGGATGCAGTTCACATTGAGCTAAACATGGTACTGCTGCTGCCTCCAGCTTCTAGGCCCCAACTGGACAAGGCTGTGGTACGTAGCCACTCATATTATTTTAACAAATGCTTGTATGAGACTCTGCTGTGTGTGAGACGGCCTCGCCCTCCACACTGGTCTAGAAGCACCACTAAGACTCCTTCACTGCTCCAGGGCTAAGTAGAGCAGTAGCTGTAACTTTGGGATTAACCCGTCACCATGCACAGCTGTTAGCAAATAAAACTCAGCCTGCACTGCTCCACTACTGTCCACAGTATTTTCATTTCCGTTTGTCCTGTGTCATGTTGACTGAAGCCAAACGTCACTGATATCTTTCTTTTAACTACGTGCTCACATGAACGTCATGGTTACCTCACATGTCCTGCGTTCTTTGGTAGCGTTGGTAATTAACATCTAGTGTAATGTCTATTCTAGGCTAGTGTGAATCTAATCTTGTTTTATGTAGTCTATTCTCTAATTTAATCTAATCTAATCATGTTTCAGACTATTTATTCTTGTCTATATAATCTAAACTAATTTTAGTTAGTCTTATCGGTAGTCTAATTTAATCTAATCTAGTCAATTCTCTAATCTAATCTGATCTAATCCAGTCTCATAAGTATAATTTCACCTTTTCTCTAGTTTATTTTAATCTCATTCAATCTAATTTTCTTTAGTTTAGTCTTTGCTCCAGTTTTATTTAATATAGTCTAATCTATAGTCTAATTTAATCTAATCCTGTCTATTCTTTTTTTTTTGTCTAGTCTATTCTTGTAGTCTGTTCTTTAGTCAGATATAATTAAATTTTTTAAGTTGTTCTAGTCTATTGTTTAATTTAACTTTATATGTATCATATGTAGTCTAATCTAATCTGGTCTGGTCTTCCTGTTCTGAACTGAACAAAATACGACTGCAGACAGAGACTCTGTGGCAGTATGTCAGAGGGTGTCAGTGCCCACCTGCAACACAAAAATACGACCATAAATCCAACCTCCTCGCAGCCTCGGGGGCCTGGACAGGAGAGGAGAGGGAAGAAGAACACAATGATGCGGGGGAGATGATTTACTCGACCTGATCACCCCACAGATGAGCTCCATCATCTCTGAGGTTCGGGACAAGCCCTGAGGAGTGCTGTTGTTGTAGTATACGATGCTGAGAGATGAGGGTATGGCCACCTGCGGTTTAAACTGAAACACAACCTGAGTCCTCAGCTCTATGGCCAGAGCTATTCATTAGGCTGCAACTTAATTTATATAATATATTCTATATTATTATTATTATGTGATATTTCTGACCACATTTCTGCAGTAAGAGCACTGAGGACCCCAGAGGAGACTTGTCTGTATAACTTCAACATTGGATTCTGTCCCCTTCCTAATGCACTAGAAAAGGATCTCTTCATTTCCTGGTTCAGAAACTCTGATCAGCAAGTTTTTACAGGTTTTAGTTCTCAGTCACGACCGACATACATCAGTGGAATTAGTCTGGAAAAGCTGAGTGGATGTTAAGCATTAATACATGAGTTAACAGTGGAATTACAAATAAGATTTTTATGGAGTTAATTGCCGTGAGCTGCTAGTGAAAGAGAGGGAGAGAGAGACTTCTGCGGTGGATCATTTCCTTGATCAATGATAATGTGAAGGAGCATGTCAGGAGCCTGATAACAGCACAACAATGAGGGATGACGATGTGGATAATTACAGGCACGAAGTGTCAGGGAAGATCTCGTATCTAATCAGCCAGACAGAAGCACCAACACAGGGATATTGACTCTGAGATACTGGATGAAATGAACGTTCACCGGAGGTCTACTGCACTAAAACCACACCCATCAGTACCTTGAACAAATTATTCATGTGATGTGCAGAAAATGAATAAAAAATTTAAAACGCTAACTCTTTCCTGCTCTGTCAAATATGATCATTTAAGAATTTAACACGCAAAATGAACAACATGATTAAAAATGCATTCACTCAGCTTTGGTGGCAGTGTATATACGTATAAATACTATATATTTCAGAAGAACTGAATGCTGGATGCTGGACAAGCTACTGTAGCTGATCACAGTCTCCACGTGACGTTTTCATGTTTCCCACTGACTTTCTTTTAAATGAAAACCCGGTAAAAGGGTCATAAATATGCATTTTGATGCTATGGACACTAACCCTATATCATGATAAGTGATGCTAAAGCTAACCAGTCCCAGGTAAAACAAAAAGGGAGCATCCTCATCAGTGGATGATCCATGAAGAGGATGTGGAAATAATAAAGCTTCTTGTATCACCATGCAGTTTAGCACTCCAGTGGGAAAGTTATACTGTGACTGTTTTTCATCAAGCAATATTATTTAGCTTCAGGTTATGTTCCAAGTGTCACTTCATACGTACGTTTACTTCAAACCATGTGAATGATTTTTGTCTTTGGGGAGAAACACCGTGATGAAGCAGTTTCTCTGTGGGAACCTTCCACACTGTGATGATGTCATTGTGCTTTGTAGTCGCCGCAGCCTGCATCAGTTGCTTCCTTTCAGTCGCAAACTGCTGCTACAATTACAAAAACAGTTAACGAGGGATTCAACAAGTCAAGACTTCAGATTCAACACAATGAGGATTAACAAGCTCCAGGTGTTGCTGTGCAAGTCTGTCTAAACACGACAAAAAGAAACATCTGGACAGATCTGCTGGAGGTGCAGGAAATGATCCTTCTGTCACTTTCTGTGTGAAAGCTGTTAATTCCAGTCAATTTTTAGTTCATGCTTATTTCACCAAATTTTGAGGGACCCGGCCTCCTTCTGCAGCTGCACCAGCTGGAGATGAGTAAAGGTACAAATCCGAATCTAAAGGCAGCGCGCTGGGCTGGCAGAATGCCTCAGGATGAAATGAGAATGGTCTTTATGAGCTGCTGCTGGACCAGAGGTGCAGCTTTAACGAGGCAGAGGAGACGGATCATTATGGAGCCAGTTCAGGAGCATGTGAAGTGTGAGTGGGAGTGTGACAACGTGTTTGACAGCAGTGGAGTGCCGTGTCAAGGCCTCTGGACAGACAGAGATGGTTAGTTAAATGTCTCTGAGTCTCCAGAGTGTTGGCCAATCAGACACTGGAGAGCTGCTTAGCTGATAATCAGACCACAGAGATTTCACAGTCACTTATAACATGCTGTTGTGCGGGGTTTGTGCTGCTTAATGTTCTGATCTAATCTGACTGCACGTGCATTGAAGGAATGGTTCAGCGTCCATGTAGACAAGTACCCAAGTAATCAAGGGTTTTTATTCAAAGGTAATTGGTGATATAAGTTGGTCATGTTGTCAGAAAATCACTAAAGGACCCAAATGCAGCACGTCAGGATTCAAGAGACCAGATCACAAAACAAATGCTCCCAGTAAGTCAGGACACCTCTTTCTTTTCACAGTTTGTTGTTTTTCATGGGAAAAAGATGAATATTGCATTTTTAATTTGCATAATAACAACAAACTAATAATCTCTTGGGAGCTGCATTGACTGGGCTTAGTTTTGCTGCCTGCTTCTCATAATGACACTGTGGAAACAGGAGGGAGTTTGTCGAGGCAGCTCCATCATCAGCACCATTACACAAACTGCTATATTTGTTTAGTTGTTTAATTAAAGTCTTGTGTGTGACGGGGACACTCCTCTCACCCTGATAAGACTCTGATGAGATGTGTCATTTGTCGGAACACTTTTATTGGGTTTCATGTGACAGATGAAAGCCGCTCACCTCGTGCAGGATCTTAATTATCATACTTCAACAGTGGAGCTGTGCTAAGAGAGAGAAATGGCTCATTATTGGAATTGTTCTGGTGTAAACATTTGATTAAAGACACTTTACAGTCTGCTTTGCAGCCCAATGACTTAAATTTATAAAGTGGTTCAATTTAATGAATCCTGGAGGAGAGCTTCTCACCAGTTAAATTTTAATAATCTCTGAAGCTCATTTGTCAATCATAACTTTAAATAACTGTAAGGAAAAAATAAACATAAGGAGAGGGTTTTGGAAGTTCACAATATTTCATAATGAAATATTTTGCAATTACAGCAGCGCTGCGTGCACACAAGCAAATCAGTTGTGCTTGGCATTTTGCTTAATGACTACAAATGTGCCAAATCCACAGGGAGAACTTCTCCCGTCTTCTTTTTAGGTCTCAGACTCAGAGTTTAAAGCAGAGAGCGCAGAGATGTTTAGTCACAGTGAAGCTCGTGTTAAATCACGTCAGACTTTATCATGAGAGTGAAACGGTCTCTGGAGATGCTGGAGATGAAAAACCATGATGCACACTATGTTGGCCTGTAGCTCTGTTCTGAGAAGACTGCCATTCAGGTTTCTTCAAGTGCAATGCATCAGCCATGCCACAAAGGATTGTGTCACTTTCAAGCTGTATCACTCACCGGTCAGTGTTTAGTAGTCTATAATAAACTTCTGCTGCTTTTATGGAAACATGATGAGAGAACCGCGGCGTACCCTGACAATGAATGATGCTCTTAGGACGCCAGCAGGCTTACACAGAATGAAGTGTGTGCACTGCAGGTGATGTGACATGCTCTGTATGTGTTGCCTTTTAGGCTTTTTGCTTCCATCAGACAGTGGGAAAAGTGATGCTTTACTATAATAGAAGAGACCTTTCTTTGTCTGAATCGTGACTTTGTTACTGCTTGGCCCGCATGTTCATTTTGGGGTGCTCCTTTACTGTGATACCTAATATGACAGTGTGCACTCTGCACATGCTCCTGATGTCCCACATCTGACGTGCATTCCCAGGAAGGGAAGATTTAGTGTACAGATCAATTAATCAATCAATTGGAGAATAACTGGTGACTCTTCTGATAATAAAGTCATCAAATATCAAACTCTTATTTCCAGAAAAATACAGAAAGCCTATTTTAATGTTCTGCTTGCAGCTCATTTGTGAGGCTTCGCTCTTGTCTTTTTCTTCCCGGAAAGTAATCAGAAAATCTTTGGGTTGTGGATTATTGATTGGCTGTATTGATGACAAAACAGGCTGCATTTCGAGAGATCAGAGACAGAGTCAGGTCCCTGCATGTTTAAAATCAAACAAGCAAAACACAGTATTTCCATTTCAATACCTCAGGGACCTCTGGAAGCCCCTAAACCTCAGATTAGTATTCACCAACACGTAGAAAACACGAAGACCCTTAAACGATGATGTTCAGTTTCCAGAAACCTTGAAAATTCAACCTTCATTGATTTTCATGTTTTCATCTCTGCTGATGATTTTCTATTCTTGTCTGTGGGTTTATAAACTCTGTCAACATTAAACGTGGCGTGTGGAACTTTTCATTCTGGAAAAGCAGCAGCAGCGTTATGGTCACTGTAAAGAAACGGAGACAGACCATCATCTGTGCAGTCTGCTGGCTGTTTCACCTGCGGCATTAAATCACAGAAACAGTTTTATATCAGGAAGGAGACTTTCCTGAGCCCGTATAGAGTTATGAGAGACATCAGCTGTACACTCCTCTGTGACCTGCAGCTAACCTTGAGCAGACATTTTACCAGCATCATACAGGTGTTCATGTTTGATTTTACCTGCTTGATTACTTTTCTTTCTGCTCTTCAGTCTACAATAAGCTCATATGGTTCCTCTCTGCAGTGACCTTGTCTTATCTGCATCAATAATTCATGTCGCCTAAAAACTTTAAATGGGGGCGAGGCGTGCCAGTCTTTAATTCCAACACGTTAAATAATTGATGCTGTTGGAATCTGATGCAGTGCAGAGCTTCAGCAGCTTCACCACTGGAGGAAATTTACATCCGCTTACCCACTGATCTACATTTCCCATCAGGCCTAGAGAGCACCTGCCAAGTACTTCAACAAAACAGAGGCACACACACAAATACACACACACACATGCTAATTCACTGTTCAAGTGCTGCAGTCTGAATGCTGAAGAGTTTTTCTTCTACTACAACGATAAGCTCAGAAAACTCTGCAGGTTATAGAAAGTAAAAACTGAAATGAAGAGAAAATGCAAATGAGCTGCTGACTTTGTGCCCAGAACCTGTCAGCTTAGATTAAAACATTTCACTTTTCTTTTTTTTTTCCAACAACTCCTCCAACTTTAACACCTTTATACTGTTGGTAGCTTGTTGTTCTAACCCTCTCTTATGACCCATGTGAGCATTTGCTCTAAGTGCTCTCACATATGGACGCAGGCGTCTCCTGAAATTGTAATTGCAGTGATACAAAAATGCTTTTTACATAAAAATAAATACCATTAGTTTAAGAGTTTGTCCCTTTGTCTCTCTTTAGCAGAAGAAGCCAGTATTTTTGGACCTTCTCTGGCCACGTCATGCTGTTTCAACTTCACAGATCACAGAAACAGTTCCTCACTACTTCAGATGCTAAATGACACACCCTATCTTTCTGTCACCATCTGTTGAGCTCACTGTACGGTTGAGTGTGTGCTGTAGCTAATCTGAACAACATATAGAACATGTTTGGCCTTTACTGAGGCCTCAGGCAGCTTTATTCATAAACTATAGTCATAGAATTAATTCTATGTCTGTAAAGCTTTGACACGGTGTCACATGACGTGTCAGACACGTGTAACACAGCCCAGTGGTATTTTACCCGTTCAGGATTCTATAACCTATTCTAAAGGGACACAGGTCAGACGCCCTGTGTCATTTGTTGATGTAGTTTGGTTTGATGGAGCTGTGGAGTGCACAGGTGCCGATGTTTGATGCTTGGTTCATGTCTTCATGATGACAGATTCTATTGTTTTTCAGTTTCAGTGATCTTCTGTAGAATAATATTTCTGCTTGCTCCTGTCTGACGCTTTATATACAACACTATAGAAATGACACAGTCATTATGTTGCTGTTCTGTTCACATGCATCTGGCTCCTTTATATTTTCACTAAGTAAAGGTACTCTGCACTCACATGATTTTGCAAATTAAAACTAAACCTGACATCTGGAACTTTTTTTTTTTTTTTTTTTGCAGTTTTTCTTGTTAAGTCAGAAAGTTTCACTTTGGATTCAAAGTTTGTAATTTCTTGATTCTGAGTTGGCAGCAGACCTCAAATCATCCACGGTGGTTTCATCTCTCACCTGACCTGAATGGACTTGTTAGGTGGGTACGAGAAATGGAGGGTGCAGATGAGAGTCACTAGGCTCCAACAGTCACAACTCCTACATCCCTTCCTACTCCCAGAAATAGGCTGTTAGCTGTATCCTCCCTGGTGGACATGTGAAGTGCTCTTCATTTTGCAGCAGCATGATAAATTGGAGACCCCCCCCCCCCCCCCCTCTGTTGCAGGAGGGATTTTTCCTCTCTAACCCCACTCTCGAACCATCTGTCCTGTCGGTCCAGACTTTATACATCATGCCTTCACACACGTGTCCTCTGCCCG
>JAUBNQ010000025.1:22723516-22735625 GCA_032353495.1 Ctenopoma kingsleyae | reverse complement strand
TGAACAACGAAATGACATGTCGTTGGGTAAATAAGATAAATAACATAAGGCTGTTAGTTAGTTTAACAAAGGGACAACGTATAGTGGATCAATAGTTTAATGCAGGTTTAGGGATAAATGTATTCTTTATCAAAATCCTGGGTTTGCGTCGTCCATCTTGTATCTGGATTTATGCTCTCTGCTGAGCAGCTACAGCATTCTCTCGAATTTCCTGCAGAAATCCTGGCAGAACAACAAAAATCTTAAATACTCAAGCAGGAGGAAGAAAAACGGACAACTTCTGAAATTCAGATTAATAACAGAAGGAGGTAACGATGCCCCAAATACTGATAAGTTGGTCGTCTGTGTCATTAGAGATGACACTATTTGTAATTTCACTTAGTTTCACTTTTCAGATAATCAGATGTTCCCGTAAGATCAGTTTGATGATGCAGCTGCACCAACACCAGTGTTTACTAGCCAAGCTCCACAGATCCTTCACTGATACTGACTGATTGGTCTGCTGCGTCGCCTCCCGGCGCTCTAAACAGCAGCTTCCAGCAGTCAGATAACAACCGTCATCGTCTCAGGAGCAGTGGCAGAAATAGCAGAGCCATTATCCTGCTGTGTGTTATCAGGGATGGATGAGGAGGCAGGATATCAGCTCCTAATCCCCCCCTCACCTCTGTCTGACGCATGCACCGCCGCCGCCTCCACTGCTGCAGCATTGGGCCGAGGAAAATGGATTCTTCACACTCACCGGGAAAACATTCCTCCTCCATCTTTCCCGCCTGGCTAACAGTTTACTGAAAAATTAAACATTGGCAGGAGAGAGACAGAGTGGAGTTCTCTGACCACAAACAAACAATCAGTCTGACTTTTAATTAAAGAGAGACAGTTTTCTCTGCTTGAAGGAGAAGGAGTTAAAAGTGATGTACAGGACTGTCAACAACCGCACACACAGTACTCACTTTATAGTGAATTTAATCTGCAGTATGTACTGCTAGAGAGAGAGCGACGCCCATTTCTGCCAACAAAAGTAAAAAAGAAATGTTTCATGAGCAAATATATACGGTGGCTCGTAAGTGTCAACAAAATAGTTTTCAACCATCCATCTTTGTAAGGGTCACAGGATGCACTGCTAGAGCCTATCCCAGCTGTCATTGGGCGAGAGGTGGGGTACATCCTGGACAGGTCGCTAGTCTGTCACAGGGTCGACATATAGAGACAGACATTCACATCTATGGACAATTTAAAGTCACCAGTTATCCTAACACCTAACTGTCTTTGGATGGTGGGAGGAAGCCGGAGTACCCGGAGACACAGGGAGAACATGCAAACTCCCGGCCAACCCAAGGATTTGATCCCGGGTTCTTCTTGCTGTGAGGTGACAGTGCTAACCACTTCACCACTGCTGGTTTCATTTATTATTTTGAAAAAATAAATGCAGGCACTGATTTATTAAAAAAAAAAAAACTAAAGAAAAAAAAACATAAAGGAAAAAAGGAATTCTCCCAAATCTAAAAAAAAAAAGCTCCCATGAAGCAAATGAGAAACAAGCTGCTGAGAGAATGTCAGAGGCCACAACAAACTTTTTTTTTTTAATACATTTTGAGAAAGTGGGCAGTTAAACATTTTTGATTTATTCCACAAATGCATTAACTACGTTTTGTTATTTCCTAATTTTTTCATTTAAAACTTTTCATATATGTTTCTGGCAGTAATAAGCTTCCATAGAGGCCAAGAATGAAGAAGAAGAAAATGAATAGAATCATTGGTCTGTGAAATGTTTTGTCATCCTGCAGGTTCGACTTCATAAATGCTGAAAACTGGAGAAAAAGAAAGCAACGAGAAGAGAGTGTGTGCAGCTGATGTGAGGGATCCTCCACAGAGGTTTATAAAAATGTCAGAGAAGGAGACGCACAAGGTGAAGATAACCAACAAAGACACAGATGGCAGCAGGTCTGTGACCTTTGAATGCTTCAGAGGACTTTAGAGTGAAGATGTGTGAAACTCTGTGGTGCATTAAGTGCTGTGTTTGTCACCACTCCAGCCAAAAGTCCAAAACACTTTTCTTTCCTTTGCTAACTGTAGCTGAGGAGGAAAGGAGCACAGCGGCACCAAACCAGACCCAACTGACATTTGCAGATATGTTTACATGCATTTGAATCTGCTGTAGCTGAGCAACTAATTAACAAACTATTGCAGGCTAGTTGGTTAATTATTTGCTCAGCTACAGCGGTGCACCTTCCCATTGCTGCATATCGGCTCAGGTTTGTAAGTTAGATAAGAAGGAACGCTAATGTGTTTGTAATGAGTGGCTCTTGTGTTTAGAGACTGAAAAATTTGACCCCACAGTTTGTCATTTTAGTGACTTCACCTGTTATCCCTGCCTGGTTATCACCTGCACTCTCAGGAAGTCTGTGTTCATATTATACAGGGGCGCATTACTGATGTTTTCCACTGAATGAATGCAAACCTCAGGGCAACGTGCAACGAAAAATTATACATTTCTTTATTTTTGTTTCAGATTTGTTTTTCTCACATTTCCTATTTCATGAAGACGTCTATGCATGGTGGCTCTTGATGCACTGACTCCAATCTTTACTTTACTTTACTTACTCACAGGTCCTTGTAGATGTGAGGCGACAGACTATGCTGCCCTCAAAACATATTTTCTCTTGCAAATTAGTTGTATGTAAATGTTATTTCTAGCAGGCACGGTTGACTGGATGACACGCTGAATCATTTCCTATGAAAACTTTGCATACTACAAAGTGGGTTAATGCACCGTAAATACATTGAAAGGTTGCTGCACAAACTGCAGCAAAAATGATTTAATTAATCCTTTTTAAAACTTTAAACTCACGTCCTGCTGTTCAGTTACAGTGGTTTCATTATAAGGATATTTAACTGGGGTTAGTTGAGTATTAAATGGTCATTTTATCACTTCCATCTACAACAATTTCCTCTGAATGTGAAGTCATGATAATATTTGGTACAAAAGGACCACTGTCCAGTGAAAACTGTGTTTCTTCAAAATGTCATCACACCTATTCCTGCAATTCAGGGAGATGTGCCGGCTGCTTGGATGAAACAGTAAAACTGTTGCCCATAGACAAAAAAAATCTGTACTCAGTTTTGGCTATAGATATCAATAATTTGTTTTTGTGTAAGGTTTTATTAAAATTATAAAAAAGACGGTTTGAAGATATCTCTCAAAACCAAAATCAGTTTTTTTTAAATCTAAAAGCTAATTTTTTTAGTTGCACAGTTGAGAGCTAGGAATTTTTTCTCCCGGCCACTTACGTTTCTTAAACCAGTAATGTAGTTTAAGTGAAGTGAGTCATAGTCACATTTCCTACTGGACTGGGTGTGGATAGAAATCTGAAATCTAAGTCAAGGAGAGTGTGTGTGTGTGTGTGTGTGTGTGTGTGTGTGTGTGTGTGTATGTAGCTGTTGTCGCTTGTTATCAGGATGGTAGATATGGGTTAGGGCCCTATTCCATTTTGCCACAATTACAATAATAAATGTGAAGTTCACCTGGTTTATAAACTGGCAGCTGAGTGAACTGTGTCTGTTCACAGAGGCAGACTTGTTAAAATGTCCAATAAATCATTAACTTTGCAGGTGAAATGCAAATCCAATTGGATAATGGCCCGGTGATTTGTCAGTGTGTTTTTGATCATTATCTTGCTTCTGCCAAATAGATTGATGCATTTCTCTGTAAACTGGGAGACAGAAATGTACCTGTATACCTCGAAATACATCCTGCTGCTACCATCATGAGTTATTTCATCCATGCAGCCCAGGCCATGACACCACCCCCACCATGCTTCTCAGATGAGCTTCTCTGTGGTGGAGAGTGGTAGTCTGTTGCTGCTGTCACTGACTGTTGGTTTTGGATTTTTCTTCACAGCTTTTACAATGTCTCTCTCATCGGCTGTTTTTGTTTCCCTTGGCTGACATGTTCCATCTTGCATGGATTATAGCATGGATGGATTATGGACTACCTGTCAGGTAGACCTCAGATCTGACCCTGGTCAGCAGCACAAGGGGCGTGCTTTTTCCAGTCCCATTTACCCTGTACAGGTCAGACTTCCAACACAACTCAACTCAACTCAATTCAAGTTTGCTGATGACACTACTATTGTGGGCTGCATCAGGAGGAGTACAGGAAACTAATCTAGGACTTTGGCGAATGGTGTGAATCCAACCACTTGCACCTTAACACCTGCAAAACCAGGGAGTTGGTGGTGGACTTTAGGAGGCCCATGCCTAATCTGGGGACTGTGATAATTAGAGGTGACTATGTGAAGACGTTACAGACCTACAAATACCTGGGAACCTGACTGCCAACACGGATTCTCTATACTGGAGAGGATAGAGCCGACTCCTCAGAAAGTTGGTGTCCTTCAACATCTGCAAAAAGCTGCTGCAGATCAGAGTGAACACCCACCTCTACGCAGCGGATCCACTTTTTCTTACTTCCACTTTGCCATATTTGTGTGTTTTTAGCTGTTTGTTGCATTTCTGGCTTTGGAGCACAAATCTCGCTCCATGTGTGCTCAGGCCACCATATTCAGTTGATATACTTTTGTTTTTCAGTCTCTGTGTTTCCTTAAAATAATCAGAGTTTGTTCCAGAAAGTGGGGCGCTGTAGATGCTAGATGATTTTTGTTTCCTGAGAACCTGCAGTGTTAAAAATTAAACGCTTATCAAAAATGTACGAGTTCCACCCTGAGCATGTGTGATAAGCTCTCCTGATGATCCAGTCTTTGTTACTGGTTGTGGAAGTATTATTCAGATCATTTACTCATGTAAATATAGCAATACCAATCTGAAAATACTACACTTTACCAGAAAGCAGCAAGTGCGGAAAAGTCTACTGTGTAAACTACAGCAAACAGGAAATGTACTGTGATTCTTCAATTGAATGTTTTTTTTTTACATACACTGATGTTGTTTTATTAATTGAGCAGTTTACAAGTAGCCTAACTGCACATTGTTGTGAACTTCACCAGAGACTAAATCAATAGCAGTTGCTCCTGCTCTAAACTAGGCTAATTCCCTCTCACTGTGACTGGATTTAGTTGCTGCCTTAATTATGTTGGGTAACAAACTAGATTATGTTAGTGTTACATCACCAAAAGTGAAGTGATTAAATACTACTAGGGAAAGTAAATACATTTACAATTAATTATTTGTTTTGCTATATATGTACATTTCAGATACTGTTTTTTGTTTTGCTTTGGAATTATACATTTTCATGGGATGATATGACAAAGATGGTCCCTCTGTGTTTTACTATTTGAATTAGTGTGTTTGTATTTGTTAATGATGAGGGACCTTTGTGACTTAAAAAAGACTAACTGAAAGTCGAAGGAGATGTAATATGTCAGTCGTTTTGAGGATAACGTCTGTACGGCAGCCTCTCTCTTCTTCTTGTAGAGAATTTCGCACAAAGTCAAAGGTCACAGCAAGTCGAGTGCTTTTAAAAGGATCACATGTTCCAGGATGTTACATCTGACCTCCAACTGAGACAAACGTGAGGATTTTTTTCTCGCTCTCTGGCCTGAAAAACTGTCTCAGAGCTCTTCACCACTGTCTGTCTGACCTTCACGACAAAAATCTTCCTCTACTACTGCTACCTGGAGAAAAGGCCGCCTCTCACCCACAGAGCGCTCTTGGCGCTGGTGGTAATTGGATCCTGGTCTTCCTCTGCCCTCCCTCCCGCTCCTCTCTGTTCTCACTGCTTGAGGTGTCATCATCAGCACTCTAATAAGGCGAAGGCCACAAGCGCCTTCAGCGCATCATTATTCACTCTAATGACTTCCTGTAGGTCTGAACACAGTCAGCTCCTCACTTACAGGACAAGTTGTACCTGCACACATGAAGCAGCACCACAGTTAAAAGTCCCGGGTCATCAGGCACTAAAACACATGCTCAAAAAAAAGTCACAGTTCTGCTGTCCAACAATGAAACGCAGGCACAGTGTAAGTGATTTTATACAGAAATGTTTTCACTTTGATGTCTGTGTTGGGTATTAGGTAGTATTGTCACCATGTAATTAAGAAGTACCTGGCTGCAGAAATGTCAGACCCATATGGAGTCCAGTGTGCACCCTGACGCTGCTATTGGTCACAGATGATGGTATGGTATGAGTAAGTGTGGTGTGAATGAAACTGTAAGAAAGCATCTATGTAAAATTGTATCGGTGC
Organism: Ctenopoma kingsleyae; assembly: GCA_032353495.1. Classification (NCBI taxonomy): domain Eukaryota; kingdom Metazoa; phylum Chordata; class Actinopteri; order Anabantiformes; family Anabantidae; genus Ctenopoma; species Ctenopoma kingsleyae. Next base: position 22,729,425 of record JAUBNQ010000025.1, on the reverse strand, counting down.
AAGATTATTAGAGGAGGAAGTAGTTAGTCATTTTTAATGGTATCCTTTATGATAAATTAATTTCAGGCAGTTGTAATAAAACAGACAACAAGAAAATCAGTTGTAAATTCACTCGGTTATGATGAATTCAATTGTGGACAAATAACTTCCAGAGACATAGCTTCCCTGAACCAATATGGCGGCCGAGTTGATGCATAGTCACCAATGGCCAAAGCGAGTGAGGCGGCATCTAGGTGTATATATCTATGATTAACACTATCTAGTTAGCAAATATCCATATGCTGGAATCACTTTATATCCACATCGCTAGCACAAGAAAAATAAAAAAAACAGCCCTTATTCAGATTTGGGAACATAATGCCACATCTGATGGTTAGCTCTAGTGCCCACTCGCGATAAGGAGTCTAAACTAGTTGCTTTTGTTGTGAATTGAGAAATTAGTTACCAGGTTAAATCAAATACAAACTGTGCAGGTTACATAAGTAAATCTACTATATTTGTCCAAAAATCAATTAGAGGGTTTTTGTCCTCTTAAATCACTCAGCCCTTGTTTCTGTATAGAGGTGATTTAGGTTCATTCTTGTATTTATATTAAATTTTATGTCCTCAGCATATAAACTTAGTCTAGGTCTGATGCTGTGAACCAGAATCTCTCCTGCATCAGTATCACATTGTCGAGCTTCAGGCAGGCTGTCAGTAAATCACTGCTGTTTGAAACTATTCTTTGTCAAACTGAAGTCTGCTGAGCGTTTCCTCCACAAAGTGAAAGTAGCACAGCCTGGATATGAAGCGGAGAAGAAGACTCACTGATGTCTCAAAGAGCAGTTCTCTGTCAGAGAAGAAGAAGTATCAGCGTGACAGGAGATGCTCAGCGGGGGTCTGAGGACTCTCCAGAGACTGACAAATGTCTTCATTTCAGAAACCAAGAAGAACTCAAGCATCGCTGTGACGGGGAACTCTGAGGTTGGCTGATGCAGAGAAGTTAGAGAATGAATCATTTCATTCTTTTCATTAAGCTCGACAAAGCAGATGAATTTTAAAACAGTCTCATCCTGTAGTGTGAACAGAGAAAACGGAGTTCCTAACATGTCGCAAACGTTGTGCAAATGTTTAACGGATTTCCAGAAAATGTGAAAAAGAAAATTTAAATTGATGTGTGTGTCCATCCACAATTACGAGGCAGATAACAGAGGCATTAGGAGAAACCATGACTAGAAAGTCATGTGGCCCACATCCTTTTGATTCTTGTTAAAACTGAATGAAGGACGTTAATGTTAGTGTTAGCTGTGGCCTGTAGTTAGCATCAACTACACTTTATCAATCACACAAATCTGACTGATTGCAGAAACTGGCTTAGTGCGAAGGGGACCGGATGCACATTGCATGACATTGCACCAAGGATGAATACGTTTTTTGGTCCATTTGCATATTTGTGTTTATTTAATGCAAAAAAAAGAATTGCACAAAAATTTCCTTTGCATTTAAAAAAAAAAAAATCTGAGATACAAAAAGAAATAAACTGTGAAATGTGAAATGTCTCAGTATTTAAGTGCAGGTGCTGTAACTATTTTATGGATCATTGTGATGTCAGAATGGTGCAGTGGTACAGATAGAAAATGTGCTGACAGTCGGATGTTAAACATGTCTGAGGGAAACTCAGGAGCATCCTGTGAAAGCAGCAATTACTATCAGGTCCTCTATTGACTGTCTCACAGAGAAACATACAGGATTGTCTTCTTTTTCCTCTCTGCAGTTTTGTGTCCTTGCTCGTCCATGTTTACTGTCAGGAGGATGTATGTGTTAAAGAAGGAGGCAGAGACTGGGCGTTATCTCAGCCTGTCATTTCTAATTGGCTGTCAGTACCATTTGACTGGGACTGTCTAACCTGTCAACACACAGACACGCACGTTAACAAACACACAGATACATACGTTAAAATTGGCTGATGGCTGGTTGAGCATACATTTGAAAATCATGTAGCCTGCGTTTCTTTCACTGTGTTTTCAGATCATTTTGTGCATCAGTGTGGACAGAAAACAGCTGCGTGTCTCATGGCCAGTTACAATACAGATGTGATATAGTACACTTTTTTTTTACATGCAGTGCACATACTGTATAATTCAGGGTGTAATGGTTGAGAGACTGAGACAAAAACAACCTAACAATGATGATTTTGAGCCACATCTGTCTCCATTTGGTTTGCATATTAGCTCTATATTTACTCACCATTCTGTGGCATTGTAGTTCTGGATTGTCTGATATATCATTGCAAAACATTTTACTAACCAGCAACCGGATACGCCACTGTCTTATTTCCTGTATCTCAGTTCTCCTGAGGAAAAACAATATTATCACTAATTCACTAAGTGTCCTTGGACAAGACACTGACACCCCTTGGTGCCTTAAATGTTTCTCCAACCCTGTGGTCCCAGCTTTGCTTCAGATGTTTCCTTAAAGTGGACTAAAGGTGGGTTTAGTTTTATTTCCTGTAGTTTTCTTATGATAAATGTTCAGTTTAAAATCCTGCCATCTTATCCATGACCAGTATTTACGCATAATGCACATGTATCTGTATCACTGTAAATGCCCCTCGGCCACATGTATTCAATTAGCCATTGAAGCACCATTAAACCCAGAACATATACTGTAAATGTTGTAACAGGAAAGGGCAAACAACAACATGACACAGTCAAACACAGCAAAAGGCTTAAAGGATTGATCACATGGTGGAGTTCCTCTGCAGCATCAGTGAAGGCTGAATGCAGGATCTGCTGTTATGAGTGTGCAAGCGTCTCATTGTTTCGCCTCATTGTTCCTGAGCTGCGACGCCTCGTCGACACACAGCGGCGTCTCCTAACATGCAGTACTTTTAATCATGCAGAGTGCATTTTCTGCTTCACATGACACAGAGCGCGCGCCGTCTATTTATAATTCATACTCGCTGTCTGTTTGAGAATTCACGCCGACTTGTTTCTGCTTTAACATCTGCTAGAATGTCACAGGTTTAATACAGGGGCCAAACTGAGACAGTGAACAGGGGTCAGTCCAGGTTCGAGTTATCGTCCATTATTCACACATTTGTAAGGAGAAAAGCATGTTCCCCTCCTCACAGCTGTCACGTTGCGTTTAACTTTGGGTTTGTCTCCTTGTCTGTTTCCTCTAAAGTCATCTTGTCTTCACTGTGACTGGGAAATAGAACAGATTCCCACAGAGCTCCTAACGGTACCTGGGGGGTGCGGAGAGTGAAACGATGCTCAGGATGAGTGTCTGAATATGTCTGAGCAGCTTTTGAGAGATAAAATCTGTTCAGCCGCTGAGCTGATAAAACAGAAAACTGCAGCTCTGGAATAAAAAAACTATCTATCAAGGTTCAAGATGTTTTAAAGAAATTATATTCTAGGGCGAATGCCTGCAGAATGAAATGTTTGCCACGGTCTCATTTATTAGATTTTATAAAACTTATTTAAATGGTCAGGTTATTCAGGTCTAAAGAGACTTCAGAAGATATTCATGACTTCAACTGAAATTCTGACTTTAATTGGACAGTAGCTGATAAACCTGGATTCATGATGACCTTTTATTATCAGACACTGAAAGTAATATGTATTCGTCTGTTTTCAACTTCACAGACTTGGAGCTTCAACAGCTTTAACGATATCAGATAAAAATCCATTTTAATCAAACCAAGAGAACATATATCAAACCTGCACCAGGCTGCTTTTAAAGAACTTTCTAACTTTGCTTTTAAAAGTGCTTCTCACTGTACTCCACTGTTCTGTCCCGGTCTTGGCCTTTGGATCTGTTCGCCGGTGCCCTCTTGTTGCCGACTCCAAAACTTGTTTGGTTCATTAAGATTTTTCCTGCTGTGAGTTTGTACTCTGAAAAATGAGAACTTAGGTTGCTTTCACACCTACAGGCTTTAGTCCGTTTTTCTTTTGTGACGTGTGGATTTTTCTCTGTGTTAAAAGAAACGGAAACAAGTGGTTTAAGTTGTGAAACTGCTTTAAACTTGAAATCTGGACTCAATCTGGATTTACCAAATGTAAAATGTTCCTGATGTGCAGACTGACTTGTTACTAGACGAGTAGGCAGAGAGAGGCAGAATCAGGTGAGGCAAACTATCAGTCCGAAACAGGACAAGCAGAAGGAGTGCAGAGACTCCAGTGGTGATACAGTGACCACTTACTTTGACTGCACTCGCAGCTCGCAGTGCGTTTTGACACCTTTCTGCTGCCCCTTGTCTTTCACAGCATTAACATGACCACGTGGGTAGGGAGGGCGGGGTGGGTCAGGTGTGGGTTAGGACACTGCACTGCTGAGGGGAGGGGTAGTGTCTGGAATGACAGATGATCAGTGCCAGAGGCTAAATTCAAACTAAATGGAATGCTCCACAGTTTGGGAACCACTGATCACTGGGACCTGCTGCTTGTTCCCATGCTGCTTGACTTAAAGCCTGGTGTTGACCATAGATTTCTGTGAAGCATGTTCGTTTGGGGTTTTAGTTCTTCTGTATTGTTGCATGTACCTTAATAACTTTACCTGTTACATGAGCTTCAGAATGGGGTCACATTAATTGCATATGGATCATATAAACTGTATATTTGATGTACTTGTCCACACGTCCTGCAAATGTTCAGTCAGTCCGACATAGAGACATTTCAGGGATAATCAACAACAACGGCGATGTTGTTGCTCTTCAAGTGTTGCCGTGAATCTGATCTGTCACTGTTGTTGGTACGTGTCATCTCTCTGTCTCCGTCAGACTGAGACCAAATAGCTTTTTATGTTCTTTCTCCCAACCGCATCCTCATTAGTGCTTCATATAGGAGCGCTGTTGGCAAGGTCACCGTCGTCACGGCAACGCTTCGCTGACAGGATGATGCTGAGAAGACAGTGTCGGGACCTATCACGGCAACATCAGCAGTGTCAGGAAATTTAAAAAAAAAAAAAAAAAAAAACCACTGAGGGAGAAAACAACTTTGTGTTGAGAAGATTGCAGCCTGAAGGAGGGAAAGAGAGCGAGATTAGTGGGGTGGTGGAGGTAGCTGGAGTGAGGAGAGTGGGCAGTGTGCTAAGCTCCATGTCCTGTTTTTTCAGTGTCAGCAGTTTGAGTCTGAACTTCACATCACACCGTGTGTCTCTGCACACTGAGCTTAGCTGCTAGCATCTGTAGACGATGTTCTGTACCTGTTTTGTGTCTCAATATCACTGTGTTTCATCATTTTTGTCATTTTGTAGACTCACCCTTTGTGGTTGTGCAGCTCTTTGTAGTCGTTCTGGGCCCTTCGGAAACAGAGTTAAGCTGATGAGGATGAATCTGGGCTTGAGGCCAACTAATCCATTCACGCCTTTAACCAGCAACCACAAAACAAGTCTTTAAATGTTTAAGTCTGTACAGTGAACACCTTCCTTTACGATTACCGTTAATCTTCTCTAATAATAATCACTCTGGCACACAGGATTATGTCTTCACCCATGCCCTCATTCCTTATTTATCACACACTGAAAACATTGTGGCTCCTGTTCAGTGAATAAATTCAGTCTTACTCTGAAATCTGTTGATCTGCCTGAGTCAACTCAAGCTAACAGCCTATACAAACTCCCAAAAACCTTCTGAATTATTGATCAGCACCTAGTGTTTCTCCCCGTCAGCTGTGGCTTCGACTGATATCAGATTAATACATTTCAGGCTGCACAGCAGCTCAGCAGCAGCATGTTCAAACTCAGCTGCTGAGTGCTTTATCACAGGGTTCCACCTGTGAAGTTCACAGCAGGTAGCTTTATGTTAGATCTTTATTCAGTGGGTGTAACTACAAATCTATAGTTCGAGTGTTGGAAGAAGTGGAAAGGGTTGCTATTAATCCCGCTTTGAAGTCTATGAACATGTGCATGAGTGTGCACACTCTTTA
>JAUBNQ010000025.1:22660341-22671478 GCA_032353495.1 Ctenopoma kingsleyae | reverse complement strand
CGGAGGCGCCAGGGGCGGAGGGACATAACCTGCCCGCTCTAGTGCTCGGGGTGCTGCTGATCGTGGTGATCATCTGCGGGAACCTGTTGGTGTGTCTGAGCGTGTTCACGGAGAAGGCGCTGAAGACCACCACCAACTACTTCATCGTCAGTCTGGCGGTGGCGGATCTGATGCTCGCGGTGCTCGTACTGCCGCTGTTCGTCTACTCAGAGGTGAGTCTGCCCCGCACCACACTATCTGTGGAGGTATTACACCTTAGTTCAAGGACAGGTGAGACGCTTTTCACTTAAACGTGATCCTCACAGCTCCAGCTGGTCCTGAATGTTTCACATCCTGATGCTGATCTGTCAGGTCTCTGAGAAGACAGGTGTAATGATTTCTAGAAAAAAAAACATTAAAATATCATTAATGTAATCTTAAATTACACCTGAAACACACAAAAACCTTTAATCTAAGACAGAGGTCCCAGAATCTGTCAGTTCGTTTGAAAACCATAGAACCAACCTATTTTACACCTTAATTTAAAAAGTCCTTAACTGATTTTAAATGGTGTGAATGTAAATAAGAGCTGTGTGAGTTTCTCCTGAGGTTACACACAGCTGCTACAAACCTACAGCATCATTAATGGGTTTTTAATGGGGAACAACCTCCTAAAATTAATCAATTAGATGGCATTTTCCTGTTGAGATTAAGGTGTAAATTAAGGGATGGTTTGATGTCATACACCTTAAAAATCTCTTAAACTATTAAACCCATTACAGTCCACTTATTTATCAATTAATTATCCTGTTAAATCCTTAAAAAGAGGATGGGCTGCAGGCCGTTTGTGTTAATGAAACTGTAGTTAAACATGAACAAACAGGTAATTACCGTGTTCCACATTAAATGATTAATTTCTTTAACGAAGCATCCTAAGCAGTGACCTGCTCACCTAGGTTTTCTCTCTCGTCTCGTTGCCCCTGAGTGTTCAGGTAACCAGCATGTTAGAGTGAAAAAGAGTGTGTGTTACATTGACTGAACTGTCCCTTTAACCGTGTGAACTCCAGGAGACCTGGCAAAGCCCCGCCCCATCGTGTGACGTCAGAGGACCAGCTGCAGAGTCTGAAAACAAACACAGAGATCTTACATTTAGTGTCATCCACACTGATGAAAAGTCTTTACACTGAGAGAAAAGCAGATTTTCTTCGCCTCACTTGGCATCAGGATGACAAATTGTGAACACGTGTCCTCGTACAGTCAGTCAGTCATTGTTAATCAGAGCTCGGAGAACAGTGTGTACATTCCTGCTAAGGTCGGCTTTCTTCCAGGGGCCACAGGTCTGCTGAAGGGCCCCGCAATCACAATCATTCCTCTGTTAGCACAGTTCAATCCGACATGTTGCGTGTTAAACTTCACTGTTTATGAATGAATGTAAGAGAAGGCGAAGAATAACGCAGCAGATGAAGATGAGTGAACGTGCTGAGCGTGTGTGTCGGCGTGTTTCAGTTCCAGGACGGCGTGTGGACTCTCAGTACCACCATCTGTGACGGGCTGATGACCATGGATGTGATGCTGTGCACCGCCTCCATCTTCAACCTCTGCGCCATCAGCATCGACAGGTCAGTGCTGACCTGTGAACAACAGCCACAGCATTCTTAGTAGGTCGGACATAGGGATATATCCTTAAATATTTCTTAATAGTGGCCATGGAGTTGGTTAAGAGTTACAAGTTAAAATGAAAGTTACCTTCATGCTTCTCATAGCACTAAAAGTCTGCAGCCTTGCTTGCGGCTCTGTGAGGCTTTATTCTGAGCTAAATGCTAACAACACACTGATAATGAGCAGGTATGACTGATACACTGCCTGGCAGGTAATTACAGCAATGATGTCTCAGTTGGCAACACAACGAGCTCATCTGGCCACCTGAATGTACTGAATGACCAGGTTTTCCCACCAATGTGTCTTCCCTCATGGCATGGGCATATTCCTACAGGGTGAGTGATGACATTTGGGTTTTTTAATGAAAACATATGGAGAAAGAGGAATGTCTGACATGTTCACTGGTCATTATTGGGGTTATAAATCCATAAGTTCATCCAGACCATGTTACAAAATAATGTAGTCAGGTCTGACAGGATTATTTTTCACCGGCCTGCCAGAATATCAGAAAACGCTGTACAGCTGATTAAAGGGAAGAACTCATAACTCACAGATTCATAACCTTCAATCAGCCTCAGGTCAGGGTCATCAGCGAACAATCAGCTGCCTAATCATACCAGGGTCCTGAGTGGTCTGTCAGAGACACCCTACTGAGGGTTTCAGGTCTCCATCCAAAGGTCCCCGCAGTTCACTCTGCTGTGAAAACATGATGACGACCTTTAGTCTGTTTTCCGTAAAAGCTCAAAATCAGAGCAGACAGAACAATTTAAAGCCTCATATGAAGGATGTGTCTGCAGCGATGAACTGTCAGCTTCGCTTTGCGCTCATTAGTTTGACTCAATGAGATTATCTGGACCCTCGGCTGATATTGAAGGATGGAACTTTGAGCTGAAAATCCAGGCAGCTCCTCGTAAACTGATGTCCCGTCTCGGGAAAATATGATTACACCGGAGACCGACAGAGGCAGTGAAGCTAACGTGGACTGATGGTGATGATCTGAAGCTTTTTGAAGCAGTCGGCAGCAGTTAGAGGTTTAACTGGATGACGGAGTCTGAATAATTTAACAGACTGGGCAGGAAGCAGATCCTGAAGGTCTGCAGAGAGTCCACCTGCTGCTGCTGTCCACAGAAATCTTCTGGTCTCTCATCACGTTCGACGGATTTGAGAGCAAACTGACTGATGACCTGCTGTCATTCATGGATGAATTATTAAACAGCGAGGTCAGGAGGCACTCAAAGTCAAAGAGGTCGTTCGAAAGTGTGTATGTCTCCTCATCTTTTTGATCTTGGTTCTGATCTGCTTCCAGGACCAAACTGCAATACAGTATAATAAATTCTCATTTTTACACTTGAGATTTTGTATTGAACTAACAGTAGCAAGTTAGTTATGGAGCTTTATATTTTGTTAACTTTGGAGAGATCCAGACTACCCCTGTTTCTAGTATTAATGCTAAATGCTACGCTCCGGTAGCTTAATAAGAGCACAGTTTAAAAATTCTCCATTACTAGTACTGTCTGCACTACTATCTGTGACTGATTTGGCCATCGCAGAACGCTCCACTTCTACGCTTGCTCTAAAATGTCTTAGCTCGCTTTCTCAGTATGCTTCAGGTCACTGTCCATCTGCACTGTGAAGCACATGGATGAGTATGAGCAGATAATAAACACCTCAGAACAACTCCAACTTCTGTTGTCTGGGAACCTTGATGATCTACCTCCACCATGTTTCACAGATGAGCAGATCATGAGCACCTCCTTCTCCAAACTCTTCTCTTATCTTTCTGGTGCAAGTTTGTCTTTGGCTAATGATTAATTAGAAATATAAATAATGGTGAGACAGTTCATTTAGATCGACTCTGTGGCATCGCAACAGTTGCTGAAGATTGTAAAATTTCTCTGTGTTGTTGCAGGTTCATAGCTGTGTTGATCCCCCTCAACTACAACAGGAAGCATGTGGACCTGCGACAGGCAGTGCTGCTGTCAGCCACCTGGATCCTGGCTCTGGCCGTGGCCTCGCCCATCATGTTCGGCATCAACAATGTGCCAGGCCGTGACCCCAGTGAGTGCAAACTGGAGAACGACGACTACGTGCTCTACTCGTCTGTGTGCTCCTTCTTCATCCCTTGTCCCATCATGCTGATGCTTTACTGCGGTATGTTTCGTGGCCTGCGGCGCTGGGAGGAGGCACGTAAGGCCAAACTGAGGAACAGTATCCAGGCCTGCCGCAAACTGCAGGAGGCTGCTGCCTCCCTTCCACCGCTGGCCTCACTGCCACCACCGCTTCCACCAATCATAGAGCGGGAACTGACGGATACTCCAGATGAGCCATCCACCATCCCATCCCCAGACCAGCCCTACAACTCGTCAGAGGTCAAGGATGCTCCTGTTGTAACAGTGAGCTTTGCAGAGATCAAATTTAACCCCAACCCTCATAGGAGAAAGAGGGCCAAGATCAACAGTCGGGAGAGGAAGGCCATGCAGGTTCTTCCTGTCGTCGTGGGTGAGTTCACTTACAAGTCACTCACATCACCACCACACAAGGCTGGATTAGGAACAAGAGCAAAGAATTCAGGATCCAAACTCCAGCTGAGTTGTAAAAAGTTGAAAAATGCAGTCAATGCAGTAATGCTCCATACCTTCTGGTTTTAAGAGAAGCTATTTACAAGAGGGTAACTTTAGGTACCTGAATGTCTCACCTCCACCTCTGATGTCTGTACAGAAGTACTAACACATCAATTAGGAAAAGGTCGGCCTATTAATAGCAGCCAGTGTTGGTTCTAATGCGTAGAAATGCTTCTCTTTAGCACACAGCAGCTAATCCTGCTCCTTAATCTGAAATCCAATTACTGCATAAGGCTTGGTCTGACACAATTCTCAGTGTGCAGGTAATTCTCACAAATCTCTCCCTCGTTAAAGGTGACTTGACAACCTGAAAATTGGGCTGAACAATATGAGGAAATAAATAATCTGACAAATAAATCAGTATAAATTTAAAAACTCCAGGACCATGAAATAATAAGAAGAAATAAATATAGTCAGATAAAGCAAGAAGTCCAGTTGCCATGACTCAACTTTCAGACAACTTCACCTGGATGACTGAGAATCTTCACAGACATAGTCAGATAAAATAATGTTGTTGTCAATGTGTTTGCAGGGTTTTTCAGTCTTTTGCAAGTTTTCTTTAAAGGTTTTTACTGGGAGGTCCAGACAGCTCTGTTCACCCATTGTCTGTTATTTAGACTCAACTACTACTGAGCTACATGCTGCTACCTGTGTGACGTGATCACCTACATTAGAAGGTCAACAGTCTCTTGGTCCTCAAATGAAAATAGCAGGACTGAGTAATTGACTTGAGCTGGGAATCAAAAATCACTCTTAAGGTTCCTCGAGGCCAGTACACAGTTTGAAGCCAAACTGCCTAAGGACTACTTTGGACAGTTTTTCTGATTTACATGCAGGAAATTATGCAACATCCTGGCCCTGATCTCATTAGTTGGTACGCAGATCTAGATGTTTGTAGGGTGTAAGCAGATTGGTATATTAGTTTTTACGTAGGTTGGTAAGAATAGTCGTCAGGCAGTATGCAGAGAGATAAGTAGTCATATAGGTAGTAAGATGTGGAGGTAAGCTGGGAGCTAGGTAGATGATAGATTTGTGGGATGGTAGATAGGTAGGTAAACTTTGGGGAAGTGGACAAGAAACCAAAACCCTGGCAGCTGCCCAACAACAATTCTAAGGGGGTCAATAAAGTATGTCACCGAACTGTGTGCAAATATATTAAGTTTGCTGACTAGTAGGTAAGTTAGGTTCATAGGTATACAGATAAGTAATAAGGCAATTTGGTAAGTAAGTTAGTAAGGTACAGGCGAACCTCTGCCTCGTGGTAGTCAATGGTAGGTTGTAGGTATTTAAACAGATACGATGGTGAAGTTGTGTTTGATTGTTCTGAGATAAGTTGGTAGACTGGTAAGTAGACAGGTACATTACTTGGTAAGTTGCTGGTAGGTTAGTATGTATTTAAGTATTTGGTTAGGTTGGTAAGAGACGCCTTGCATCGTTAGTTTATCTGACTGCCGCAACTTGGTTCTTAGGATGGTAGATAGGTGAACAGGTAAGTAGATGGTAAGTTGGTAAAAAAAAAGAAAAAATTGGAAGGCTGGTTTTGTTATTAGGTTAAGTTGAAGTGCAGATGTGTAGGGTGGTTGGTAAGGATGTAGGCCAGCTGGAGAAGGGTGGGTGAGTATGTTGGTAAATTTGAAGCATAGGGTCTGACAATGGGTCCAAGGATCTCATACCGATACCAAATGGCGGTCAAGCTACTGTTGTCTAGTCTGTAGAGGTCTGTGCGTCCCTCCATGGATATGCCTCCCCAGACTATCACTGATCCACCACCATATTTTTCCGGTCACGCTGAACAATATCACAGGCGTTCTCCACAGCTTCTCAAGATCCTTTCACATCTGTCACCTGCTCTCATCGTTCAGCAGCATAGGGCGTCAGTGGTGGATCTGCAAATGCTGGTGCTCTGTGACTAATGTCAGTCGAGCTCCATGGTGCCTCGTGCTACCAGTAGTGACGCTGGCCATAGCCAAATACAAAGCTAGTGAAACACTAGTCAAAAAAAGATGAGGAAGGAGAAATGTCTGTGACCTCCACCTGTTAAACCATTCCTGGTTTGGGGGTCGTCTCATTGTTGCCCCCCTGGTGCACCTGTTGTTGGTTTTATTGACACAAAAGCAGCTGAAACTGATTAACAACCGCCTCTACTACTTAACTGACCAGATCAATATATTTTTTTCTTTTTTTGAGCAGTGTATTTGGTAGTATAGTAGGTTAAGTTAGGTAGGTAGGTAGGTAGGTACATTTGAAGGTAGCAATCAGCATTTAGTGTCAGTACACAAATTCAAAGTTTGATGTTTCTGTCCTACTGCATACAAACTCTTCTGGTCTCTGATTCTTCCTCTACTCCTCCCAAAGGTGCCTTCCTGTTCTGCTGGACTCCCTTCTTTGTCCTCCACACGATGCGAGCTCGCTGTCAGCACTGCCACGTCCCCCCGGCCCTGATGAGTGTGGTGACGTGGCTTGGCTACGTCAACAGTGCCCTGAATCCTGTCATCTACACAGTCTTCAACACAGAATTCAGAAACTTCTTCAAAAAGTTTCTGCACCGCTGCTGCTCCTAGAACAGCACACACCAACAAGAGACGCTACTGACTGTTGATTTACTTTGCCATTGTTTCCTTCCTCTCTAAGGTTTTTAATTTTTCTACATGTGATGACTTCATAGCTTCATGTACCCTGTGAAGCAGCTTCACTCAGAGGAACAAAATGTACAGAGAACTGGCAACCAACAACAACTGATTTTATATGATGAAATTCATGCTTTCAGAATAAATGTTTTCACAAAAAGTGGAGGTTGTTCAGATCTGATTTTACTACTAGGTAGTAAATAAAGTAATGGAGGCATGTGAGTCTACGTGGTGATCAGTAGCTGGTGTTTGGACGAGTTTGGCTCATGACACTGAGAAGTCTCAAGAATGTCTTCCGGCATCGCAGAACCACACTGACTGACCATTATCCACGACGCTATGACCAGCAGCATGTCGTTCAACCCACCAAGTCATCCTCAGCTACCTCAGCAAGTACTGTAATAAACCATCCAGTCTACCCAACTAATCCAATTAACATGCATACTGCCTGAACCACCTGCTGGATCAAACAACAACCTAGCAGCATGCTGCCTGAGATGGAAATATTCACCCCATCTTTGTGATCCACCAAACAAACCAGCCAAGTACCTACAGTACCACTTAGTGCTCAAGGTCCCTGCAGAATCTGAATGACATCTGAAGGTGAAAGTTTGGCAAGTAAAGTCTGAGATGACAAACTCAGACTCTGAGAAGCTTTAAAAGCTTCTCAGCAGATTTCATTAGAGTCAAAAATAGCAGAAATCTCCAAGGAGACTGACAGTGACAAGCCTCCTGATACCTCTGCTGATTCCTCCTAGTTTTAAAATTTCTAGTCCCTGCAGAGGTGAATAAAGCTCGTCAATATCAGTAGTAAAGCCAACCAAAGTCATGTTAGAAGAAACAAAAGATTGCCTTGTAATTATAACCGACATTTATACTTTATAGACTTGGTTGTAAATACAGGAAAAGTTCGTCCTGGGAGACGTGATGGAGGTGGGGGTGCACTTCACTGTCAGCGAGCAGCAGCAGACATTTGAGCGCCGCTGGGACTGAGACACAGCAGAATTAAATGTCATGATGTTTGAGATGATTCATCAGTCGCGCTGACAGATCACCTGACTGCTGACTCTCAGAAATATCAAAAATTTAACCAAGAGCTGACAGAGATTAAACAGACAACTAAACATAAAAGCTAAATGTGAAACAATATGCACATATTTGGTGGGACTCCTGCAGGAGGAATGATGCTTTTGCATTTGAGAAAGTCGTTGGATAAAAATAAAATACCCCCAGAAATCTGCATTTCATTAATAAATTACCATAAACATTAAATAAACATCTGAGGAGATTAATGCAGACAGGTCAGTGTCCTATGAGTCCTGCTGCTGGAAGAAGAGAAGCCTAAATGCAGACAGAGGAACACATGAGCTCTGTAAAAACAGACGTACAGTGAAACTTTCACATAAAGTAATGAAAAACTGACAACAAAATTCAGTTCATAGTGAGTGATACTGATTACAAAATACCAAAAATACTATTAATAACAGACAATAAATTATCTCTAATTTAAAACTCAGTTTGTGTTCAGCAACTATTGTGCTGCTATTATGAAAAGTAAAAAACGAAACTGCAAACTGGACGTGACCTGATTTCAGCTCATTTCTAATTAAACAACTGCTCTGGTTTCCTGCAGAGTTGCCATACATCCTATTTTTGTCATGTATGAAACAAACTGCAAACAACAATAAAGGCAGCTCAGGATTTCCACACTGAACTTCAGCAACAAATGAAAATGGAAAATTACAGATTACCCTAAAGTTCTTACAACTGTTCATTTTGGATCTTGGACACAGAAAATAGTCACAAATAAATATCATCTTTAAGGGAGTCTGAAACTGTCACTAGGTAAAATAACACTGGGTCACAAACATTGTTTAAGTAAAAACCTTTAAAAAGATAATGTGAATCATTAATCTCACTTGTGAACTAAATACCACAGCAGACAAACACTGGACAAGATAGAATGTGGTTTTTAATTTAATACATATTTTTTTTATTATTTGGATATGTTTGACCTTTATTTAACTAAGATCTGTTTGTTATGTTTCAACAAAGAGAAAACAAAAATGTTCATTGTGATCATTTTCCCCATACAGGTACTGATCGACCAACAGCTGCTAAAGAAAATTCTAATTGCAGTCCTGAACCTTTTCACAGCCCTGTGTTAAGAAGCTTGACACATCATAATATAGTGATATTTACTCATGTTTCTTTCATTCAGCTCATCTGTTTCCAGAGGCAGCTGAACTATGTTCAGAGCTGCTGTTCCTCGACTGTCCACTGGATGCCGCTGTCAAAAAGCACTGACTGTATTGAAGTGAATGAGAAAACTTCTCTCAGCTAATACGAAATCAACACAATTTTTAAATAAATTCAGCTCTCAGGAGACCAGAGAGCAATTTCTCCTGCTGGTCTGACAAGAAATTTCACAATAGAGAAGTTATTAAGTCTTCTTAGCAGAACCACGTCTTGTCTGCAGGAGGTGACGGCGGTGATGACCTAACATCCTCCTACACCTTCATTTCACCTTGTCCATGTCGATGGCTGTGACTGACTCCTCCTCCTGCATAGCCACGCCCTCCGTTGACTGGCAGCAGGTGTGCTGATGATCCTTCCAGTCCTGCAGAAACGAAGACCAGTGCAAATTATCTTCCTATTTGGAAACCTGGCTGAATTAAGATAATGTATATTTTATTTGTTTTTCAATGCAGTATCTCCAAATATTCACGCTCTTGGTGAAATAAAAAACAAGGGATGTATTGTTGAGGTGAGCGTTACCTTTCTCTGACAGAAGGTGGAGCAGTAGTTGACTTTGTGACACCCGGTGCACTCACTCATCGCCACCCGGCCACAGTTTACGCACATTTGCTGCAGAGTCAACATCAGAAAAAACAACATGAGGACAGAAAAATGAAACGCGTAACAGTAACTGATAGTCAAAGAGCCTCATTTACTAAAAGTCTGTTCAAAGCAGCTTCCTTACACACAGCGCCTCACTCTCTGCATCACACCTCTTCAATCATCTCACTGCAATCTGACAAAACAGATGTGCTTCATCAAGCTACTAGCAACTCAAAAAAAGTGGATTTATCTTCGAGTTACTCTTTAAACAGGTCAGACTGACAAAGAGGTTTCTTTGTACACAGGTCTACAAGTTTCCGTGTGACACAAACTTCATCATCTGCCCAAATTCTGCGCAAATAGGTGTCTGTGTGCAACCTAAAACCTGAGTCCACACATTTTGTCTCTGCTGCAAACGAAACTAGATTCTTGTTTGATGCACCGTTTGCTGTTTATTTACCAACCATGGTCCTATTCTTGTTAAGCAGTTTTCTTTTTTTTGCCCTCTCATGTTGTTCAGTCAGTTACAGCACACACACTCTCCTTCTCCATCTCATGGGTTGCCTTCATCTTTTCTGATGCTCATGTTTAGAACGTATCCGTGTACACACACACCCTGACTGCAGAACATAAAAGTGTGCCAGCAGTCCATGTCCACCTGAGAGCAAGCAGAAACCATGAAGTGGCAGCCCCTCACCACCACCACTGAGATGCCTCTGAGAAAGACCCTTAACCCGGACAGTATAAATGTGTCAGTGCGGTCTGGTGGTGTGGCTCTTGAAAGACATTTTGGGAAGTGTGTCATACGTTGATGATGATCTCAGTAATGTCCGAGTTTCTCTTGGCCTCGGTGTCGTCCTGCTGCTGAAACGAGATCTGGTTCTGGAACGACTGGTTGAGAACACACTGAAAGCAAACACAAACACATATCTTATTCATCTTTCTACTTCTAATCATGTGTAATAATTTAACTTCTGGTTAATACTAATCTAAATTTCAGACTGTTTGTGTGCTCACCTCCTTCCGGCCTCCCTGACCTTTGACCCCTGCAGTGTCCTCCGCAGAGTTTTTGGCCTGTTCGATCAGAGCCTTCAGCTGCTGGACGTTGTTCAGCAGCGTGTTGGCCAGCTCCTCCAGATACAGCCACGTGTTCTTCTGCCCCTCGCTCACCGACCCTACCCCGCCTATGCTCCCCACTTCCAGCCCGCTCACCAGCCCCCCCGACGGAGACGCCACAGCTGTCATGGCCATCTTGGCCTGAACTGGCTGAGGAGTCACAGCCAATGCTGGCAACGCCGTCAGCACTGAAAGAGGGAGAGAGGACAGACAGAGACGTTTTCTTAGGATTGTTTTGGTTATTTTTTGCTTGTAACAGACAGAAACAGAACAGAACTGACGGGAAGTTTATTT
>JAUBNQ010000025.1:22624837-22636120 GCA_032353495.1 Ctenopoma kingsleyae | reverse complement strand
TTCTTTTGACAGCTTTCCACCACCGCAGGTGAACTAAATGTTTTTGTGACATTTTAATGCAAAATGTGAGTTGTGGAGACCACCATTTTATAAATGTCCAGACAAAACAAGCTTATTCGGGTTGTTTGGGTTGGCACTTGTAGCTCTCGGCCATTTTCTTTTTGTAAAAGTAGCTCTTAGGGGAAAAAAGGTTGGAGACCCCTGCTGTAGAGAGAGAGGAGTGCCGATTATTGTATGTGCATAGATGTTTTCAGGCTCTGCCTGGTTATTGTTTATTTATAGTTTATTGCAAATTAATAAATGAATGAATAGCTTTATGGGATGTCTTTATTAAGCTTTAAAAATAAAGCTAAGCTTTATTTTGGCATCATATTTTTGCATATCTAACTTATGTATAGGTATCTGTAGGATTTCATCACAGGTTAAATTAAACCACAGACAGTCATCAGTTTTTGTTCTTTTCCATCAAAACAGCATTTTATTTATTTTACCTATTTATTCAGGTAAACCTGCTCAGAAATCTCAGCATGTATAGTTCGTTCTCCTGTTGCTCCCATCAGGTACCAGAAGCCATCAGAAAGTGCCAGCGGGCTGGTATCACTGTCCGCATGGTGACCGGAGACAACATCAATACTGCACGGGCCATTGCCATCAAATGTGGCATCCTGCAGCCTGGAGATGACTTCCTGTGTATTGAAGGCAAAGAGTTCAACCGAAGGATCCGCAATGAGCTGGGAGAGGTCAGTTAGATTAAATGGGTTCATTATTTTTCTTTTAACCCGATTCTCAGATCAGTTTTACATTTTTAATTGTAACTACTTTATTAATCGCAGGGGGGAATTCAGGACACAGATTACAATGTAGATACCATGCGAGGCACCTTTTAGCTCTATTGCTGACTCTCAGAATATTGTTGTTTGCCCTGGAGGCTGTGTTTATTATAAGAAGTTTAGAGTGAATCAGATTCAGCTACACAAAACAATCTGTGTAGAGATGTGTGCAGTTTTGTATGCAGACATTTTTTATTTTTGTATTTCTTGCTCCAGACAAAAACACCTCTGATTCTATGATGCTTTGATATATATTCTGCGTTGTCTTTTTTCTGCAGATTGAGCAAGAGCGCATTGATAAGATCTGGCCAAAGCTAAGAGTCCTTGCAAGATCGTCTCCAACTGACAAACACACTCTGGTCAAAGGTTAGATACAGTTTAACCAGGATGGTGGAGGAGACAAAGCAGTTTCAAAGTGTTTTATATACTGTACAGTACATTTAATATCAGTAGAAATAAACTGTAAAAGACTGAATCAAAGAAAATGTGAGCATATGTAGAAATTCTGAGGGGGTCCTCATATGAAATAAAAAAAAAAGCCAAAACAAAATGAAAGTGTCAAACACATTTTAAATTCAGATTTGGTGAATAAAGGTGTCACAGCTGTGTATCTGTCATTCTCTCAGGTATCATCGACAGCACGATTCTGGAGCAGAGACAGGTTGTCGCCGTAACTGGAGATGGAACAAACGACGGTCCCGCCCTCAAAAAGGCAGACGTTGGCTTTGCCATGGTAACGATGGTCAAGCTGCTGCTTCTAGTTGACTTAATCCAGTTGAGATAATAATCATTAAGGAATGAAGGATAAAGTCATGAGGTGTGAGGTGATAGATAAATGTACTCAAATGTAATAAAATAAATAAATAAGAATAAAATAGTCAAAAATTCATATTAATTACCTACATTTTCAAGTATAAAGAAACAACTCTGCTCTGCACAGCTCTCCTTCTACGGGCTCTGTTGCAGTTTTGATTCGCTATTTACTCTCTGCCAAACCCAGCAAAGCTCTTCAGGTAGTTATTGTTGTTAAATGGCGTTAAAATAAATGCTACAAAACTTAACAGTCAAGTAGAAATCCTGCTAACCAAGTGACTAGTTAGGAGGACAAGCCACCCTCAGAAGTGTTTGACTCTGGATCAGGATCACAGGAAGCTTCCACAGCATCTCTCCACATTAAAATAAGATATGGAGCATATTTCATTTTACACACACGCTTATATTCATACTGCCGTTTAGGATACATAAACAGATGTATTCCACACACAAGCTCATGTGTGGAATATGTCTGTATATGTATGCCTTAAGAACCTCAGAGTCAAAGAGCACAATGGTCTTGATGACTGAGAATTTCCTTGTTCTCTAACTTTCTGTGAGGTTTTCATCCAGAGCATCCTCGAGGTTAAAGGCACTAAGTCACCTAATCCTCACAGATGTGTGTGGGACTAGATACATCAGGTCTTTCAGTCAATGGGATTCGGGACTTCACTCGTACAGTCACTGTTGACAGGTTCAGAGTCAGAACCTGAACAGTCCTTAACCACCTGTCCATGAAATCTGGACTAAATTTAGGTCCACGATCAGTTTGAGCATCATGTGTAGTGCAGATAACCTTCATGCTGTGTTCTGTAGGGCATTGCCGGGACGGATGTGGCGAAGGAGGCGTCTGACATCATTTTGACTGACGACAACTTCAGCAGCATTGTAAAGGCTGTGATGTGGGGCAGAAATGTCTATGACAGCATCTCCAAGTTCCTTCAGTTCCAGCTTACTGTCAATGTGGTCGCCGTCATCGTAGCTTTCACTGGAGCCTGTATCACCCAGGTCAGAGACACTTAAGGCTGGGTGAACAAAATGACAAGAATGTTTGTTGAACAGACGCCGGTGACTGTGTCACAAAGGATTTGATTTATGCTGGAGGTCATTTGTGTTGTCAGGTATTCAAACCTCTGCAATAACAGTATCATCAGGTTGTACCCAGTTTACAGACTTTCATCATGACTGTTGATAATGATTATTACTGTCATTATATTTACAACACTTTGTCTGCTCATTAAACTTATGACATTTAGTTGGAAAAGGGTGATTTCACCATTCTGAGTTTAGCATCATTTGAACTGAAATGTAAGCATGTATGTGTGTTTGTTTCAAGGACTCTCCACTGAAAGCTGTGCAGATGTTGTGGGTCAACCTCATCATGGACACTTTTGCTTCGCTGGCTCTTGCCACCGAGCCACCGACTGAGGCACTGCTGCTCAGGAAACCATACGGACGCCAGAAGCCGCTCGTTTCACGCACCATGATGAAGAACATCTTTGGACACGGCATCTAC
Organism: Ctenopoma kingsleyae; assembly: GCA_032353495.1. NCBI lineage: Eukaryota > Metazoa > Chordata > Actinopteri > Anabantiformes > Anabantidae > Ctenopoma > Ctenopoma kingsleyae. Next base: position 22,632,961 of record JAUBNQ010000025.1, on the reverse strand, counting down.
CAGTTAACTGTCATCTTCACCCTGCTGTTCGTTGGTCAGTAAATACATCACAGGACATCATTTCATTTGACCGCAGCAGACTTGTGTGTTTGGGTTCAGAGCCACAGATCTATACATGCAATTATGTACTAGGGCACATTATAGACTCTATGGAGGGACTTGATTGCTTTTTACACCAGCTCAGTAATCTTTGTTTGTCCGTCTCACAGGTGAGAAGTTGTTGAATATCGATAGTGGCAGGGACGCCCCTCTCCACGGCCCACCCTCTGAGCACTACACCATTGTGTTCAACACCTTTGTCCTCATGCAGATATTCAATGAGCTCAATGCCCGTAAGATTCATGGGGAGAGGAATGTTTTTGAGGGCGTTTATAGGAATCCTGTTTTCTGCACCATCGTCCTGGGAACCTTGGGCACACAGGTAACCTCTTAGGGGTGAGGTAGTTGTCACACCTGGTCAGGTTCGCAGTGTCAAATGGCAAATGAGCCCCTGTGTGACATTGTTCCTCTGGACTCCTGTAGATCATCATCGTGCAGTTTGGAGGTAAACCATTCAGTTGTTCAGGGCTGTCCGCTGAGCAGTGGCTGTGGTGTATTTTCCTTGGCGTTGGCACCCTCCTGTGGGGACAGGTGAGACACTTGTGCTTTATGAAAAATCTGCTTTATTTTGATAGTTGGTAGGAAAAGAAGGAAGGAAGAGGAGAAATGAGATGTAACCAGTCATCATTTGGTCCCCCCATGTTTCCTGTCTGTCCATTTCACTATTAAGCTGTCAAATAAAGGCTGAAAATACCAAAAATATAATCTTTAAAAAAAAAAGAAAGGCCTCCAAACCTTCAGGTGGTGTCAATAACATTTTCAGGTGAGCTGCAGTTATCAATGTAATATTTGTGTTGGTTCTCCCTCTCAGCTGGTGTCCAGTGTCCCTACAAGATGGCTTAAGTTCCTGACGACAGTGGGTCACGGCACACAGCAGGAGGAGATCCCTGAAGAGGAGCTAGAGGAGATGGATGACCTGGATGAGATTGACCACGCTGAGATGGAGCTGAGGAGGGGCCAGGTGCTCTGGTGTCGCGGCCTCAACCGCATCCAGACGCAGGTATGACTTCACCTTTACATGGAAGCAGCGCCTGATCTGAAATTCATAAACTGTAACTGGCAAAGCAACATTTCACTGTAGACAACTGCAGAATGACCTATGTAGAAAGTCACCAGTTCATCTTGACATGAGGTTGAGGCTGAGGTTTGCTGCAGATACAGCACTGTCAATGACAGATTCATTTACAATCTTACCATAAGGAATTTCAGGGAAACTAGCTTTAGTGGCTGTTATTCAGTCAGTTGTTACAGGGATGATGATCATTTTCACGTGGCTGAGTTAGATGATGAAATGAATCAACAGGAGAAATAAAGAATAGAGGCAGAAAACAGTCAAAACTGTCTCCACAGCCACATTCACATTGCCACAAAAAAACTGAATCATGCTAAAAGTAATAAACACAACTGTAGGTGATCTGGCACCTGTTCAGATCACTTGTTGTGTTTTCCCTGAAGTACATAATTCGGACTCTGAGCCAAACATTTAAAATTGTTTATGTAGAAATTAGGTGTATTTGGAAGGTTTTAGGGGGCACATCCAGCTCGCTCTCATTTGAGGTAATATTATGATCTACAGTGAAAGTTGGCGCCGATTTCAGAAAAGCACTCAGGAAGAGAAGCAAACATTTTCAGCTCCTCCACTGAACACTGAACTGACTTGTTTCCCTCTTATCTCAGATCCGTGTGGTGAACGCCTTCAGAGACAGTGTGTCTCCCTATGAAGGTCTGGAGACGCCAGAGTCTCGCAGCTCCATCCACAACTTCATGACTCACCCTGAATTCCGCATCGAGGACTCAGAGCCTCAGATCCCGCTGATTGATGAGAACGAGAGCGAGGATGACGCCCCCACCAAACGAAACTCCATCGTTGTCCCACCGCTGCTGACCGAACTGCCCAGTGTGCCGTCAGCCCCGTCCTCCCCCAGCCACAACAACACCACTCTGGACCACGTTTCCCCGGTGCATAAAGACACAACCAAGTCTGGTCTTATCCCGCCCAACTCAGCAGGGCTGCCGCCCTGTCCTGGCAGCCCCCTACACAGCCTGGAGACCTCACTGTGAAGCCCTGCCCCCAGACATGACCACGTTGGTTACAGCGGTCTGTTCTTCTGTGTTTGTTATGGCGAGTTCTGGTACGACTGAGAACAGGGGGGATGAAAAAACATTTTAAAAACAGACCTGTTTGATTGGTTCTCATCAGGAGTTCACCTGCTGTTTTTTAGAATCCAGGAAGCAGAAGAATCCAGATGTGTTTGTTGTGGTTCACACAGACTGGTTCCTTCCTTCCTTTACTTTGATGAACTTTGCAGTTACTGTGTAGGAGAAGAGTCTTTGTGAGGTGGTTCTCAGTTTCTGATCTGTAAATATTCATGTTGATGTTCAGACATAGTCAGGGCTCATTTTATTCTGCAGTGTTTCTGATTGTTGGCAGACGAGCTGATGTGAACATCAGTGAAAGATTAAATTTAGTTTTGTGTCAACTTAAGGATCTGAGGCTGAAATGTTTAGTCAGTCAGCTTTAACCGGGGGGAGCTACGGCTGGGTGGGCTCTTATTCTTACTGAGTTTGTGTTTGTAGACAGAAATGTTTAAAGTACATGTCTAACATTCAATTTCGTTCTAGTATTTTTTGTAAAAAAATGTTTTAGATTGTTGTTTAAAAAGATGTAAAACCAAAAATTATTAAAAGATAAAAAACTACATGCACAGCAGGGTGCTTACGACATGACAGAACTGTTGACAACAAACTAACAATTCTTCTTTTATCCTTCATCTCAAATAATAATAATAATTGACACTTTATTGTTGTGATATTCAAGAAGTCTTTATTGTCATTATGCATTACACATAACGAGATTTCGTTCGGTGACACTCTGCTTTGGAAAGGCAAAGAAAATAGCACAAAGAAAAATACAACAATCTGCTTCCTCTTTCTCTTTCGGCTCCTTTCTGCTGTTCAGACTCACTGATAAAGAGAACAGGTGATCAGACCTGGACACCTTTGGCAGTGTTATCATGTTACATGGGAACTCTTTTTAAACTGTGTGTGTTATTTGACACAGTTACATTCACTTATTTTAATTACCGAACAAACTTATGACTTAAATATCTGAGCCAAGTCCGTTACGTTTAACTATTTCAACTCATTTTTGAAGTACCCATGAGATGCAGTGATGTTTCTTTACAAGGCATCTATGGACCTCTAGTGGTCCGTGTTAGTATTGAGCTGAGTACTGGGCTATAGGCAAATGGCAACCATAAAGATTCAAGGAAAGCCACAACTGCCAAAGATCTGAAGATAGTTTGGCAAGTCCTGAGGAGTCAGCTAAAAATAAGAAAAACAAGATCCGGGCAACACCCATGCACTGTCAGTTATCAGGTACCCCGCTGGGACAGTAAGCTGGTCAGGAGCAGATGGAAGCAACTGACATCAAGACAAGTAGGCTTCTTGCAATGAAAGGAGGGTTTCACCCCAAGGCCAGCACCCAGAGACTGTACGCTAAGCAGAAAGATGGAGCCCAAGGACTAGTGAGCTTCAGATCAGGAAGATAGTCCCAACTGAGAAGGAAGAGGAGCAAGAACAGGAAACATCACCACCAGCAGAACAAGTGGCTGATATGAAAAGCTCCCAGCAGTGAATGGACAAAGCTGGAGTGAAAGACAGCGCCGAGGCTCTAATCATAGCAGCACAGGAACAAGCTCTGAGTACAAGCATAGTTTACAGGAACATCTGTGCTGAGTATCGTCTGGAAGTACCAAGGTCAAAATGGAATCCACCTCCAAAGGTAGCCTCAAGCTCAGGACCTCAGGAGCTCATAACACTAAATGTTCTCAAAGTTTTTAATTCTAAAATTCTTTTTGCATTACTACACATATAAATAATCCATAATAAAACATTTTATTAAACAAAATATCAACATGAATCAATCTGCATTAAGTCTAACATAAAAAATTCATTCTTTTTGTCACCAGTCTTTTTTTTTTAGCTGATTTTTATTTTCCTCTCTTCATTATAACCCTTCATGAATATGTTTGATTAATTTTCTTAATTGCTAAATTTTAGAAAAAATAAAACAATTTCCAAATTCAGAAATGTTATGTCTTACGAAGTAAAAAGATAAATTAAGGCAAAATGTTGATGAGATGTTGTAAAGAGATTACAAATTGTTATATTAAAATAATATATTAATTAATATATGATTTTTAATTATTATTTAGTGTGTTATCTGTTATTTGTTCATCTTAAAGCTCATTTTTGAAGGATGCAAACCAGGAAACAGGATTTATCTGTTTGGACTACACTTCCCATGATGCCACTCGCCTATACGTCATACACGTCCAACCAATGGCCGAGCACGTGCGAGTCATGTGACCAGCAGCGCAGCAGATTTGAATTGTGTGTTTTTCTCTTGTCGCAGTTTGAATGCGGAGCAGAAAAGATTTGTGAGTTTTTTGGGGGATTTCTGGTTTGTAGTTGTTAGTTTAATTAAATTATCTTAGTTATCTGAGTCAGTGCCCCGCTGAAAGAATCAAATACTGGTGTTTAAATCTAGTTTAAAGCGTAATTATCGTTTGTGTTAGCTGGAGAATCAGCGGACTAGCATTCTAGCTAGCGTTACATGTAAGTTAGCATGAATGTTCGTGTTTAGATCCAATCTCTCCGCTGTTTGTCAACGCGTTAGTGTATAAGTTGTTTATATAGTTAACATCAGAGTTGCATGTTCCTCTGCAGGTCGGATCGAGAGCACTTTTTTTCCCACAGAGAAGAACCAACATCGGGATGAACGGTCGAGCTAACAGCGGTAGGTTCACACTGACAGACCCCGAGCACCGTTTATACGCAGTTAACACATGTGGTTATTATTAACTGTTTTATGATCCGCCTTTGTGTCTCTGAACAGACTTGTTCTTTCTGTCTGATGAGAAGTTTGACTTCGATGTTTCTCTGTCACCTGCCAGGTTGGTAACACATGATGATGAGTATTAAATCAATGTTCTGTGTTCTGCTAAAATGTGGTGGACTAAAGACCTAGAAATACACAATAAAGACACCACGCAGAGATCTGTACAGTAAACATATTGATATAATAATGATGCAGAGATTTGGCTGTTATTATGGAGTTAAGGTATTGTTCGTGGTAAAATGGTATCATCTTCTATCCAACTACTGGCACTGGATTAAAGACCTCACGATGACACAAGAGAGCCAATGATGTTTAGCCACCACTCATCTGTTTACTTGGAGTAAAAAAATTCTAACATTTAACTCTTGATTTAAATTTCTCTGCTATAAATTAATCTAACTGCTGTGAGCTGTTTGTGTTGTCAGTGATGTCTCTTTCTGCTCTTCAGCTCTACAGGTGGTGAAGATGAGGACGAGGTGTTCGTGGGTCCAGTCACCCATAAGGAGAGGTGTGTCACCGTTGACCTGGCATCTCAACTAGAGGACGGCGGGGGCGTCCGGGTGAGCTGGAGCCCGCTCACCGGAGATCAGCTGGAGGCTGTGTGTCAGGAAGCCCACAGACTAGCCACCCAATTGCAGAGCGGAGAGCCGGACAATCTGCACAGCGAAAATGGAGAGGTCACCGACACCACAATGGACAAGGAGCAGTTCATCCAGGATGCAGAGGACAAACTGGGCGTGCTCAGTCAGACTGCCAGTGCCCTCAGCCCCATCAAACGAGAGACTTTCTGTGTGCAGGACAGTCCCATGAAGCAGCTGCCACCCGCGATCCAGCGCAGCCTGCTGAGAGGAACCCGTGCTAACACTGCTTCATCTTCCCGGGCCACTGCCATCAGCAAATCCTCTGTCACCCGGACCACTGCCACCAATCTAGGTTCATCCACCCGCCCCATTGCCAGACTCAGCACTTCCAGCCCTGTGGCTGGTGCCAAGGTTCAAACCAAGATGTCGCTGCGAGGGAAAGCCTCGCTTAACGTCAGCCTTGTGCTGCCGAGCAAACCAGCTGCCCCGACAACTTTATGCTCAGCCAGCAAAAATAAAGTGGAGAAAACCAGGCTGCAACCACCAAGCAAGGTAAGATGGATGTTTGTTTCTTAGTTTTCTATTTATCTGTGAGACTTTAAAGTAATAATACATTTATAAACATAATGTCAGGGCTGTCATCTGGTGTTTTTGGTGAGGATACAGATTTGTTTTGTTGATCTTCTCCCACTGATCATCTTTGTACTTATACGTTACCTGGTGGCCAATTAAATGGCTTCTGATCCCCAGTTTGGAAACCACAGCCTTAACATGTGCATGAAAATGTGTTCACATTCACCCATCCGATCTTTCTTGTCGTCTTTCAGCCTGTAGGGGTTTGGAGACGGAGCCCAGTATCTTGTGCCTCCAGCAGGGCTGAGTCCTACGAAGATCTGCTCTCTGATTCAGCAAGCGTGGCCTCAGATATTAGTGATTCCTCCCTCAACTCCAGCCTGCTGGGTAAACGCACACTGGCTCCACCCAGCAAGGTGTGTTTCTGATCAGTGCTCCCTGAAAATAACAGCTTCGCCTTTTGGACACTTCTCTCACAGCAGCCAAACCCCAGCCCTGAAGTGAGCTGCAAAATGAGTGAGGACAGGGCTGATGAATGTCACAAAACAGTGATTAAATATATGGTGAAAGCCACACCACCTTCCAGCTCAGCAGAATGTACATGATTTAGGTTTGATAAGTAATTATCATCAAAGCTAAATGACAATTAAACTCACCAATTTTGTTTTATTTCATGTTGTTAGGAGCTAGGTTCTTAAATATTAATTTATTTGTTTATTCTACAGATCCATAAAATACTATGTCTTCATTTGACACCATACTATTACTAACAGAATTCTAAACTGGATTCAGATTTGACACAGTGCTCAACCAACCCCCTCCTCTGAGGATATGATCTCTTCCAGTGATAGTTATAAGCTTATCTTCTTCTTCAGAACACTGTGAGGAACCTGTCAGGTGTGAAGGCTTCGTCCCTTCAGAGCAGGAGGGTGGCTGACAGGAAAAACACGTCCTCATCCTCGTCCTCAGTGTCCAGCTTCAACTCCAGCATGTCTCTGTCTCCTGCTAAAGGTATGCTAATGCCTAATGGACACCAACTAACAATTAATAGTCAGTTTATCAAATGACGGAGCAGGTCCACACGTAGGGCCCTATGAAATCCGTTTAGTTTGTTCCTAAATTCCGTTTTATTTTTTTCTAAATTCCGTTTTTTCCATTTTTATTCTTCTGAATTCCATATTTAATGTTATAATCGTATTTATTCACATAAAAAGTGTCTAATTATGGAGTGGATGAGAAAAAAACAACAAGGCCATAGGAAAAAATCAGTTATTCACCTTCAACACAGTGCTGGGGTTCAGCGGAACATTTACTGCTTTGTGCAAAACAAAGAACCTTATGTATTTCACATTAGAATAAAGACACGTCTTCCTTTTGTCAAATAAAAGTGCTTCACATTTGAAATCAACATAAAAATTTATCAAATAAATAAACAGAGGGAACAGCTGGAATAAAAATCAGCTGAAACAAGATGTGACGTTGCTGGAGTGAACAGCTCGCGCTAGTTTGCTTCTTGTCTCTGTTTCTGATGTGAGTCTTTGACTGTAAGTTGTCATCATATTTGTTCTTGCGGGTAAAGAATTGTTCTCCCGATTTAAAAAATCGTTTGTATTGTTCTGCTCTAAAGTAAGCACTAAGCGTTGAATGACTTCAGTGTTTTAGTGAGCCTCTTTGTCATAGCTGACCGCTGACTTCTTCCTCTGTGTCTGTGTGTTTGTGTGTGTGGAAAGCTGAGACCCGTCTAAACAAGTAACATGTACAGGAGGCTGCAGCTCGTTAGAAACTAAAGTTTGTGAGAGAGTGTGTTTGCTGGGGGGAGATGGATTTGACAGCCCTAGGGAAGAAGCTGTTTATCAGTCTGGCCGTATGGGTCTTTATATTCCTGTACCATTTCCCAGATGGAAGCGGTACAAACAGTCCATTTCCCGGGTGGGTGGGGTCCGTAGCAATACATCTGGCCCTCCTCTG
>JAUBNQ010000025.1:22575877-22593704 GCA_032353495.1 Ctenopoma kingsleyae | reverse complement strand
GGAGTTCAAATGACCCTGTAAACAACTTGAAGAGGTCATCAGAGTGGATTAAGTATTAGAATTTTACAATCTATTAAAGGGCTGCTGCACCCGAAGTACAAAATAAAATCTGTAGGTTGCCATAAGTTTTGCCTTGCGATGCCAGAACAACATCAACAAGTATCGATGTACAAGTCACTGTAAAACCTATTGATTAGCTGATCAGGTGTTTGGAAAAGTACATGGCTAAAGTTGAAAATACTAGAAATATAAAAATGCGGTATACATTTGCAATCTCAGTGTGGAGCGGTGCTGGTGAAGCCTTCGGTGACCTAGACTTATTGAATAGCTTTCCAGCAGAGCAGACAGTGCACATATTGGCTTTTTTAAGCTTTTAAACCAGTCTTACTTCTGCCCGACTAGTAAACAGAATTAGTAGCAGATTATCGATAATGAAAGTAGTTTAAGTCATTTTTTTGATCATGAAAACCTAGTTTTATCTGCACTGTTAGATATAACAATGACACTTTTATGGTTTCTTTCAGCAGAACCTAGAAGTGACTGTCATTCCTCCAACTTCATGGCATTTTCCTTGTTACCAGTGGTGACATATTTGCAGCCTGCCAAATCACACAGTTTAGTGCTCGCAGTAATAGGACATGAATCTGCAAGAATCCTACGCCAGCAAAACGCAGTGGAGAAGGTTTCACAGAGCGAGCAGTTCCCTTCCCTTGTGGCCCAGAGAGAAATAACACAGGCCTCTAATAAGTGGACTGAGGCTAAGCGAGCCTGTGTGTGCCGTCCAGGCTGCTTGTGCCCTTGGCGGAAAACTCATGGAACAAATTAGAGTTTGCTTCCCTTCACCTGCTCACTTTGCCTGAGCCCTCCTCCACCTCCTGAGGCCTCGGGGACAGCGAGGCTCAGCGTTGCTGTCCATCAGGGTTCTCTCTGAGTCGTCCAATTCTCTGAGTGGTGAAAATGCTGCTGGGGGAAAAAAAAAAGTGGCTCAGGATTGATTGGAAGGCTCAGTGTGAATCAATCGTTTGGAATCTCTCCTGTCTTTATTTCCAACCTTCTCTGTGATTGCATCGGAATAAAAATGTGGTTCGACTAAACTGAAACATATGATTGACGCAACAATTTCCAGCTCATTGTTCTGAAAAGAAAGTGTCGCTGTTTGAGTGGGTCGATTTTTAAAGAGGACCTTTTAAAGGAGAGAGTGTTGGCCTGGTTATTCATATGGATTTATTACACTTGCAGTTGTTTGAGCTTGAACCTTTGCGGTGAAATAAACAGCGTCACAGCAGTGTGTAAAGGACACACAGAAGCTAAAAAAAATAACACAGGCTGGTCTGCTCAAAGTCATATTGTGTGCGAGGAACCTCTGGAGACGTGTGTTGATTAAATGGCTGAGGTTTTGATGTTGGCTTGTAAATCAGGCCTTAAATGGCTGGCTGACAACTGAACACCAGATTGAGCAGGTAGCAATCCACCTGATGCGCACCACCAAAGCTTCACACTTCCTCCTCTTGCCTCTTTGGTTTATTAAGCTCTTATTGAACAGAGCCTGGTGAACAGCTTACAGATATTGGGATGCAGCTGGATGCGGTTCTCAGCAGATGGCTGCACTAGTAGCCAACACGGTAATTGGAAATTTATTTTGTCACCGAGCTCCAGTTTTATCTTTTGACCCCTCTATGTGAACCGATGTCATGGTTTGTTTTTTTTTAACTGCTCTGTTAAGAATTTCACTGATTTTCCCCACTTAGGTTCGGCTTTGAGTGAGCACAATGCCGTTCAGGAGTCCTTAACACAACAATCTGACACTTTGGTTTGGAATGTCGACTAACCAGATGCTGTAGAGATGCTGTAGAGATACTGTACGACCAGGAAAACCAGGAAGAACTCACTACAGTGTTCAGAAATCATGAGGTGTTGAGGAAAAATGCCTTTTGGTTTATTGTTATATTTGTCTAAAATGCATCGACTGAGTCCTTCTCATGTAATTAATCATTTGAAGAGTATAGCAAAGTATTTTATTATTATACTGTAATTTCTTTTTACAGAATTGGCAGGCAAGCAGTAGAATTTTAGTACTGAAGCTTAAATTAACTATTTGGTGCTGCTTTATGTGCGTTTGAGTGGTTAAAATTCTAATAATTATTTTATGATTTGACCTAATGTGTAAAATAACGTGTAACTTCTGATGCCACTGACTGTTAAACGAAAAAACTGGACACTAAAAAAGGGAATTATAATATAATGTGATGTGTTGTTTTAAAATGAAATCTTGTGTTTAAGAGGAAAAATCATCAATTTCAGTTAAATACACTGCAGTTTCTAGTTCTGTAGTAATTTACTGCTATTTTAAAGTGCCGATAACATGATTCATGGTCCAATTATATTAGAAAGACAAAAACAAGCATGCTTTCGTCTTATGCACACAGTAGACATAGCCATTTTGCTTGTTGTAAGTAGACCGGAAAAAGCTTTTAATTGACATGAGGGGAAGCATGAAGTGGTCTGGTCACTCCCAATTACAGTCATCTCTACCCGTCTGCCCTGCAGTCGCTACTGACCAAATAGGTGCTTAATGACCTAGCTAAATGTAATTAGACCCTAATAGCTTGGAGGTAGGATGGGTTATCTAGCCTGATTTGAGGCCTGCTGTAATGAGACCAGGTGGAGACTGGGATTAAGTGGTGCACTTCTCGTGGACTCGACATAAAGTGTGTACATTGTAAGATTGATTTTTTTTTTTTTTTTTTCTTCTGGCAAGACAAGAGTTTTGGTTCTAGTTTGATTATACAGCAGATGTACACCCTGATCCTGGTTCTGCTGGAGGTTTCTTCTGTAAAGGAAGTTTTTCCTCTCTGTGTCCTAGTGATGCTCAAGTGGGACTGTTGGGTTTTTTCTGCATAATTCTGTCTTAAAAAATGTAAAGTGCCTTGAGATAACTTTAATTGTGATTTAGCGCTATAGAAATATAAATATATAAACTGAATCGAATTGAAAATTCACATGTTTTCTTCTGACGTGTGTTGCAGAAATGTGAGTTCAACATGGATAACCTGAGCAAGCCAGAGCTGCTCACCCTGCTGAGTATAATGGAGGGAGAGCTGGAGGCCCGAGACCTGGTCATAGAGGCCCTGAGGGTGAGTCCAGAGATGCACACACACACGCTCCTGCACTAAACCACAGTCAGGTTAAAATCTAACACAGCCTATTTGCAGAATGTTGCCTTCGTGAGTCTGCTAGAGATGAGACGATTTCGTTTGGCTTTGATTGCGATCCAGAGTTGGTATCACTTGGTTTAATGAATGGTCAAAAATTCAGTATCACAAAACCAAAGTACTTGGCTTTGTCCCGCAAATGTGCAGGTGACCACTCTAAAAGACTCGGCTCCACTGTTTCCTTCTTTTCTGTGTAATTACCCGCAGATAAGCAGTCTCTCTAATTGGCTTGGTTGAACAGGAGCTGACCGAGCGACTGGTTAGCACTTTGTTTCCTGCCAGACGGCCAGTGTGATCAAATCATTGTGTCCACCCAGAACCACCTGCTTAACAGTAACCAAGAGATGATGGACTACGTGACTACAGAAACTGATTAGGACGATGCTGCTTGAGTGACAGTCTGAACCCTAAAAACAAGTCCTCAGCACTGTCACTTGCACTTTACCCTGCTTGTTTTCCATCTACCCCTACCCTTTACTTGGCAGATACTGCCTTAGATGAGGGTGAATTGGTCTCTTCCAGCTTCTGATTGACTGAACACACCTGGTCCAGGTAGCCAGCAGTAGGTAAATTGAGCAAGACAGTGGACCTTGAGGACCAGGTTTGCCCCCTTCGTTTCTAAACCGTGATTTATAGTGATGTTAGTCAATCGTTGTACAAAAATGTGTAGGTAAATGATGTGAAAAGATTCTCCTGTGGTCTCATTGGGAAGAAGAGTTCATGTTCTGAGGTATATTCTGCTTTGTGTCTGCACATTAGATCAGTATGAAATAAAGAATAAAGGAGTTATAAGATGGAAGTCAGTGTTTGAACATTTACTGTCCTTGGTGATTGAAAAAGTCCTTATATGTGAGTATTTATGTGGAATGGACTTCATAATGGCAGGGTAACACAGCTTAATGGATGACGTATTGATCTGTGCTTACCGAATACTGAGACAGAGGATCACTCTCTCATGTCCTGAAGAGCCTGTCTCACCCTCGAGCCACAGGGGCAAGAATGCAGAGTTATTTCTGAACAAACCCTTGCAGGTGCCTTCTCCCTCTGCAGTTCTCTATTGAGGTCGCCTCAGTTTGTCCAAGCTCCACTTTAACAATGAGGTCTCAGGTTTTTATTTTTACGCGCTCTTAACGTGCTACTCATTCAGTGTTGAGACTACAAAGAGGGAAAAAGAGAGATGTTCTTATCAAATGCTGCATTATCAGGTGAAACAACACATAAAGCCTTATGGACTGTTACAAACACAACTCTATACACGTGGTGCTGGGGATCAAACTCGTTAAGTGTCGTGGCAGACTTCAACAGCTTGCTCTGCTGCAGTTTTGTTTATCACTCTTGGTAACCTTGGCATCATAGCATTAGACAGTCCTGGTTCTTCTATTGTTCCTGCTGTCTCCCTTTCCTAAAATTTAGGACAGTGTGTGCACCAGTGTCACCTCGTCTTTGTCCCTTTGCTGTTTCTGATTTTGCTGTTCCACCCTCGCCGCCACTTCCCCCGTGTTTTCCTCTGGCATTAAGGGTCCCTGAAGGCCTTGTCTCCCCTGTGGGTAGATATTCTATCCAGGTTGCAATGAAACTGTTCTCTGCAGCCCTCATGGCTCTCACCAAACACAATGAGCCTGTTTGTTCTGCTGTAGATAAACCCCATCCCAGTGAAAGCGAGGGACACAGAGGCAGACAGGAGGCGGAACGGGGACTGAAGAAGGGGGAGATAAATAAAACAAGTTAGGAAAGATAGATCTAGAGTGAGAGGACCAGATTGTTGGTTCTAATTGGAGTGAATCGGATGGTAGATGGAGAGCGGGTGGGAAAGCAGAAAAAGAAACTTAAAAATTGAGCTTTGATATGATCTTGGACAAAGCGGGACAGTGTGACTGAGTGGATTAAACCAGCTCCCCCATCTACTTGCTCCCCCTAGTCCCTTCCAAACCCAAATACCCTGAAGAAAAGCATCATCTGGACACCAGCTGCAGGGCTATCAATGTCACAGGACAATGCTGTCTTTTAAAAAATCAAACCACAAATCAAGCTAACCAGCCTTATTAGTCAGCATTTCCAAACTCCCTTCAGTGGCACAGTTACACACAACCACACAGGGAACTGAACTTCAAATCCTCTATCTACATATTACCAGTTCCCCGACTGTGCCACTTTCCTGCTCCCCACACCAAAAGCTTGGCACGACTACACCGATTGTTTGGGCGTTAAAGAGGCTTTGGCGCCGCAGATTAATTAGCGTGTGGCTAAAGCTGGCTGAGCTGCCGTATCAGGTTTCATCCTGGAGAAAAAAGAAAGGACACTGTAAGCAGATTAGCCAAACGAAAGCGATATCACATGATGACCATGGCCGGCAGCTACACAAGTCACCCATTCTTCTGTGCCAGAAGCTTTTTAGAGGGCATTTGGAGACGGCATCTTTATTCAGTTCTCGGAGCAGCAGACAAACGGTTCTGTTTGTATCAACAAGCCACAAGCATAAGGTCGATTTCTAAAGTGATGTAGCTGCTTTTGTTAGGTTAGATTTTGGCACAGGGATGCCTGAGTCAAAGTGGTTAAAGTGGACAGCCAGGACCACGTTCTAAATACTAACACTAACACAAAGACAAAATTTTAAAAAGCTCTATGTTTAAAGCCTCTTCATTGTTAATTCTGTTCATAGATGGAAGTAGAAAACAATCTCAAGGTTATTCACACTCTGTTTATTGTTGCTTGACATTCACAGATACTCTGTAGAGTAGTTTGTGTTCAGCTAGAGAGCCAAACCAACGAGCCAATAGAAGCTAATTATCCTGAAAGCCACACAGCTCCAGAGGTTAGTGTTAATTCTCCTTGGTGCTGGCATTACAAGTTATTTGATTCAGTCAGAATATAAAAAGTTGGTGTGGCACTGCAGCTGAATGTTGAAAAAACCATCACCAGGTCAGCAGTTCTTCTGTCAAGTAATGGAAGCTCATGGTCAAAGTCACTGGACAGTTTGTCAAATGATTTCTAACCAGTAGATTGTGTTCTGTGAGCTTTAGTCTTGGTCGGTGAGAGCGATTGTCCAGACTGGACATCTTTTGGGAAAATTAGTTGATGGGATGATTTCACTTACGGCTGATCAGTGCATTTCAGTGACCAGAGTGTAAAAGTTGGTGTGAACAAGCACTTGATGATGGTTGCACTGTGTTCACATAGCGATACGAAGACGCCAGGTCTTGGGTGTCGCAAGCCTTAAGGTCGCAGGTGCGTTTGCCTTAATATTACATACCCAGATCTAATGGGGTAGTTATGTCTTGATATTGCTTTTATACTGGTGCTTGTTTATTTTCTAACTTAAAACTTAACTTAACTTAGTTGAACCTTGTTTGACCTCATCATGTCTTTGAGTAGCAGTGAGCTCCTCGATAGGTCACATTAGAGCTGGGCGGGATGTCCAAAATTCTATATCACTGTATTTTTAAAAATCCATATCATAACAAAAATAAAAACCGGTTTTCAGTATGAACCGGTATACCGCCCAGCACTAGGTCGCATGGCATCTCCGTTGCATTAATGGTTCTATTCAGCTGTGCTGTACTGTATTTGGCATTCATGGATTATCCTGGCAAAATAAAAATAAAATCCTGCTAGGACTGGTGGTGTCATTCCTGTGACAGCTTCATGTTTACAATGTTCCTCAATTCCTTTACTCCTGAATAAACTACATTTCGTGAAGTGAATTGAGGTGGCGTCCACAGATGTGGAGCTGATGTTTCTGCCCACCAGCATCAGGGCTCATGCAGACAGGCTTCTTCGGGAGTTCATGTGATCCACCATATGACTAAGTGGGCCCATGGAGATGATGTCAGCACTCATACATGCTTAGTACAACACAACACATGCCCCGAGCCATCAGGCTTTCTCCATCGTCACGTTATCTCCGACCATCTAGCTATTTAAGGCATGCCCTGTTGCTGGGCTTTTCTTTCTCCCCCCTCACACACAAACGCACACATGCTCGCAGGAACATTTGTCATCTTCTGTACCTCTGTTGATCTCTTTTTGTTCCCATAAATCTTAATTTTTTTTGGACATCCTACGCCGTCTCTGTGATGCTCCCCATCACTTACTGCTTCTTTGTTTCTGTCTCTGTAGTTATCTCTTTGTAGAGACGCCGTGGCAGCTCATTACTCATCATTACTGTCTTTCTTGACGTCTCTCCACTTGCACACAAATCTCTGAATATCTCTCCCTGTCTTTGGGCTTTACTGCTAATCCAAAATATATTACGAATCACAGTGGCCTCCCGGAACCACACTAAGCTGCAACTCCTGATAGAGGGCGATGAATTACAAAGCTTCCCCAGCGAGTTCGGTGATGTGCTGAGCAAAATCTGTGAACCTGCAAATCAAGGAAAATAATCTTTTTGTTTTATTCAAGCCAAACAAAATACTGAGCTGTAATATCATCATCCCACACCTGACCCGTCTTTTCTGGGAGGTTGTGTAGATGTTGGGTTGAAGAGGAAGAAAAGAAGTGTTGCTATGATTGTCAGTCCGAAGCACTAGCACTAAGGAAGTTTGCTAAGGTGTCAGTTTTAGACATTTTGGACCAATATTTTGGTTTGAAATCACATAAAGAGCTCAAGATATTCACATGAAATGTAATAGATTTAGTTTCAAAAACAGCTTGTGTACATGTGTTTGTTGCATTTTTCTTCTTCGTCTGTTCTCCATGGTGCAAATACAGGTTGACACGTCTTGGGTTAACCCTCTCTATTCACACACTCACACACACAGAAGCCAATCACCATCCTGCTCGGATCTGTCGGCTGCCTAGCAACCAGACCCCCAACCCGGACTCTCCCTCACAAGCTCCCAGGCTCGTGTTTCACTGCCTCCCACCGACATGCCACTTAAGAATGAGGCTAAAAAGACTCTGTCTTTACTCTTCACCACCACAACAGCCCCCCCCCTATTTTGGAGAAAGTGGTATGACCCATTTTGGATGTCTCTGGAGAGAACGTTCCTTGTGATATTTTTTTTTTTGATGGGGTGGTTTTTGAAGTGCTGTCAGTAAATGCAGAGAACGGGTCCACTCCCGAAGGGTTTGGTGAAGTGTCTGAGTTGAAAGAGCAAGTCTGACAGTGTGTGCATGCATGTATAAAGCATGTAGGGCTAAGGGCGATTTCATCTAATTTAATCATCTCACTAGCAGTAAATGTATGCGCTCGTGAGCACCATTCTTCAGATACTGTTGGACAGAGCAAAAAGACAACACATTTAAATTAACTATTTTCTAAAAGCTTCTGATTTAATTACAGCTACAGCAACTGGTCAGTCACTTGAAAGATAAAGAAAGTAACCTGACAACTTTTTGTGAACTCTTTGTCATTGCAGTTATTTAGTGTAAAAGATAATGGTTTGGACTATGAGGCCCAACCCACTGCCACCATGTTGAATTTCTCTTCACTCACGGTGGAGTCTCGCCCATGTTAATAGCGGCTCTGTGATGCCTTCAGATTTGATACAGTATCCTGGAAATCTGGACCTATTTCATTTCATGTTTAGAAAACATTGTGTCTGACATAACTGCTCTGATGTGCTGCATTTAGGGACAGTGCAGAGTGTAGGCTGTCTGTGTTTTGCAAGCCCCCCAGCACATGTAAAAATCTTAACTGTAAAATGAAGTAGGTCATAGCAACCATCCCTCTCTTTCTCTCTTAATCCTCTCGCTCTCACTGTAACCCCATCCTCCCCCTTCACATTTCGACTGCCATTCTCTCTGTCGTTCATATAAAAATATAAGGCCGTTTGGTGGATGCTTTTATCTAAAGAGCCTCACTGTGCTTCAGGTGTCTTTAACATGGGCAGTCCCAGTGGGAGTCAAACCCCCACACCCTGGCAGTGATCAGCTTTTTCCCCCCCCCCGTTTCCCAACAACCGTGAATGTGGGATGTTCTTGTGAAGTTGGACACGGTCAGATTTTTCTGGCAGCTCATTTCTTACAGTCGACATCCACAGTGCCGTTTGAGTTTGTTACTGAATTTTTTTTTTAAAGAGGGATCTGAGAAGCTGCAACCAGCAGATTTTGGCCAAGTAATGAATGATAATTAATAATTTCCTCTTCATTAACTAATAGACTAATGTTTTTTATGATCCTTTCAGGGATTCAGAAAGGACTTCAGCAGAAGTGTAGGCAAGTCTACTGCTCTGTGGGTGGTTAGGTTTTTTTCAGATCTGTGGCATCTCAATTAGTGGGGATGAGATACTTGTCTCTGTTTTAGCCTCAATTTGTTAGTCAGGCTGATTAGACAGGGTGAATTTTCACCTTTATCTCAGCACTAGTGAACAGTTTATAAGCAGTTTGCCACTTTCTGCCGTTTCCTCATATATACAGGAGCTGACAAAATATCATTAACCCTTATTGTGTTGCTGTACTGCAACACAATAAAGGCGACTGCTTCTTGAGAAATGTAATGAAATCTTATAATGGTGTTAATTGTTTATTCATTCATGAATGAGGTTGCATTATATTGTACAGTTCTCTTTTGTTTGTACTCAACGAAGTAACAACGAACAATAAAGGAATGAATTAAAAATGATGAATTAAAATAAAAAAGTAAACTTTCATCACATCTTCCCTCCTCGCCTTCCTCTCTTCTTTTACTACTTTCTGTAACTCCCTCCCTCCCACGATGTCTCTCGGTCACTTGCTCTGATGACACGGCTGCTGTTTGATGTGTGCTTAAAGTGTCATGAACACTCTAACTCATGCACAGAGTTACAGTGGGTGCGTGCACGCGTGTCTGGTCCATGTGATGAGCTGCTGAATGAAATGAGAGATGGTGACACAAAACACAGAAATGGACAACTCCTCCTGCCTTGCCCGACCCTGTATGTGGGAGATTTATTGAAGCAAAGAGCTCTGAGCACTTTCACAGTAAAGTTAACAACTCTGAGTGCAGGCTGGTTCAGTGCTGTCCTGCACAGCTGGCCCCCGAACCTTTAAAAATATCCTGTGTGGTGGTTAGTTTGAGTTTGTGGACGCAAACTGTCAGCTCATCTTCTGAGGATGATCTACATCTAGCAATTAAATGTAACAACATAGTAGATTGCGAGGCTTGTTGTGTCTGTATTTTGTCTGTATTCGGTGCTGCTCTTTCATTTTTAAACTTTGGGAATGTGTCTTCCGGCAGCTACGCCAGATTAACGCCTCGGTGCAGTGACCATTTACGGCAAGCACTGGAAAGACGCACTGAACATCAGCTACAAGAAGGCAGGACGTATTGCATGTTTTGAGAGTTCTTCTTGCCTCTTAGCAACCAAAAAGAACAATTACTGCTAGGGCTGGTTCAGACTTGCAACGGCCCCGTAATGCAAACGGTTCTTGGTTCTAGACCAGCAAAGAGTTGGTGCCACTCTGGAGCCAGTTTTTCTGTCTGAAAGCTGATCTCTTTGGTGAAGAACTGGTTTAACGTCAGGCACCGGCTCCGTATGTCAGGTGTACTGTTAAGAGGATGGTTTGTGTGTTAGGTGGCATAACAGTTAAGTCATTATACTGCACATAATGATGATTTACTGAATGCGAAGTACATATGCTGTTAATGCACATTTTCTCTCATGTACACAAAGACATTGTGTTATTTTCTGTCACTCTCTGACATCCACACACACAGTGAGTGCTTTTAAGTGTGTGCGTGTCTCTCTCACACAGAATGTGGGTGTTCAGCTGGAGCAGAATGAGAGCAGCAGCTGTGAGTGGCTGACTTCAGGTTACCATAGAGAGAGAGACCATCAGTGAGGAACACAAAAGAATATGAGAGACCCCATTGTGTTGTTTTTTTTTTCTTCTTTTTGCTATTCTCTTTTGTTCTTCTTCATTTATATACATGAAATAATATTTGTCGTGTTCTGTTCGGCCTGTTAACCTACTCCTCTCCTCCTGCTGCTGCTGCTGACGTAGCCAGAGGCAACAGAGAGGAGCGTGGGAGATTTCCAGCTGCAGCAGGAGGATGAGAAGCTGCAAAAAAAACCCCAAAAAACTTTACCTTTAGCTGTGGCTGAAACGAGAAAAGATGCATTTAATACATAATCACAATATAACACCCACTACAACTCTTTATTTGTAGTGGTTTCACTAGTGAGAGTGAAGTTGGTTTAATGCACCCAAAATCCTTGATTGCTGTGTTTATTAGCACATATTAAGCATGTGGGCGTCTAATTAAATTTTATTTTGATTTCCTTCCACTAATCTTTGTCAGCATCACATTTATTAAGTGTAGTTATAAAGTTATACGCACCTTTCCTAATTGAGTTAGGACATTTCATAACTGTACTGAAGTAAATGAATCAATTTGTTGTAAGTATCATTAGAGCTGCAAAAAAAGATGTCAGTCAATATTAAGTTAACATAGATACATGACAAGTTTATGTAAAACTGAACTTTTCATTTTATTGGTTTTGAGCCAGGCTCAAACTATATCAGCACTTTTGAGATGCATCAGCACCAGTAGTTTCTACAGTTTTACTTCCATTTACACAAATATATCACTTGGTTTGAAACTGATTCCAAGATGAGGAAAGTCATTTGCCAACGATTTAAGCTGCTTTTATTCCTCAGCCTTATTCCTAGAGCCTTAAAAATGGAAAGGGAAACGAAGAGAGTTCTGTGTAAGGTCTACGGCCTACAGCTGTTTTCACACGGGTTGAAATGTTCAGGCTCGTCCCATTTGAAGTGCCCTTGAGGGGAAGCACTGAACCACCCACCTGCTGCAGAGAGTCCTCTCCCGGCTGCTCTTGGTACAGTCTAACACCTGAGGTGAATGTACTGTATGTGTGTCACAGAGTGCCTCGCCAAGAAACGGATTCCTCAAGCTACTGTGTGAGATGGCGACAGAAAGATGGAGGATGAGTCTCAGCGTGTGAAATGAAGGGAGGAGGTGTGTGAGAGGCTGCGAGTAGAAGAGATGCTCTAATCTAAATGTCAAAAAAACAGAGTCATTGCGAAATGCAGGCCAAGATGTGGACGGTGTGGGGTTGTGGGCTGATGCCAAGTTAACACAGGATGATGCTACAGAGACGGCACTAGAAATATACGCTTTGGCAGCCAAGTTTGCAGAATGATTCTTGGTATAATAATGCTTATTGATTGGTCCACCACGTTAGTCCAGACAGAAATCTCTGCAGCTTTTGGCTAGATTTCCACAATATTCTATACAGCCATTCATTGTCCCCAGAGGACAACTTTGGTGACTCTACTACCACCGTGAATGTCACTGCATTTATGGTTATGATTAAAATGTCTCAACATCTATGGGATGGTTTGTTGTTTGTTTGAAACTTTCCCTCCCAGGTTGTATTATAGCGACCTTGATGATCCCCTGGCTCCTCTCATAGCGCCATCATATCAACATTTTTAAGTTGTTTCATGATATAAATGTAAAACTAATGACGTTCTTATTAGCTCCAGATGCTAACTGATGTTAGCATGTGGCACTAAAACGGTGATGCTGGAGACGTCGGCATAAAGAAAGCATCATGTTTATATTGTCATTAATAGCATGTTAGCATGCTATCATTAGCATTCAGCTCAAGGCACAGTGATGGCCTAAGCACAGCCTTACAAACTGCTACTGTGGTTAATAAAAATAATGAATTATAGTATATTGTACCTTATTTCATTTTAAATTTGGTATATTTCACCCAGTATTTACACATAACTCTGAAATGTGTGATAATCCCAAAATATGTTATGGGAATTGAAAATGTTAGTCATAAGGGCCCCAAATGTGTAAATCCCACCTACTATCCTCCCATTTGTTACAATCCTTCCCTAAAATCGTATTTTCCACCACAAATTTGTCACTTTACTTCCAAACTGTATTTGCTTTAAGAAATAAGCATGTTACCGGGTAGAAATTGTGTGTGTGTGTGTGTGTGTGTGTGTGTAAGCGTATGCGCGAGGCAGAGAAATGAAAGTGAATGTGGTTAAAAGAGAACAAATAAAACGACTAAATGTAACTGTACAGTTTACAGCATATCCACCGTTGTTTTAACCATTGTCCAGTCATGGTGTTTCTGAGTGTGAGAGGTTTTAGTTTAGTTGGTGGGAATAAGGGCCTCTACCTCCCTTTTTTTTTTTTTTTTTTTTTTTTTTTTTTGTTTCAGCCATTAATCGATTACACCTCCTTCCAGCTCGACTTGCTGTCTCCCTGTCGGCTTGACAGTAATGCATTGTAGCGAAAGCAATTCAATTTACAAGCATTCAGCAGCTACCACAGCTCTCCATCTATGCTCATGCTCACCATATTCTCTCCAAGGCAACGGCCCTAACAAACACCCTCCCCTCCTCCCCCGTCCACTTTCATGTTCTTCACGGTGTGATCTTTGTGTTGTTTTGTTCGGCGGTGGGGGGGCAGAGTGCTCTGCCCTGGGCGGGAACTGGAGGTCGTGACTGATGTGGGTGAGGAAATTGCTGTTATGGGGCTTCGGCTTCAACACAGCTACTTCTTTGTGTAGTTGTCGAGTTCCTGCACAACACTGGAGTCTCTTGTTCTCGACCTTGACGGCAATTTCTGGTCAAATCAGCAGAAAACAAGATTTCTGTGGGGGGAAAAAAACTGGACTCTTACATGTTGTCTAGGCATCCTTTACTGCCAGGTTTTTTTTTTTTTATCTGGCATTGCTGACGCAGGACAGTGGGTCACACCTGTTGGAATGCACAAATCAGGATTTGGCTTGATTTCATTTAGGTTTATCCACTCATCCCAGCCAGTCGAGGCAGATGGCCGCTCACCCTGAGCCTGGTTCTCCAGTGAATGGGAGTTTTCCCTCTCCACTGTCACCTAGCGCTTGCTCAAGTGGAGTTGTTGGGTTTTCTGCATAACTTTATGTACTGTATACTTATATTCTGTAAGGTCTTAAACACTGTGAGATTAAGACCTTGGCTCTTGAGATGACTTTATGATTTGGCGCTGTAAAAATAAACTGAATTGAAAACAAATTATGTGATAGAACTGGAAGTGCTTTTTCTGTTGTCAGTGTGACCTAAACAGGAATCAGACTTAATGCATTTCTCTATCCATTAATCAAAGTATATTTAACATTTGGAGGTGACTTACACAAACACGCTGATGTGCAGTACATACCCCAAAGCACGGCTATTTGTCAACCTTATTATAGTTATTTCCACATCAACCGAATGCATTCAAAAGTTGCATACAGGGGGTAACCATAAATAAGATTTATTGTATGGTTCTGGGAAGTGTGGTTGCTGCAGTCACAGTATTGATAAAACTAAGAAAACTACCCTCTGCACATTTTTAGATCAAATCTGCACTAGGCATGCATTCTGTACATCTATACGTTGACCTGTGTACGACTTCTTTCAGACGGGTTCTCATCCTGCTGCCACTTTGGACTGATGGTATTCAGTTCATTTCACTAATTAGTTCCTCCTCCCTGGATAAAGACCTGCTAATCAGCGGAATCATGCTGGAATGAAAAACTGCCGACTCTGGCTCCCTAATGGCACAGGGCTGAGAGTAACTGCTTCAGAAAGAGCCAGCTCTTCTCTGTATAACAGACATAGATTAGAGCGTACCTGCTGCTTCGGCCATGCCAGTGTGCCAGTGACCCTCTGTTTCACACCAGTGCAGGTTCTCAACCTCGCCAGCCAGGCGCGTGGCACAAGCAGGCTGTGCCAAATCTGTTTTGGATGCTCGGACCCTGGCACTGCAGTCAGGATGGAGCACAGTGTGAGTAAAGCTCCGTTCGGCAGATATTATGATTCTGGTTTGCGATAATGAATGGAGTGTCCTCTGAGATGTAATTCTAAAGCTACACTTAAAAATATTAGAAATATATTCTAGTAGAAACACTTTAAGAAATGGATAAAAAAATAAATAAAAATGCAAACACGAATAAATAAAGTTTAAGGAACACACACACGCAGCATTGGTTACATATTGTAACCCCAGCTCTGTAAGTAGAGGCAAAGTAGTGGTTTTAGAAACAAGATAGTCTGAGCTGTATTAATAGATTTCTCCACTTTCTGTAGAAATACTTTGGTTTGGTGTTTTCTGTGGAGTGTTTTATGTATGTAGACCCAAGAAAATGGGCTAGAAGCATAAAAATATGTTTCGTAGGCAGCATAGATGGCTGGATTGATTAAAATAGAAGTGTATCTTCTATTTTAGTGCGGCTGATGTCACCAGTAATACAGGAGACATCTATGAAATATTGCATATGACTGGGAATCAATAATATGACTTAATTTGGGCGACCAACAACAAATATTTCACAAAATGTTGATAATTAAATAACTTAACTGCAAATTTACTGTTCTTTGTTATATTATATTTTATATTATTGTAAGTTAAATCTATACATTGGGATAGAACTACAACCTACAGACATCACCTTCACCGCTGGGAAATTTAAATGTAAACTTCTCACTTTTTAAAAACGGTCAACTGAAAAACAAGCAGCAGATCAGCTGAGGAAAAACCAAGAAAAACAATTGTTTCTTGCAGCCATAGACCAAACGTCATGCATTTAAAGCAACACTTCAACAACACTTGACAAACCCAGATTTAATAAAACAGCTTGTTTTCCCATCAAGCTGAACTCTGCAGAAAACGTTAAAATCAGTTTATGGTGAAGCCGACGCCTTTAACCGCCCCGTTTGCACCACAGACCTTCAGCACTGGGGCTGGTTTAGCTCTACCCTTTCCAGACTGTTTTAATTCAGCTCTGTGAGATGTTGTTTTTAACAATGCCAGGAGGCACCGCGTCATTACAGCGCGGTCTCTTTATGGGAAGCCCTGGTATGTACATTAAGGTTTTGTGATGGGAGGAGTCATTAGAAAGAGTATCTTGGATTTAGGATTAAGGTTAGAATTAAGATTAGTTTGAGATGTATGTTTATGGATATAGTTTTTGGATGTTTAGCGTACATTACGTCATGTAGTAAAACTACAGTAATATTCTTTTTAGACCTGTAGCGCTGCAGTAAAGGCTGTGATTGGAGTCTCCCCAGTCCTGACCCCTAATGAGACTGAACGTGGGAGACTGAGAAAATGTGTCTGCACACACTCTTCCCTTCCTTCCTTCTTCCCTATCTTCGTAGAAGTGATGGGCTAGACACACAAAGACAGACAACCTTGGTTTCAGTCTTAATCTAGTCCACAAACATAAAATAATTTCACAGATGGTTAACCACCAGTAGTCCGCTGTAAAATCCACGCCATCCACTCCTCACTCACAAAAGAAATGATGCAAATTGAAATCTCCTGAACTCCAGCACACGTGTTTGTGTTTGTATGAAAAGTGAAAATGTGCCAACGAAGTGATATATCTTGTGAGTGCCCACGCTCGCAACCTGCTTAATCCATCTGAGTGGGCAGATAGTTTAAGAGGCATTTAGTTCAAAGTGTCGCTGTCATTATCTCTGCCTTCAGTCCACGATTTGATGCTGCTCTTTTCTACAAATTATAACTCGTTGACTACATTTAAAAGGCAGCCTAATGGTTTTTCCCATTCCCCAACACGTCAGCTAGAAACGTCTCTGAATTCCCTGCTTCCTCTTCCTTGCATGTCACTTCGGTTAAAAGAAGTGGCTGATTTGTCAGAGGCTGGTAGATAATCCAGTCAGGGCACATGAGAGCATCCGTGCAGACAGGTTCTGTGGATGTCTACTTAGGGCTGTTTTGTCAGGGGGAGCTTCAGCAGGAGCCCTCACCCGTCGCTCCGGACATATCATGGCTTATAGCTGTAAGGGCATCTTTTTTTGTCTTTTCCTTACTAAAGCTTTTCACCTCAGTGATCCTGCACCTTCATATTGACATTAGCTTCTGTACAGCAGGGTATCACAGCTGTTTTCTGCCTTCTTTCTCAACCCTTTTTTTTCCCCTTTTGTTTTCTACTACCTTCCCTTTTTTCCTGGTCAACTTTTCTGCATTCACAACACATTTGCAGCTTCGACATTTGATCACACTTTTACAGTTTGTCACTGACGTTACAGGCCGACAGCAGTGAGAACACAGGAGGCCGTAGCTGTTCTGTCTCGATTGAAAATCTGTGATAAAAATGCAAAAGATGTGAAGAATTCTTTCTCTGCGATGGCTTTAAATTTGTCTACTTCTGCTGTAGTTTTAATTTTAATGCTTCAGATCGGGATAAATCACATAAGTAGTGAACAAGACTAAGAAGCAGCATAAGATTTATATGGGTCATGTTAGTGTAATACTTGAACCAAACATTGTTTTCACTGGAAATCAATCCACTCCACCTGCCCTGTGCTTTGCTGTACACTGCCACACTCTGTCCAGCACTTCAGGTATTAGTCTGATTACAAGAAGCTTCCCAGTCAAGCAGAAATGATTGGCCTTCACTGATTGGTCAGAAGGGTGAGGCTTTGAGGTTTGGTGGTTTTTGTCTGTACTTCCAGCCACTTTGGCAGGTAACGCATCATTCAGACTTCCTGTTTTGTGTAATTTCTGGTAAGACGGTGAAACATGAGCATGTGCTGGCGCCTGTGGCCTTTTGACTAACAATTTGATTTCCAGCCTGGAGCATCATGGTGTTGTTTTTCAGTCTATATTTGTCTTTGTTTGTGAAAGGGCAGCATGTGTGTTGTGTTTGTGTGTGTGT
>JAUBNQ010000025.1:22504354-22524328 GCA_032353495.1 Ctenopoma kingsleyae | reverse complement strand
AAAAATCCATATGTATCACTACTTAAAAACTGAGACATTACTTTACTTTTAAACTGTGAAGCTACCCTGCATTGCTTTTTGACGGGCAAACTGCAATGTGTTCATACTGAAACTATCCAAAAAGCACAATGTAAATCCATTCAGGGGAACAAAACTGAAATTACTATATTTACTGTACCTCTTTTAAATTAAGCATAGTTTTCATGTTTAAATTGCATGCTCTCTGTTTAACCACAGAGACACTTTATTTTCAAAGCTTGTGTCTTCACACAGTAATACTGAGGGTGACTAACACACATCATTTCCACTGTATCTTGTCTGACATGCTGCTTGCAGCACAAGAGGGAGTGACAACAGGATGGGGATAGCGGGAAATCCCAGCTCGGTTCGTCTCTCTGAACCCGACCTGCTCTCAGTGACTCCGGAAAGTCCTCGCCGTCATCACCGAAACACACATTCAGTGACAGAGAGCAGAGCAGGGACGTCAAAAAAAAAGTGGCATCCTCGTCAGCAGCACAGTGACCTGTTTTGTCATCCGCCGACTGTACAAACCTGCTCTGATGTCTGAGCATGGCAGTTTTCTGGTGAGTAACAAGTATGACTTCTAAACTGAAATCTGAATTAAGAGAGGATTTTTACATGTCATGCTCTAATGTATTTGCTGTGACTGTTTTTTCTTTAAAAAAAAGTCTTTTGTCTTTTCATTAATGTAATTATATTGTGCTGTTTTAGTAAAAGGTGTTGATTTAACTGGATGCTCAGGTTAGAGGCTATAGTTTGTACAGCAGTTGAACTGTACTGCATCACATATACATTAAAGCGTAATTTAGTGGTATTATTTAAACAGGTGGTGGACATTTCTATCACTAAAAACTCTTAATAAAACCTTTTAGGTCAAACAACATTTGTCTAATGTCTAAATTATTTTATAAAGAAACAAAACTCTGCTAATTGAAGGCAACTGTTTAAAGCACTCTGCCCCACTTCCTGTAAATGCTGTTGCCCATCCATCCTCTCCTTCAACCCTTCCTCTGTCATATTTTTGTTCTTCAGCCTGACCTGTGCCCTCGGGCCACCCACCAGCTCTGCCTGCCGACAGGCCGTCATGAAGTTATGATGACTGTGGCATCTGCAGTCTTGCTTCCTTTGTTTGGTCTATTGGTTTTCCTGAAATGTTTTCACTTTTACTCTTCCCAAATATTTGACATTTCATCGTTGTCCTTGAAAACTGGCTTTCAATTAAGTCAGTCATATTTTAAATTAATTCACATTGACAAACCAATAAATCAATTACAATATACAATTAAATCTATTCATTAAATGGCAGTTAATCTATATATTTTACTACATTACATTTGTTTCTGCATGTTATAGTGTTTTCTTGTATGAGAAGGTCAGTTTCTCCACTTAACAGTCCACTTCCCATGTCGTAGCATTTTCTTTAATTGTAAATAAGAGAGGGCACGTTAGGCTACATAGACGCTAGTCTGACTACAACACCACAAATCTTGGTCGCCTAAAGTCACTGAACAAACAATAGCAATCTCTAAGTATTCCATACGTTTACCACCACCTCTTACCTTCAGCCTCTAGTAGTTTGAGTTGCTGCCCTGTTCGCAGAAAATATTTCCTGAGGATAACAAAGATAACACCCAGCGGGATAGCAGCAATGAAGATGTATGGCCGTATGATCGACACAGTGAAGATGGCGCCCGTAACAATCAATGTGAGCTGGTGTGAGAGGGGGAAAGAAAAAAAAAAAAGATCAGACATGAAGAAATAATCAGCAGCAGAAATAATCAGGAATCTGTATTTGTCCTGTGTCTCAGTTGATATGACAGTGAAATACAGAGTGTAGGTCAAATTTTGAATGTGATGCATGCTAACGCTAAAGGCTTATTGGCAGCATGATATTTGTTGTGTCAGGCCTTTGTGATGTGTCTGATCAAGGGCCGGCACAAATCCAGGTGCAAGGAGCTTGTACAGACTAGATTCAAAGTTATAAAAGAGGCTTCTACACACTACTGAATTAAGGGTGTGAATACTTCAGTAAATGAGAGATTTTAGCTTCTATTTTCAAAAATGGGTTTAGAAACTTTCAGACGTGACCTTAAATGTTACTGTAAATGTATAAACACTAGATAGAGCTATGTTATGCGGCCTTATAATCTTTTTTGCATACTGTATTACTTTACGTCACGGCACACATTGTATTCGCTAAATACCTGTATGAGATCAAACAGCACCAGAGGAAGCATGTCATCTATGGTTGCCATGTCCTTGGTGAATCGGTTCATGATCCTGCCTGGAAGAAAAATTGTAGTGAATGACAATATTAGTATGGCCTTCAATATGACTGTCCAGAAAAAAAAACTAACTAAATCTAAACAGGTGAATAGAAGCATAGTGAAGTAAACCAAACAGAAAAGTCTTGAAAAACAGTAAGAAAATGACCTGTTTTCATGGTGTTGAGCACAGCCATGGGGGCACGTAGCACAGCACTAAGCATCTGTTCATGCAGTCTTTTGGACACAGTGAGTAATGTGTGCACTAATGGGAGACCCCTTAAGAACCCTAAGGCCAGCACACTCTCTGATGTGGCCACGTAGATGTACATGATGTAGTAAGCACTGGTCGGTGTGACGATGATTGACAGGTGGACGGGGGAGGATGCGTTGGGTAGCTGCTCACTGATGTTGGGTGATGAACGGCTGTCATTTATTTGGCTGGTAGAACAAAGCAAAGAACTGAGAGTCCAGAAATAGGTACAGAATACACTGTAGATTGGTCAGCTGTAATTCTATTAACATCTTGTTGTGTTTAAAACCTACTTTAGCCAGCAAATACATGTGTATTTTTTAATCAGTGTTCTGCAAGAAAGGCAAGAGCTTCAATACAGCCTGCGACACCGAACATAAAACATGACACTTACGTAGTAATAAGGTAAACCCCAATGACTGAACCAGCAACCTATCGATGCAGGAAAGAACATATTAATTAAAGCAACAAAAAAACAACAAACAAAACACACCTTATAAATGGTATAAATGATTTTACCTCAATGACAAAGACAAAGACAATGAAAATGAGGACGTAGACTAAGCTCTTATTGGTAGTGATGTAGCGTAGGTATGTGCTCCATGAGGTAGTTTCAAAGATGTTCTCACGTTCATCAGCGAAGCATTGCTGTGAATACACAAAATGGCTCTTTCACCATACAGACACACTCACCATCAATTTCTTTGCATCTTCAGAAATTAATTCAAGTGCAGTTAGTGGGTAATCACAAAATATGAATGGAACAGGATATGAAAATGAAGCTAAACATTAACCGTGTATCTACTTATGTCCTAACGTCCCACGAGGGGGAAAACAAATAGGTTTTGAACAAATCCTACCTCCATGTCTTCTTCATCCACTTCTTCATTAATGTCATAAACGCTGTCTTTGGACAGGCGGCGGGCATAAATGTCTAGCTCGGATGCCAGGTCACACTGTGGCGTGATGGACAGCTTTCTTCTGAAGGATGACTGCATCTGCTCTCTACGCTCTTGGGCCTGAGCATTGGTGATGAACGCAAGAACAGACTGGCGTCGCTGGCCATTGAGATGCTGCAACCCATGGTGGTACACGTTACTCCTGGGGAGCACTTCCTCTACTTGATCATCTTCAGGTACTACAGAGAATTTCCTCTCAGAAAGTTCAAGAACCCCATTCTCTGTTGTCAGGGCCTGGGGAGTATTTGCAGTCTGTTGGGAGTTCCCAATGAAAGAAAACTTGCGGGCAGCTGCCAGAGGACTAAGGATGAGTGACTGTTTGCGTTTTTCTGGATAGCCATCACCTAGAGGTTGACCTTGGGATCCAGAAAGTATTAGTGGAGGCGGAGGCTGGCGGAATGACTGGCGAATTTGCTCTGGGCCTCGGAAGCTGGCAGTTTCATCAATGGAGACCCTGCGAAGAGTTTCTGTGAGAATGGAGCTGCGTCGCTCTGCATTAATGTTATCATAAGCTTCAAGGCCGAGGAGGAGGGAGCTGAAGTCTGGACGCTGGGCCTGCAGCTCTGAGAAAGTGCCGTAGAAGTAGCAGTCTCCATTGTGCAGCAGAAGGATTTTGTCTGCTCGTTTGAGATGGTCCAACTTGCTGGTCACCACAATACGAGTCTTAGAGGCCATAAGTTTACAGACACATCTGTGTAGTAATACAGAAAATTAGACTGTACAGAAAAATAAGATGTCAACTTACAGTGGCTTGAGAAAGTCTTCGACCCCTTCACCTATTGCACACATAAACTTGCTACTGTATTAATCCCCATTTAATCTACACTAATACTGCTCTACCAAATGATGATGTCATGAATGCCAAAAGATAAAAACTGTCGGGACAAACTGATCAGCTGTGCAACCAAATTCAAGTGTACAAAGTTTGACTTACCCAAGAAGATTCAAACCTGAATTGTCTCTGAGTAGGGCGTCTATTGAATTATGGGTGTGAGTACTTTTGTAAAATATATTTCAGTTTGATACATTTGCAAATATTTCTATGAATATGTTTTTACTATATCATTATAGGTTATTGAGTATAGACTGATAAACAATGAAATGAAGTGTGCACAAAGAGAAGCTCTCCGAATGCTTTCTGAAACCACAGTGTGTCTCAGGCAAGAAATAACCTTGACCTTGAACTTAAGCTCTTTACTTTAAACTTTAGCTCCACCACCCCCATCTCATCTACATAAAAGACTCTCTGTGGGTATACGCACTTCTCAAAGATCTCTTTCTCCGTCACAATGTCCAGGTGGGTGAAAGGTGCATCAAGGAGGTACAGGTCAGCGTCTTTATACACAGCCCTGAGGGAAGACAAGTGAGATAAGAGTGAGTTCCAGAAACAGCAAGTAGAAGCAAACACTGGGAAACATGACATATACCAATATCAACTTCAGCAATTCAAGTGATTATTTACAGTACACTGCAGAAGAGCCAAGAGTGGCTACAAATTGATGTCAGGACAGTAAACCAATAAATAATACATGGGAATATGAGAGAGTCTGTCTGCTGTAATCTAGACAGAGATTTAAGTAATAAATTTGACTTTGAGTAGTCATAATTAAATAGTGGGGCCATAAAACACAGACAATCACAGATAAGAATAAAGAGTAACTGTTATCAGCTTCTGGAGGTCATGATTATGTAGAATAGTGGCTCAAATCATCACAGCACTGGGAACAAATATCATTCAAAACATCATCAACAACAACCATCATTGCTGACACACATTCAAAGTGACAGTATTGATTAAATTGGTACCTGTCCTATTTTCTAAATTATGTTCTTTTTTGTGCACTGAAAACAATATGGTCAAATAAAGGTTGACTAAAGCAAAGACCAAGTTATAAAAACACAGGTACAGGTGATCTTTACTGACAGATATAAGGTGGTGAATGAGGCGTACTGACAGATGTCTAGGTATGGCAGGAAGTACAGTACCTGGCCAGGCCGAGGCGAGCCCTTTGGCCACCGCTGAGCGTGACCCCTCCTTCAATGAGGAGGGTCTTGTCTTTTTCAGGCAGCAGGGCAAAGTCCTGGAGAGGGAAACAAGGGGTCAGCAGTTCAAATACATGTATGCATGGTCACTTTCTGTACAACAGCAAGAGGAACTGTGTGATACCAGGAGGCTCGTTTTATTATTGTATCATAGTAAAAGTGATCCGGTGGGAGGTGTTTCTGGTGTGCAGTGGTCAGTACCTACCAAAAGTGGTCAAAGGAAGAACAGGGAAGGAATTTTACAACCAGAAAATAATGCACAGTAATAAGGGAGCGCCTGTCTGTTGTAATCTGCACAGCAATTTAATAAGTAATAAGAGTAATAAATTAGAAGTATGACGTTGAGGCTGTAGGAGGCACTTCTCATTAAAAAGTGAGACCCTAAAACACAATACAAGCAGACAACCACACAGATAAGAACACTTATCAGATTTTGAAATAAATAACAGTCTCAGGCTATCTACGTGGTGTCCTGCAAACAATGTGGGCTATATAGATAACTGGCCTACTCTCTAGGGAAAGCCTGGGCTGATTATGAGAGAGGGCATGTAACCTGCTTTAAACTGGTACAGATTGCAGCCCAGGACAGTCTTAAAGACTTCTCTTAAGGTTCCTTTAAAAAAAACTACTTTTCTACTCTTGTTTTAGTAAATTAGAAACTGATATCCAATCTGTCCTTTCCTCTAAAGCACATGAAAAGGAAGATGCAAAGCAATTATGTGACCACCTGCACAGGAATGGCCTGTTTCCAGTCATGTCCAGTCAATTTAGGGTGCATCATAATACAGAAATGGCACTGACGAAAGTCACCAACAATCTTCTCTTAGCTTCTGACAATAGACTCATCTTTATACTGTTTGATCTCGGTGATGCTTTTGACACAACAGATCAAAACAGAAGCTGGATCATCACTGGCATTAACTGAACCAAACTGGTTTGGTTTTAAATCCAAGCTAGTGTGCCATGTCTTAGTTATGCCGCTATAGACTTAGACTGCTGGGGGACCTTCCCTGATACACTGAGCTCCTTTCCTCTGTCTACATGCCACCATTGCATGTCATTAACTTTGTGTTTTCTTTCTCCCATAGTTGTGCTTCAGATTCTGACCCAGACATGGTCTGAGATGCACTCC
This sequence comes from Ctenopoma kingsleyae, assembly GCA_032353495.1. Taxonomy (NCBI): domain Eukaryota; kingdom Metazoa; phylum Chordata; class Actinopteri; order Anabantiformes; family Anabantidae; genus Ctenopoma; species Ctenopoma kingsleyae. The sequence goes on along the minus strand of JAUBNQ010000025.1, from coordinate 22,517,656 downwards.
CAGGATGTAGTGCTAAGTGCTACAGTTGCTGGCAAGAGATTGTGATGAGTCACTTCAATGGCTGAAATTTCACGTGTAGCTTGGTGTTCATGTTTTGAATAGTCCCTTTGTGGTCTATGACTGCAATAGTTTTTGATGGAGAAACACATAATGAAGCCTAAAGCACAACAAAACAGAAAATACAATTTTACCCAGGAAAAAAAATTAATAAATAAAAATCACAGAATAAATACACAAAGAAAATCATTTCTGTAGGACAGACTGTGTTTCAAGCACTGAAAAACTTCAGTGTTAGTATGGATCTCTTTATCATCATACACAAAAGATGAAATGACCACAAAACAACCACAAAACAAAAAAATGTCATTTTAAGAATGTAATGTGTATGCTACAAAATGTGTTTAGATGAGAATAAATGTATTTAAAAGACACACACACACACACAAACACAATAAACCAGTCTGAATAAGCGCATCAAGGATGCCACAAGTACAGACACAGTGCTTCCACACCAATAAAGATGAAGGAACAAGCACAAGTTTATCATTGTTAAAACCTCCTACCTTTTTAATGATAGTTTCCACTGTCCTGACAGGAGTGCACAGGGGATCAAGTCAACAGGTTAACAGCTTGTAAAATAAGGCAGCATAGTAAAAAAGACATGTTGTGCGTCTCAGTGTGAACAAAAAGCACCTGCCGAGCCAGTGGCTACAGGCAACGGCGGGGAAGACCACCCACAGCAGTCTGGAGCTTCAATAGTGAGGAATTACTGTCACAAGCTCATAGACGCCTGGTCTCTGTCTGGAGAAACCTGCTCTACTGTCTGTCCTGGATGTGGGATTTTCAGAAGGAGTTGTTTCTCATAATCATCAGTTATGAGAAACAACCTCAAATTTATTTTCAGAAGCATTATTATTACTATTATTGCCTTTAAATTAGCACCATTTACATTTTTTTTCAAAACTGTGCCATTTAAAGATAAAAGAATTCCATTAATTTTAAGTTATATCTAATATAACATGTCTGTGCTCCCAATAGAAGCACACAAAGAAACACTTCCTGTCATTTCCATACAGTATGGTAGAAGTAGAAACGACAGTGTGACTCCTCCACATATTTTTGTCACTTCGTTGACACATCATGTCAGTGTTTGATGACTCTCCTCAAAAAAGACAAAACAGAGGCTGCTCTTTTCATTTCAGTGTCAATACTGTGTGGCAGCTTTGTTTTCAGTGGCAACACTTTTTTTGTTTGTCAAAACTATGGAAGCACTGATGGGGAAGATGGGAGCATGATGTAAATAAATATGTTGTCACCCCCTGCATGAGCTGCTGCATTGATTTCATCGCAAGCAACAGAGAGTATTAAAAAAAAAAGAAAAAAGAAAAGGTCATTTCTTTTTTCAGCATGAATATTTTAAGTTCTTCATCATAAATTCTACTGTCATGTTTATCTGAAATTAATGTGTTTCTGCTTAACAATGTGAGACATATTAGATAATACACAATAAGTTAATATTGTGCACCAGACTTAACAAAAGTAATGTGTTACTGGGAACCAGCAAGCTCATATTCCCTCCCAGTGACACAGGACTTCCATGGCAACAGAGGAGACATTATTCTGCTGAGGGGCTGTCACTCAACACTGGCGCTTATGAGAGTACAAGTGTGTGTACGCGTATCTGTGCAAGACTGAGAAAATGTGCGAGCATGTGTGTCTTTGTGTGTGCGAGGGACATAATGGGGTGTAAATTTGGACTGAGGAAACCTGAACCTTTTTAATGCTTTGCAGAGGCTTAGAACAGACAACTGAGCAGAGTGCATCAGTCCAAAGAAGGATAAAAAGACATTAGGTGGAACATGGCAAAATTAATTTGTTATTTAAACTTTCAAGTATTTGGTGTCATTTTCATCGCAATTGTGCATTACTGTATGGACCTTCATATTTTTGCTGCCCAATGAAAACACGGTGGCTTGGGCAGCCGGCTGCACTAGTTTGTCATCTTGAAAACAGAGGCTTAGGATAGAAATGTCATTCATTTCTGGGACATTGCTCATTAATCGACAGTGCTGTAAATAAGCCAGTGGCAGCCAAGAGCATAAATTTTAAGTTGTAAAGCTTCTTTAGTTTACAGGTTTTGCCCTAATAATTTATTAAAAGTTTCCTAGTTTATTGCTGACTTCCATACAAATTTCCATTAAAGAAATTACTAAATTTAAACTCATTTATTACTGGAAACTTAATTGATGTTGAAAGGAAAAAAAAAAACCTAGCAAAGTGCCCTTCATCTGTAGTGAAGTACATCTTAGAAAGGAATCATGATAAAACTGACGTACCTCTTCCAGCTGGCAGGCCTTGATGACAGAGGTGTAGCGGAACTCATCGTAGGTCAGGCCAAACAGGATGTTGTCACGAATTGTTCCCGGCATGATCCAGGCAGTTTGTGGTGAGAAGGAGATGCGGCCGCTGTGTCTGATTTTACCCTCCGATGGCACCAACTCACCCATGATCATCATGAGCAGGGAACTCTGGAGGACACAGGGAATAATGTAGACACACGTACGTTCTACTACGTTTTGATAAGTCGTTGCCCTCATCGTAGAACAACATGCAATGAGTCAGAACTCGGGGTTTTAGTGGGCTTGGTGGAGGAGACAAATGCAACAGTGGATGAAATCGGTAACACTCGCAGATTGGTTTGAAATGATTTCTTTAACCTACCTTCCCTGAGCCAGTGGATCCAGCCACTGCCAGCATCTTGCCCTTCTCCAGGTACAAGCTGATGTTTTTCAGGACAGGTGTGACATAGAGGTTGGTGAAGAAGAGGCCAGAGTCACCGTTCAGGTGTCCATTTGTTTTGTTCTCTTCTTTGATCTTCTCAAAGAGCTCACCAATGCCCTTCACAAAAGTAAAAGTGTGAATATCAGTCTTTTTTGGATTTAATTTTCATTTTATTTGAAAACTGCCAGCATATTAAAACAAAACATGTCTCGGTCATAATAAACTACCTGTGGCTTTATCTTTTTAGCACAAAGACGCTATGGGGCTCTCCAAAAACAATATTTATAGCTTCAAAATGGACACTAACTAACTAAAAGACAAAACTATTTTTGACATGTGACTTTGTGGTGTCTCCAGTGTGAACAACTGTATATTTAAATGGAAATCATTTCTGTAAACAGAGGATGTTGTTGATTGTAGCACCATGTGCACAAGGTACACAAGTTTAAGCTCACAAATTTATTTATGTGTATAAACTGAAATGAAGATTGATTGAAATATACAACATAGTAAATAGTCTAGACTGCGTCAGCTGGAACCGCTGATTTTAATGTTACAATATGCAGCTTAAGATAGCGGTAGCTTGAGACTAAAAATCAATCCACTCTCTCTCTCTGCTGCACTCTGTCCAGTGCTTCTCGTAATCAGGGTTACACAAATACAGTAAATAAGAATGTAAGAGAAATATTTTAAATTGTTTGATTAGGGCAAGTGCAAGACTTGCTCAGAACCTTTGAGTAGCAAATATCTCTGCCCTGCTGCTTGTTTAGTGAGTCATGGTCACGAGCTTTTGGACCATATTTCTAGTAAAATAAAAATATCTGCAAAAAGTTAGATACTGTATCTTTAACAGGTTTTATGTACTCTACAAAAACAAACTTCATGTTTGCATTTTGGACAACATTAAAATAAGAAGGTATGCCATGCTTTGGAACTGTCCCATATCACGTAAAAGTATAGTCTGTCTATGTATGCATGGCACATACACAACTGATGTTTCAGGACTGAGGAAGACCATCAGCCACGCTGTGTTATCAGACAGTGGCACCAGCTCAAACTGCTGTGGGAAACAAGATTCTTCATGACGACCAAAGCTTCAGAAAGGCCTTATTTCACCTCACGTGTCAAGGTCTCTAAAGATGAATGGGTAACATCTCACTGGTAGAAAAAAAGGGAACTCTGCTCAACTCACAGGCTTAATCATTGACCTCTGTGGCATTTTATGGGTCACCGTTCCTCTAATACTGCGGCTTGTTGTGGTTTGTCTGTGCGATTCTCATTCTAATGAGCTGACGTACATGCTGTCAGCAGTAAAGAATGGCAACACCCCTCCTATTCATCTGCGAATGGGAAGAGGAGAAGGCAAGAGGAGAATCTGGGAATTAGGTGATGAACACCTCAAAGGGAGAGTCAGTGTTCCCAGCAAAGTTTGGTGACGACAACAGGATAATTAATTATGCAAAGTGGCAGAAACACACAGTTGGATGTCCATTTTCTCACGGTGTTTGGTGGTCAATGAATCACACCTGTTAGGCTAAGTTTACAGCCACTGCCTATAGATAAGATTATTCTGTCCACCACCCATGATGGTGAGGAATTAACTATTTCACCTATAATACATGGTGGATTTGGGGACCGTGGGAGCTTTTCTTAAACATACCATCGCCCTCTTGCAGCACTAACACAGAGACACACACGTGCAGTACACATTTTATAGTCTGACTGATATTGTACAGTGTCTTGAGATGACTTTTGTCATGATTTGGCGCTATAAATCACTAATTTAACAAAATATACAAATTCAGTTTTGACATACAGCCATGAACAAACCTCATCCCACGATGCAGACACATTGACAAGTTCCACTTCAGTGGTAGTCTGGTTGTACTCCAGCACAGCATATTCTTCCTTCATCAAGAATTCCTAGAGAAAGGAAAATACATATATTTATGTACATTTAATATAAACTATATGCTCTTTTGTTCTTGTATAATTTGTTGATGTTGATATTAACATTCTGGTGACCACCACTATGTGTCAACTCAGGGTATAGCATTAAAAGGGCATGTAAAGTAATTGATTCATACACTCAGTGATGTCCTCCCTTTTCTGTGCACATATCTTACACATCCCTCTGGACTCACCTCAATCTTTTTGACCAGAGCCAGCGTGTCATACCACATCTGTATGGATCCTGGCAGCTGGCGAGTCACCGTCATTCGCAGCACCATACAGTAGGAGGCAGTGGTGAAGATAGGACGCAGGTTGATCGGTTTAACGAGTGCGTGAGGCACAATAGCTGACACTATAACCAAGATGGCGGAGAAGAAGTATGTTGCGCTGTAGAAATAACGCAGAGAACCAATCTTTCTTGTCAGCGTCATTTCATCCCTAAGGAAGGGGGAGAAGAATTGAGAAAACAATTACTTTTATATTAAATTGGCTAAATAAATGTATACTAGCACAATAGTTTTTCATTAGTTTCCATTTGTATTTACTTCAGTAGAGGAATTTTCATAGACCAAACTATGTTTGAAATTAGTTTTGCTTAAGTTGAATTCAGGAGAGGATATTGTTTTTTAATTTTAAATGTGATTTGTCCATATGTTTGTATTAGTATAATTTGTTAATCAGAAAATCATTAATATATTACTGACAACACCATCCTGTCATGACAGCAAATTCTCTTGTTTTCAAAGCACAGTCAAAATCCGAAAAGATGATATGATTAACAGCATGTCAGTTTTTCATGCAAGTAATATCAGGTAAATGTAAAAGACTTCAGACTATCTCCATATTAGTTTTAACAGTTAACCAGTTAATCTCTACACTGTGCTGCAAGACTGAAGGAGATACTTGGGTGATTAGTGAAACATCTAGATGCCCTGACTCAACTTCCAGATAACTTCAACTGGATGACAGAATCTTCACTGACTTACTGCCTGATGTTCTTGATAATGGTCTCCATCACCTCCTCCCACCCGTACGCCTTCACAGAGTGAATGTTCTCCACGATTTCTGAGGTGAGAGCGAGGCGGCGGCTGATCAACCCTGCTCGCTTCACCCTGTTTACGGAAGACAGTTTTACCAACTTATCAGACTTATTGCATCATTATACATAGAAGGATTTCTGTATGCAAACAAACATGAATGTGCAGATGCAGAAACAAGCGTGATTGTTCAGTGTTCATGCGTGTATGAACAGCATATCCATAAAATGAACACATAGAGTATGTGACTATAAAAGTGATGGTAGAAAGTGTATTTATATAACAATGTGTTTTAGATCAGTTACAGTGGTTATCAGATAAAACACATTAATATGTACACACACTAAATGTTTTACTGAACATCTTGACAGAGCAGACAAAACACATAGACAGTAAGACACTGGGACCCATAAAATTATGTGTAGTCATAATATACAGTGTGTTTGTGTGTGTGTGTGGTGCTTTCCTACCGGTGAGGCCCCATCTTCTGTGAAAGCCAGGCCTGTATGATGCCCAGCAAAGTGAGGGCTGCCAGCGCACACAAGCTGTTCACATCTATCAGCTCCCAGATCAGACCCACACACAGTATACACTGTAGGGGGGTGATCCATATAAAATGGGCCAGACCCAGGCTCTGAAATGCACACATGGTACACAAAGATTATCTTAGTGTACAGACAGATAGATAGAAACTGGAATACACATTTAAGTCAGCAAGAAAGACATCACCCAAAGAAACTTTCAGTATTGAAAAATCCACTTGCATGCTGATGATTCTTTGTTGTACTGTAAGTGAGAAGTTGTTCTGTTTTCACCTCAATAAACTCCCCTTTCATCCCCTCACCTGCATCTTTCCTCCTTTCAAAGATAGCCCCTACAGTGAGAGAGCAGTTAGCCAAGCCACATCCAGGCCAGGTGATAATTGTCTCAAAGCAGGTGGCAGAGTGTTTCAACATTCAACACCTTAGTGAAACCCAAGGAAACACTTGCTTCACCCAATCCACACACACACACACACACACAGTGTTGTGTAATCAAGTGTATTCACTGAAGTGCGTGAGGGTGTGAACTCTGTTGCCTCATCTTGTCTGGAGACAATAACCTTCTCCCAGCTATCTATGAGTGGAAAACTACTATTGCACTGCTATTGTTCCTTTTATGCAAAAGTGACATGACTTTTGCAATCAAACAATGGGATGCCATTCACATTCAAAAGGCAATTTCAAGTTGTCCACATCTAAATTTATTACAATTGTACTTCCTGTACTTCATAAACCTCTAGATAAGTCACCTACTAAAATGGTGCATTTTGTAAACTGACCTCTGCACTGTTTCAGTGTGTTAACATTGAGGATTATCCCATTTAGTATTAATATTCACTTCACTGCTAGTTGGCAGAATTGATATTTTGTTGACATTTTCATGCTCCATTGGTTTTTACCTGGTGGTATATAGAGGTCAGCATACGTTAGAGCTGTTTGCATAGTGAGACAGTGTATCAGAGGTGCCTTACATTTGAATTTGGAGCATCTCCATTGCCAAAACTTACTCTGAGCAGTGTTGTTTTCATGAAAGATGTGATATAAAATAGCTTAAAAAACAGGGCGCATCAACTTAAAGTACCACAGCAAATATAAAAAGTATGCAAAAAAGTAACGATGAATGAGTATATGTAAGTTAACTAAATGTTTTGGTTTTTTCCCCCTCACCTCATCTAGCTTGTTGAGGTGGGCGGACATCAAACTGACCAGCTGACCAGTGCTGATCTTATCCAAGACTCGGCTGGATAACTTCAGGGTCTGAAAAGTTTAAAGGTCAGGGGTCAGTTGTAGCACAGCTGACAAAGATAGAAAGTGAATTGGATGACAGCCAGTGCCAGTGACACATGGAAAGCTACACAGGCTGTGAATTGTTAAATGTGAGGAGGTCTCTGGGAATGTTCAGTCATGCATGCTATACATGGTGGAAGCACTTAGCTGATGAGTTGGATTCATACAAAAGTGGAACTTATGGCTTGTTAAAGCAGCCATTTAAAGTAGTAAAATATAGTATGTTGTCTACTACTATGAGGCTCCTAAAGTCAAAATTTCAATTATAAAGTTCCACAGCGCTCATTAAAACGCTATCCTCTCAAAACTGTCAACATTTCAAGAATGAAAAAAAAATATATTTTTGCATAATGACATAAGATCTCACTTCAAGACTTGGTAAATATAGTAGCAGTCCCAATTGTGAACCTAAACCTGATCTGCAAGCTTCAAACTGACAAAATCCCGTTAAGCTTCCATCAGTTGATTAAAGTGCCTCCAGTCGTCATCTGATGCATCCAGTGGAATTTAATACACAAAATTACGAAATACAAAAGAAACCACTATGTCTTAATTCCACACAAGTGTACACACATACTGTCCTCCTCTTACCTTCTTATATATAAGACTGAAGATGGCAATGCGGATCTGCATGCCCAGGTGATGCAAACCAAAGATGGCAGGCTGCAGAAGGAGGAAACGGGCAATGAAGAGGAGGCAGAGTCCCAGGGCCAGGAAGTATCCTTGGCTCCGTTCTGCAGTATAGATTGGGTCAAAAGAGGCAATGATTCGACCTAGAAGCTGAGGCTGCACAGCCTTGGAAGCCTCCTACACCAAGAGATGGGGCAAAGGGACAGAAAAAAGATTAACGTATTTAATATAGTATTACAATGATAACTTATTTTTTTTACTTTTTCTTTCAGGTTGACAGTTGTGTGGTGCCCTTGTAGCAGGTAAGAGTCAGTTCCTAATAATTTTCTGGCAAAGGGGAACATGATTACTTCCAATTATTTTGCAGATCTCATTTATATATACTGTATTTTTTAAAAATCCAAACCTTTAGGTGTCAAACCTAGCTTCAACATAAAAGTCAGTACTGTATAACCCAAGTCATTTACATTTTTTTATTTATATCTTGATCCTGTTCTGAATTAAAATGTGTTAGAATATATGCCAGCTAACTAAGCTGCCCAGTATAAAAGAATATCAATGTCACAATTTAGCAGCTTACCATAGCGTAACCCACAACCCAGCTTTGTTTTCCCCACACAGCCTCCTTTTAGCAGGCACTGTTGGTGCCATGACAACCACAACAAACTGTACTACTGTAAGTGTAGCTTACACCATGGGTGCTTTCGTCACGTTTGCATTGGCCCAGGACAGTGAAATGGTTTGCAACACTAAAGTGCTACATGCTTGTGATATTTGTAGGCCATGACGATGTAGCTTTACAGGACCCAACTGTTAACAAGAACTACTCAGAGTCAAGAGAAGGACAGACCAACAGACTCACCCCAAGGTAGAGGAGGACACCAAAGAAGGCAAAGGGGCCGAAGAAGCAGCGGGCCAGGGCTCTCATCAGCTTGGGCTTGTTCTTGGCTGAAGCCACCTCTCTGTCCCATTCTCTGCAGGGACAACACAGTTAAACAGCAGTGCAGGCATGCTGGGAGAACAACACATATAACACATACAGTAGTCACAGTCTGGCTTAGGCTGCTCTATTTGTCTACAATAGACATCTTTTACATCTTTGGCTGGTGATTCAGTCAAAATGAGAAGCTGTAGTGCAGTTAGTTATTCATTTCAAATTCGTGAAAAAACTCTTTGTCACCGATATAAAAACAACAAAAACATTAGGACAAGGAATAATTATTCATTTCACTATTGAACCTTTAGATTTGTCAGTATTTTTATAGAATTTGATTCAAGCACATAGATTTAGTTTATTCTCTAGTAATGACGGAGTTCTTGTCTATGTGCGAATTTCAATACATTCTTTTACACATGTTTTGGGATATTTCCTATTGTTGATGATTTGGCTTACCAGCTCGACAATGATGCAAAAAGACACGGGGATTAGGAAATATGAGTTAAAGAGAAGAATGAAAGGCAAAACAATAAGGAAGGAGAGGAAAAAAGAAAGTGAATAACAGGACAAAGTTCAAAGTGTCTCCCTGATAATATCCTGACATACGAAAAGGACTCAAGACCTAGAGAATGTGTAAATGTATACAAGTAAAACTCCCAGTTTTGACCAGTATAATTTATTTGATCACACAGGTTGACATCAGCACTGATCTATCCGATTAAATAAAGTTTCTGCAACATATGAGAACGCAAGTGTCAGAGTCAGAGGCCCTAGTACTAAGTTCAGGTAACGTCAAAATGTGGTCTTCGCTGTGTCATGTCATGCCGCCCACAAAACTCATTGTTGTCATGTCACTGGGAGTCATCTTGTCATTCAGCATCTGCATATACAAACTTACATCCAGACTGACATTTATATATGTAATTTCTCCATTTACACTCATGTTGCCTCATATTTGCATTCTCCCGCCTCCATATTTCAAGACTGGCTCTATGCAGACATAATTTTAGCTTTAGCCCGGCCAACAGCAAACATGCTGGACCTACTCGGATCCAAGCAAATTTATTTTGGTTTTATTTGACCAAAGAACGTCATGCCAATATTCAACCTTCTTTTCATGTTCACCTTTGCAGTTTTTTGACTTCAAGTGATGTACTTTGCACTGTCTGATCCATTACTAAAACTGAAAATGTCATCAGTAATCCTTGTGCCAAGTCAGAAGCATTTAACCAGGTTGTATAAACAGTAAATTGGGCATGGCGTAATTTTTCAAGGACAGCCAATATGCCTTCCGTTATTGGTAATATGGCTCCTCCTATTCTTCCTAACCACTACTACAAATGTGACTTAATGACAGAGAAAGATGGGGTATTCAAAGGTTATTTTATGACCTTGGTCATTCAGTTAGCCTTAATTGGAAATCACTGGTGCAATCACCTTCGTTGCACTGAGATTGTTCCATGGAATGTGTATTTTTAAAAGCCTACCTAAGGTGTGTTTTATTACTCTAACACCCTACACTTCAATGTAGACACCTACTATAAGATGGTGCAACTTAATGATATTGCATAAGAGTGTACTCAATTTTGTTTTATACTCCAATTACATTCAGTAAATTTCTATTGCACAATATCAAACTTGTGTAGTATCTCACTAGACACTAAATTCATTGTCCTATAATGCAACAGCTGAGGTACTACAATTCTTCTCAAGACCAGTAAACTGGATCACTGCATCACTAAACAGAGGTGAAAACAGGCTGACTTAGACTCCTGGGTTTGAAACAACTGCCCAGTTATCAGGTTTATAGTCCTCACTCTTCGCTGGTCTTTGTGTTTCATATTTATTGAGAAGAGTTCATTTGTTTGTACTGTATATTAGAGTTACATTTGGATATGAACAAGTTGGCACAAATTAGGTTGGCTTTTTTTTTTATTTTATTTTTTTTACTTTGTTTCTCAAAAACAAAGAGGGAAAAAGATGCCTGAGCTTCTGGTGAATACCATTGGTGGGGAGAGGAAAAAAATAACAGTAAAAAACAAAAAGAAATCACAATAGAACAAGGGTACTGTCGTAATGACCAATCGCTCAGGTGTGGCTATCTGGATACTGAGTCACGTTATGACTCAGCCTCTAGATAACAAAGCTAATAGAAAATATAAAGAACTGTTAAAGCAAAGAAGCCTTTTAATACCAACCTACCAAATTCTACATTGATCTCACAATGTGAGAACCTCAAAGCTGAGTTTGAGTTGCTTGTATTTGTGTTATTTTGCATTTGAGTTGGTGTAATTCTTTTCTGGTTCTTTCCCTTTGAACAGAGAGCAGTTGTTACCAGGCAAAAAAAATTCCCTCTGGAATTAATACAGTTTTTTGAATCTTGCATCTTGAATAATGAAATCCTTATCAAGTCAGCAAAGCTCACTGACACAAACTAAACTAATCTGTGATGGAGAGTCTTATGGTAGACAGCACGCTTTTATAGAAGGTAAAGATCACATTCCCAGAAGTCCTCACTGTTTGCCTGATCTGAAGAAAGAAAGCAAAGAAAGCACTGCTCATTCATCACCCGGTGGGCACTGGGTCTTTTCTAAAGGTCACCTTTTTAACACCCATGTACATTAACTGGCTTGTTGGCACCTTTCAGTGTGATGAAGGCCCCTGGGTTGGGCAAGGCAAGGCCAATGTGGGACACTGCTATGATTGTGGTAGGCAAAAAAAAAGAAGAAGGAAGCTACATCAGGAATTAATCTTTGGCAGGACATAACTTCTGGACTTCTCCTAAAGAATATTTGACTCTAAATCTGAACTGCACTAAATATAAAACTTAGATTAGAAGTGGAGAAATTTCAACTTATCCATCATTTGTTGCCTAGTTGTTTGTTTGGCACACACAGGATTGATTTACGTGTAGCCATATTTAAATGCCAGCCCATATTTTAACTTCACTCTGAGATAAGGATGGCAAGAGGTAAGTAAACACATGTAAAGGGCATGTATGATGAACATCAAGGCAGCAGACTGCAAGGTAATGTTTTGGCTACATGTTCATTTACCACTAAAGATTTGCACACGTAAGCTAGTCACATGCATTTCAGATTCACTGGAAGCAATATGGATAGATGACCTGCAGACTTGTATGTGATTACTGAACACTGGTGCCAAATGGCAGCTCTCCAAAGAATCCTTTAGTCTTTTATTGCGAGGAACTACAATGCAAAAAAAAAAAAAAATGTTGCTAACACATCAGTGTTCAGGCAACAGTGACTCACCAGTGTTTTTCCAACATTGTTAACATACTTGGGCCACTCTGTTTTCTTGTTAAGACAAGGTACCTCACAACTTTATGGTGAGGGCATGCGTAATTTTTTGCCAACAGCAGAAAGAAATCTTCAATCAATTAAAAAACCCTAGCTGTGTGACCTTTATCTGACGACACCTTTTCTGAATACGAAGAAAAATCCAGGCAACTTGCTTCACCTTTTTACCCAATCACTGCCCTCTGATCAGATTTATAAGTAACCCCAATTAGATAAAACACTGCCTTAATCAGCCTGCCTGAAAATGCTGCTTTACTATTGTGATATGTGTCCTGCTATAAGTTAATGAAGCATTATGCATTTTCTTTGCTGTGATGATATGCTTCGGTACATTTATGTAAATATTGCGTAAAAAAAAAATGTTTCCAGCTACACTAGATATGTCAACATTAACAATGTCTACACTGTATTTCTGATCAATTTAATGTTATAAAATCTTCTTTTTTTCCAAAAAGTCATTTCTATGTGTGTCCAAACTTTTGACTGGTAGTGTATATTACACTCGCACAAACCTCTCGAGTCTCTCAGACAGGTTGTCTGCCAGATCAAAAGAAGGAGCCTTGTACACATCTGTCAGATCCAACTTCTTTCTGAAGCCCTTCCTCAGTAGTGGTGTCGTCCACCTGCACAAAAACAAAAACCACACATCAGACAGATTGTTGGGTAACAGCTGTTTACAGTCAGGATGCCTGAAGGAAAAAAATGTGCTTGAGCATATCGTGACAGGTTTACTATTAAAATCAATGAAGGTGCTGCTCAATGCATTATCTTAGGAACCACAGCTAAAAGACACACTCAGCATATACAGTAGTACA
>JAUBNQ010000025.1:22436763-22460628 GCA_032353495.1 Ctenopoma kingsleyae | reverse complement strand
GCAGCTGCTGCGTCACTGCAACCATTGGCTGTCTTCACAATGTCAGGAGGCACTGATACCAGAACCACTGGATGTGGTTGTGAATCACAAATTCTTTATTTCTATGTGAACAAAAATAAAAGCATATCTGTGTGTGTGTGTGCGTTCGTGTGTCTCACCGTCATACTTGGCCAGAACGGCCTGGACGTCGGCGTAGTTCTGGAGCTCTAGTAACGACTCCAGCAGGTTCTCATGGATGTTGAACATACTAAGGAGAGGGAACTCCTTCATTAACTGGAAAACACACAACTGTTGTTACATGTAACACCGGGCAGGGGGCGACACAGGCACAGTCAGCACACAAGAGCTTTGGCTCATCACTATGCAGTTACTGTATAATGTCACGTTAAAGCCTTGTGAATCTGAATCAGTGTTGACTTTGTGTGATGTTCTGACACCAGCAATCCAACTGAAGCCTTTTTATGTCATCAGGAATCAAACAGCAACCTGTCTGGTGTGTTTTATGTCTGTGTGTGTGTGTGTGTTCTGCTGGCAGGGTGTGTACTTACATCTCTCATCATTTTAACTGCTTCTCGTGTCCGGCCAAGTTTTCTGGAGCACATGGCCAGTCTCCTCTTTATATACACCAACACATTAGTGTCTCTTCCTGATGGAGACGCAAACTAATTATCCAGCACATACGAAACACTTATCATTTGATTTGCTTATAATGAAATTGAGAGCATGATGGACTTTTATAGTGTGAATTTGAGTAAAGCTGCAGATTAGATATAGTCTGCAACCACAAGAAAAAAAAAACAGGCTATTCTAATTCAATGATTCTCATAATTAGCAGCACCAGTACTGAATGGACTCTACTCACTGTGCTGTGCTTCATACTGTGTACCATGATGTTGGAGTTGTTGGCTGCGGCGATAGCAGCCCTCTCCAGCTTTTAGTGCCTGTTTAAACAAACGTTCGGCCTCCATGATGGTGGTGGCCTCCTCCTCCGCCAGGAGGATGTACGCTGTCGCACAGCTGCAGAAGAGGAGGCGACAGCGGGGGATAAAATAAGAGGGGAGGAGAAACAGAAGAAGAATGAGAGGAGATGTCAACAATTTTTGGGAGTTTTGCAGAAGAGGAGAAGGAAAATTTTAAATGAAAAAAGGTTTAGAAAGAACTTTATGAGAATATGCTTCTTTTCATTGTTCTGTTATTTAGGAACTTAAAAACTTTTCTCATGTCCTTATGGATTCATTCATCAAGTTACAGACTCAATATAGAGGGTACTTTTTTTTTTGTTTGTCTACACAGCGAGGCATCCCAGCAACTGCTTTTACGCCTCGTGTGTTTCTAAGCAGCGTCTGACAGAGCACTGATCAAAGACGTTTTCCTCTGAGTCAGCCTGCTGTCACGACCTTGATATGAGCTGCGAGCAACTTAAGATGCTACCACAATTCCTCTGCACCGCCTTTGTAGTCACAGATGCTCCTAAAAATAAACCTACACTGCCATGAAAACAAGCAAAGTTGTCATGTCTTCCCCTGTGAATGATGCAGGTACCCAGAGGGCCAATCTGTGACGAGATGCGCCATCTGTCCCACACACCGAAGGCTCAAGTTTCCCAATCTTTCAATTTGTACCACACTGAGCTTTGATGTCTTGAAGTCTACTAAAAGTGTTGATTATCATTTTGGGTTTTGAAATAAACGTTTGTCAGATCTGTTTAGCATAAACTTTTTAATTTAAAATGAAAAGATTTGGAAAAGTTCAAGTAGGTCAGTGTTTATAACAACACAGCTAAATGATCTTCGTTTCTAGATGGTTAATTATAGCATCAGCTCCCGACCTTCAACACTTCAAGACGTAAAATATAAAACACCAAATGATTAAAAGTATAAGAGAAGCTACGCTGACAAGAAACATAAGAGAAAATCTGGCTGAACAAAACCTTGATTAAATGTAGGAAAGATACAAATTCAATTTCCAGAAAAGTTGGCACGCAGAAGTTCAGTTTCATGAAAACGAGCTGAAATGACTCCTCTGACCACAGAGTATCTATCTGACACGAGCTCAGTTCCAGAGGACAGCGTTTCCTCATAGAACTGGTGTACGGTGGATTCCTCCTCACATAACAGACTTTCAGGTCGCATTTCTGGATGCAGCAATTTACAGCGTTAAGTGACAGTTTCCCAAACTTCTCCCAAGCCCATGTGGTTATATTCATCACATTAGTTTGACAGTTTCTCATACGATTCTGCCCGAAGGCTCGAAGCTCTTGCACTGAAAATGTGGTTTCCCTCTTGCCCTTTTCACAGAGATTTCCCCAGAGTCTCTTTTCACAATAGTATTTACTGGAGTTGGTGAAAGACCTGAAGTCTTTGCAATTGTGCATTAAGAAATATTCTTTTGAACTGACTGACAAGTGGGGGGCCATGAACCATCCATCCACCCAATGAAACCGTCCCCTGTTACCATTTATCCTGCTAATTTGGGAATATTTTATAAACTTTTCAGTGTTGAAGCATCAAACTTTGGTAATATTTATTGCATATTAGAAAAGGGGTTTGTACTGTTGCTGTGCCTTTGATAAAGCTCCAGTCCAGGTGAAACACACTGCTCTAGTTATGAATATATTAAATGTTATAAGTGTATGGCGGGTTCTATGTAGAAAATCAGAGCAGAAATTATTTCAATGAAAAAATGTTTCGGAAAAATTAAATATTGATGGAGCATTTTCAGTTCTTTCGAATTACTTCAATTTAATATGTATGATACTGAACATCATTGAATATATTATTAATTAAAACAACTATAAGTACAAGAACTTGATAAACATATTTATTATAATTGTACTTTGGCATCCTTAGAACCCTCCTAACTGCGTGTGTAGCAGGAGAAAGTTGGACGGAGGACGCCAGAGACAAAAACAGTAAAAAAAAAAAGAAAGAATAAAAACTCACTCTTCAAGCTCCAGAGCTTCATGTGCTGCAGAGATGCGAGCCTGTGGGTTCCTCTCTCTCCAAGCTTTCTGCATGACTGCCACCACACAAACGCACACAAAAATATGGTCACACTGCTGCATATGCACATGAATCACGACAGATGGTTGTACGTGATATATATGAATGAGTGTGTGTAGTCTTACTAGCATCAGCAGGCCGGAGGTGGTCTGAGTCGCAGGTGAAGAAGGTCTGGTGGTCTTGTGCTGACAAGTTCATGTCGTAGTATGTCAGCGGCTCTCGACCAGTTACCCACGTATACCTGGACACCCGGACACAGACACAATGAAACACTTATAAGAAACAGCACAGAGAAATAAAAGAACCTTCAGTGAAAGTTGCAGAATGAAGGAAAAAGATGGAAAGACAGATTAAAAACATAGATATAGATACTGTTCAGGTAACAGTGAAAGAGTCGGCCTGTGCCACCTTAATAGTGACTATACTTGACTCTGATTGGCCGCACTTAAGTGATGAAGCTCAGCATGTGGGTTGACAGGTACAGAGAAAGGCGGCATAATTACAACATGAGAAACAGAAGAGTGGAGTCTGACTCAAAAGGAGGAACAAGAGGCAGAAACATCAAAAAGAGAGTAAAGGAAAAATGACAGAACAGAGAGCTGTGAGAATAAACCAAAAGAGAGGGAAAAAAATAAAAGTCTGTGAGGAAAAAATAGATGTGGGAAAGGGCAAAGACAAAAAGGTTGATGAAGGAGCTGACCAGCAACGAAAGACAAGATGGTGATGAGACAATTAATGAAAGAAAAGGGAAACAAATACTGTAACTGTAGAGATCACACAGACGACAGAGGAAAACAGAAAAGAACAGAAACAATACATCAAACACAGTTAAAGACGAACAAGAAGCAGAAAAGTCGACAAGAAAAAGACTGAAACAAGAAATAAAGATCAGAGAAGGACGAATAGAAAGGAGGAAGAAGCTCCAGTACTCCTGGAGGCAAACAGAAGTCCCACACCAGGCAGGTAGCTTAACTGCTGTCACTCACCGATTATACTCAGCTCCACGAAATAAATTCAGCGGATTTCTCCATACTTTACATTCTGCAGGAGGGAGACAGAGAGAGAACAACACTGATGATGAGTGTCAAGGGCAAAGTCGACACTGAGCCTCCTCGACGCACTTCAAACGACTGCGCATCCTGCCATCAGCCCTGCAGCTCCCTGACTGGCACATCGACCTCTCTGAGAGCACGGCTCACAGGGAAAAGGCCTTAAAACTCCTCAGTGACCAAACGTTGCTTCTACATAAATTCTCGGTGATGTCAGAGAACAGTGACGAGCCTGTGTTCTGGCTCGCAGCACTGAACAGATGAATGCAGGATACGGGATTTTCATAATGTTGATACCAAAAATATCTTTGGAATTGGACAAGCAGATACATTATGTTGGGAAACTACTGATTTTTGCTTTGCTCACCAAAGTGATGAAGGCTACGATTCAGCCTGAAAAAATAGTTGTGTGGCTCAGGAGGGGCGGAGATGACCCTCGATGACTTAATCAGGTTTTAGCAACTTTGTCAAAATTCTTATCACGCCGAAGATTTTTATATTTCTGTGCAGTTGAAGCAAACGTTTGTCATTTTGTCTTGATGTGTAACTTTAAATGGTCAACTAACGGAATAATTAGCTGGTGAATTCAGACACCAGTCATTACCTTAAATTCTAACCACTCTCGTCTGAATCTATACAACTTTCATTCATTTCAATTACACAACTACGCCTAATCAATCAAGTATTTCACTTCAGACTGTCTTTGGCGTCTGCTGCAACAAAGGAAAGTAGTAACCTATAACCTGCATCTTCAACTTCAACGAAAGGATTTACACAGAGTCAATTATGAGCCAGAAAACGGAGGATAACAGTTGGAATGATTAG
The DNA here is from genome assembly GCA_032353495.1 of Ctenopoma kingsleyae. NCBI lineage: Eukaryota > Metazoa > Chordata > Actinopteri > Anabantiformes > Anabantidae > Ctenopoma > Ctenopoma kingsleyae. The sequence goes on along the minus strand of JAUBNQ010000025.1, from coordinate 22,455,752 downwards.
ACTCTCAGCCATGGCCTGTTGATTAGACACAGCACACATAATCCTGTTTAGTTCAAAGTTGTTCGGCTGAAAACAAAAGCTGTCTGCATCATGTCTCCACAGAGAGTTCAACAACTAGATGCTTTGGAGAAAACTTGCAGATAATAAACTGATTATTACATTAAAATGCTCCGTAATAAAACGCAATAGTTGTGCTGCGTATTTTTTTATCAAATATTATGCTGTATTACCCTGTGTTATCCCCTGAACAGTAAAATTTAAAATATATAGGTGTAAAACGTCCTTTGACCTCGGAAGGCCTACATTGAAACTAAATTGGCCCACACAAACTAGAAGTATAAAATATTACATAACTCTTAAGCAAACACTCAATTCAGATCTAAGAGGAAAGATGTGTAAACGTGTGGCCTGCTGAGGGCGAAAGGAAACATCTTCAACATCATGATGAAAATGGGTGTGTCAGAAGGAGAAAAGGGGGCTGATCTAGACTGGACTGTAACAAAGAGAGATCATGCAGAGGACAGAGGAAGTAAGGGGGATTTCCCAAGATGGCGAAGAATAAAATGCTGACCAAGGAAGTACCTGGAGTGCTGACCAAGCAGTTCTTCCTAGAAGGGAGGGGCTATCAAACTGTATAAAAGTTATGTTCAACGTATAGACAGTAGTCTGACCCTCAGGGGTCTTACGCACTGGTTTACTTGTCTATTTTTCCTTTTGACAATAAACCTTTTACACTTAGAGTTGAAGCGTGTGATATATTGTACTCGCAGTGATAACGAAGCACTGAGAGGTTGAGATTAATGTCTGGACGACAGAGCGAAAAGACACAGAGAAGATCAGAAGTAAGAAATATAGGTTTTTGCTTTTTGTTGTTTGACGGTTAAGAGTAAAGGTTTTTTGAGTTTTGTTTAAAATGAAGCTTTGTTTTAAAAGAAGTTTTGTTTTAAGAGTAGTTTTGTTTAAGACGTTTTGTTTTTGAGAATGAAACGCATGTTAAGTCGGTGCTAGATAAAAGTGCACATTAGCGACAGTGGTGCTGGGAGTTAATAAGTGATAAAGACAAAAAAGAAAAGGGACAGAAGACTCCAGATAAGGAGCTCACTCTCAGACCCGCATGCTACCTTTTGTGATAGAGAAAAGGCCTATTTAAGAGACAGCTGCTAAAGACAGAAGTACTGTTATGAATAAAATTATTAGTCAGACAAAGGAGAAAACAATAGGTGGGCGTCTCTACTATGGACTTGATTGCTAAGCACAATCCAGAGTGCATACAACAAAATTCTAAAATATATAAATTAAATAAAAGAACCTTAGGAGGCTAACAATGTCCTATAAAGAGTACCTTCAATGCTGCCTGTTATGAAGAAGTGGAGATCATCATTAAACATCACAAGGCCTCAAAGGAAAATGCAAACACAAGAGCTAAAGAACGGAAGGTGTTATCTTGGTTCAAACGGGACAATTACAAATTAATAATGACAAATTTAGAGAAGAAAAAAATATATAGGAAGGAGGAGTCGAAATAAATAAAACAATTGTAAAATTAAAAAAATAAAATAAAAGAATGAAGTAGAAGCATTTACCTTTGAGAAAATTCCTTGAGATCATGCTCAGATCTTTGAACCAAGAATAAAACCACAAACCCTTTTAGATCAGAATAATACCCATTAGCTGAAATAAAAAGACACAGTTGGAAGGCGAGATGACCTTTGAGCCACATAAAAATGAACTGCACTGGCACAACAGAGACAAACATGGACAGTTATTCTCAAACACCTAAGAGCGTCATCTGCAGAGAAAGAAACTGATCTAGCCTTGTTGCCATCAGAGGGAAAAGAGAAAAAAAAACATTCAAGAAGGGAAAAGGAAGAAGCTACTCCACAGATGCTGAAAGACTCCTCATTACATTGGGAAACAAGAAAAAAAAAAGGACATAAGGCTGGTGAGCTTCCACTCCTAAGTTTGAGGAGATGGATAACAAAGGGCTAAATGGAAGAGCCAGACGGTAACACACAAGCTGAAGTATGGCTAAAGGATTGGTGTGGCTGCAGATAGTCACAGAGAAAAAGAGGAAGAGACACGAGAGCTGAACGCAGAAAGAAGAACCTCTGGTGTCTAAAGGTTGTCTGAGAAAGCAACAGCAAGCAAATAAAGAAAAGAAAGTGAATGAAGAAATAGCACTGTAAGAGGAAACATGGGAGAAAGGATACTCCCCCACTGATAAGAGGAGCATCTCGCCTGGAGGAGTAGAGGCTTCAGCAACTCAGAGCTGTAGGAGAGTGAAAAAGCCAAAATGAGGAATGCATGGAATGCTAACAACATAACAGAAAGCCTGTTTAAGATGATGGTCAAAAAGAACCTGGCACAGCAAGTGCTTGTGACAATAGGGGACTGACCATTGTTCTCTGAACATGTTGTGCACCATGTTGAACTTTGCAGAAAAGAGAGAGCTGGAAGTGCAGAATGAACAGATGACCTGAACGTTAACATAATTATGAATGGGAGAGCTAACCACACAGAAAGATAACGCAAAGAAGACAAGTTCCAATGGTGATTGTAAAAAGGGTACAACCACTGAAACCTGCAGATACAAGTCCAATGGCAGCCACAGCAGGAACAGCAATGCCTGCCATCCATGTACACATGGACCCTAGACCTGAACAAGGGCCCAAGAGAAGAAATCTCCCCAGAGGATACAACATGCACAATGCATATGGTCAACATCCAATCAGACCTATGCAAAGAATGCCATGGAGTAATGTACCACGTTACAATGACAACTGGAGTCATGGAATGGGAAGACGCAGAATGGGAGGTAGAAACAACCCACATCAACCAAGAATGCCAGGGCAGGTAGGAAGATGGAAGTCATAACCACAACTGACACCAGTACTGCCTACAATGAATAATTTATCTGCATGTAACCAACCACCAATGTGCTGGACATGTGGACGGCCACATGGGAAGAAACTGTCCTATTGAACAACAGGGTGCCTCTGCAGGATTCATTCATCCATGGACTGGACCAGCAATCTATGGGACAATAGGGGGGCACAGAGGAGCTAAAAAGGGAGTTAAGGGTACCAATTATTTCAACACAACCACAAGGAGAACCTGCTGTTGAGGTGACTATAGACCAATAAGAAATTCCTGTCATGGTCAATACAGGAGCTGATTACAGCTGCCTTGGGAAAATAAGGTGCCCATCTCCCAATGTCTGCCTCATCAATCAAAGACTGTAGCCTTCACTGGGAACATGCAAGTAATATCTTTAACACAACCAGTTCCAATGCTGACAGCTGGAAGAACCAGTGTTGTACCCCTATTATATACAACATAAACATGTGTCAACTTACTGAGAAGAGTCATTTTGTGTCCACTGAGCAGCAAAGTTATGGATTGTATGTGGACCCTCCAAAAGAAACAGCCACAACCATGATAGCTCAGTGGGTAGAGCAGACATCTTTCAACCCAAGGGACAGCGGTTCGATTCTCAGTCCCCCCGAAGCTACATGTCGAGGTGTCCTTGGACAAGACACTGAAACCCCGTAGTAGCACTGACATAGGTCTAGCAGCTGTCCAAACAAAAATTTCCCCAAGGGGATCAATAAAGTATTAATAATAAAAATTATTATTATAATTATTATACCTCTGACTCTACAAGAAGAAGAAAAGTTGATTCAACCTATGGTTTACTGGCTGTGCCTACAATTAAACTCAAGGTAGAAGAGGAACGGAAAATTGGACTTCCTGGATAAACATTCTAATTACAAAAGGCAGTGAACCAAGGTTACCACTACACTGCACATTGTTATATGATGAACAACAAGAGAACACAGACTGATGAACACAGACAGATGAACTGCTGAATAAAAAGGATGCATTCACCAATGAAGACATCTACTTAGGTCCACAAAGACAATGGCTTCAAGTATCTGACTCTATTCCACATGTGACACTGTACATTGCTGATGAACACGCATCACATGAACTATGACCTATGGTGAAGAAAGCTCTTTAGGTTGAGGAGTAAATTTCCATAAAATAACCAATGCACTCACATTTCTCCCGACAGGCAGTTCATTAGAATAAAAGCTTATGAAGAAAGCTTTGCAGAAAGAGAGTTATTTGAACGCCCACACAAACGTTACTCACAGCAGAACAAAAGGTATTCAAAGTCCCTAGATTGCTTATGGTTAAAACGCGAAACTAATATAGGTTTTGTAAATCAACAAATAAAATTTGTTGTAAAAATAAAATTTAGATGAGCATCTGTTGACATGTTTAAGTGTTCTTTGAAACAGGAGGTAATTGAAGGTATTGGACCGTTCCAATCCAAGGATTGTTAGAAACAGGAGTATTGGTGGAAACATCAAGCCCACTTAATCTTTCAAATTAAAGAACCCAGTTCAGTAAATGATTACCGTTTGGTACATGGTTTAAGAGCAATCAATGCCATAGTGGAAACAGAAACACTTACGGTGCCAGAACCACATATGCAGCTATCCAATATGCCACCAGACTCTACACCAGACTATAGAGCGATAGACTCATGCTTAGCATACTTTAGTTTACATCCAGATTCATAATATTTTTTCTTTCTTTTCTTTTTCTTTACTTCTGAAGCATGTTAACTAATATCCAGATCTTCGGTGTTAGTTTACAATTACCAAAGAAACATTACATTACTGATATAGCCAGGTATTAGCTCAGTTTCAAAACAGTGACATACAAAGATCACACATTTAGGACTCAGATGATTTGTTGAGGTGTAGCCTCACCAAAGAACAGAGTGGAAAAAAAAACACTCAACAAATGTCAACAAATTACAATTATATCACATTGTCAGAAATACTTAGGCAGATGTCTAAGACTGTCTTTAAGAAATGCAATTTTCCTGACAATGGTTAGGATTTAGTAGGCCATGGATATCAGATTATACATTAAAAACTGCACATTTAACAGCTACATTACATGGAACAGAAGAGGCTGAAGGATAATTGTAAGCCTTAAAAACATTGACATGCAGAATGTTACAACTTAGGAAAATTCAAATTATAGTATTGTAGGATTTGCTAACACAGTGCTGCTGCAAGACTCACCTACAGGTAAACAGCCTTTGGCTTATTACAGCTCAAAATTAAACAATGTGGAACAAGGATTGCCACCTTGTTGCCAAGGTATGGCAGCAACTGCAAGTCTCTCCAAACCATAGACACTTCTTGACAGCATGTGAGGATTTGCATAGTCGACCAATACCATCTGATTTGACACTAAAACTTCAATTTTGTCCAGTTCAACTTCCAGAAAGTATAGCATTAACGGCTGCCTGTAAACTGGGTGCTGGGAAATAGTGTGACCATTATGACAGACAGTGCTTGTGAAATTTTCAACTACCAACGATAGCACAGAAACAAAGAGGCTTTCTAAGAGCTGATGACATGGTTATTACACATGCAGCAGCTATCTCAGAACTGTTGAAGCAATGTAACTACTGACAGCCTTAGCTATTAAGTGTTTAGCACGCCAACAGACTAAAACAGTGGCTAAAGGAAATAGCTATGCAGATGAACTAGTTGAAGAAGCAATTGTAGGCACATGTTTTGTATGAATCATATCAGACACAGACCCACCACAGATTGACTTAATATCTCTAATATCTGCTCAAGATAAAAGCTTCGTATATGTACAGAGTATGTAGGAAATAAAGGACCATCAAGAAAACACAAGCTTATTTAAAGGATTATGACATAGTTACTCAGTGCTTTTTGTCGTTTCTACATTTAGTAGATTTCTGACGCACTTGGGATTGCCCACTAAATATCATACATATCAGACATACTAAATGTCACATTCAAAGCTAAGATTTGTCCTAACAGCAAAATGAATTGTGCTAGTGCTTCCAACTAAAGCAAAAACGGTTACAGGAGCCACTGTGAATGAGAATCCAGATCATCAGGTGACATAAGCAATCAAAATTCAAGGTAAGACTGTATGGTTCCACTTAAATCACTGCTATAGAGCATCACAAGTAAATACAGCCTAGAGAACCTATACGGGCAGGTTATGCTACCCCTCAAGAAGCAAGAAGACTGCAGAAATTGCCAGAAGACCGCAGGAATTGCCAGAATAAAGAGCGCACAGACAATCAGTCACTTTAAGAGTCACCCAGAAATTCACCAAACAGTTTTGGATCCTCAGCGTGAAAGCTTGTCACGAGCTAAAAGTCTCTAGAGGGGTGGCAACAGAGAAAAGTGAGGTTAATTCTAGTGAGAATATTGATTGTTACAATCTTTATACCAAACTAAGATGAATAAAGATGCGAGACACAGTCCAAATTGGGAGATATGGGGATAGAACGTGGGAAAGTTATGGATTTTCAGTAGAAATGTAGGCTGCAGTGCTGAGAAAGATCCTTCAGGAAGTGCCAACAGTAATAGTCTATGTAAAAGCTGCATACAACAGCCCAGTCACGGAGGTGGAGGTACAGCAAAATAGGATCAGCAAAGATAAAACTGAGACAGCTCAGAAATTGTAGTGTGAGCCTAATATGAGAAAAAATTGTGACTGTTAAAGAAGCACAGAAGCATGGTAACCTTAGATCCAGAACAAAGCAAGAAAAGAGTCTTACAAGGCATAAGCATGAAAACATTAACACTAAGCTTAAAACCCAATAGGGGACAGCATGACAACATGTTTAAATAACGCTTACAATACTTAAGTAACATCCAGATTCAATCCATACTATTCACCCCAGAATAATCTCAGGGAAGAACAGTGTGGAATCTGATTTAAGAAGAAATAGCAACAACAGCAGAGACCATGTGTTCTCTATAGCGTCCTATACTCCATGTAGTAAAAGAAAAAAAAAAAGACAGAAAAGTTTCCTGAGTGTAAAGAAAGGTTAATTGGTAGAGAGAGAACTTAGAACTAACAGTCACATCAGAGGTCAAGATGCCAGAGACACTGACTTTTCTGTTGTGTGTAATTCAGGGATAACACTACCACATTCAATAAGAAGAGCAGAGGTGTATAAAGTACACAAACTCAATACTCAAAGTAAAATGCAAGTATTGGCCTAGGAAAATACTCCACTACAAGTAGAAGTACCCTTTAATTTTTCCACTCAAGTAAAAGTACTAAAGTAACTAGTCACAAAAACTAACTTAAAGTACAATAGTACTCTAAGAAGAAAGTGTATTTTAATGATATAGAATGCGATGCTGGTGAAAACATAAGTGTAGGGGTTTGGTCCAGGTTTGTTTGACATATTCTCAAGGGTGAAAATTAATGTAAAATGTGTTGTTACCTACAGACTGTGGAAGAGACAAAGAAGTTGGTGAAGATGGAGCTGATTTTAACGCCTTATATACTGACAGGAAGTTAATCCATATATGACATCAGCCTTTTACTAATATATAATGATTTAAGAATCTATTACTGCAAAAAGTAACTTGTAACTGATGATGTCAGTATTGTCAGTATGACAATATTTTCCTCTGGTTTGTTTCCTCTCCTTTGAGTAAAAGTAAAAAATGGAATTACAACCAATATTAGATATATTTCCTATGGATCACTAATGTTAAATCAATCTCAACCTTGGCAAAGAAACACAGGAGATTTGGTGCAATGTAAAAAGATATCCATTATTGACACCAATTTAGGAAATAAGATTCAGTGATGTAAAATGTTTGAAACTTAAAAGATATTCAAAAGATCAACATGAAGAACAGATCACGCCTTAGGTATGCATATGACCTTACAGATAACAAACGTTGCATGTATTTACGTACAACAGGAGAAAATGTTGTTACCATAAGAATAGGAGGCCTGGTCATATTCGGTACTTAACCAAAAACTAATACAATCAGGGAAAAGTGGGATCAGATGCACAGACAATTGTTAAGGGAAATAATACAGTCAACATAAAAGTAGTTTTGAACTAAAGTACATGGATTATGTAGCATAGTGCATCATTGCTTATTGGAAGCCAAAAGTGAAGATAAGTGGAGTAATTCTATGTTTCTAATTATAGAAGACAATGACAATGAGTAGTGACATTTAAAAGGGACTCTAAGAGAGACTACGAGTACACTTGTGGTTTTCTCATCATATAAGCCATCACACAGGTTTCCCCTTCTCTGAAAGAGTTGTTAGTGTGAAAGTTTTTACTTTCCTACACTATAAATTGGGAAAGTTAACCTGTTTTGTGAAAAGTGATATGAGGAGCATTAATCATGTAGTATATGTTACTGACTGTTCACAGGGTGAAATAGGGTTTAGGCCATGGTCGGTCTATGGTCGTCATTTATTTGTGTGTAACATGTTATTAAGGATTCAATAGACATGACTTGCTAAGAAGAACAGCTTTAAGCAATATTAGGTTAATTGAGACTGGCAGTGGCTTATTGATGGAAGAATATGTACTATATCCTCACAGAGGTATTAATGATAGTCTACACATTCTTTTAAAAATTGTATTAACAGATAAAAAGTAAGGTAAAGTTAGTGATAGGTTTTTCCTCCAACAAGGCTTTGGATAGGTGTGTGGCGTTTACACACCCCATTTTTTAATCAAATATTATGCTGTGTTACCCTGTGTTATCCCTTGAACAGTAAAATTTAAAATATATAGGTGTAAAACTTCCTTTGACCTCGGAAGATTTTTTTGAGACCACAGTCGCTTCATGTTTGCTGCATTCTGGATGCATATGTCAAATAAATGTGTCATCTGTGTCATCTGCAATGTATTGCAATCTGCAATTATTCAGCAATAAGACATATCTTCTGAAATAAATGCATATCCACAGGGGAGAGAGTGCACACTGAACCGATTAACTATGATCAAAGTGTTGCTGACTGTGACTGTGGAAGATTTCGGACTGCAAGACAAGTCTTAACTGTTTAGATCTGCTCTACTGTGGTTCAACAAGTAGGCAGAGTTCAGGGTTTGCTTCCTTATATAATGCATAATGGGTCAAATGTCTTATTAAAACATGCTTTTATCACCACAGATTTCCTCTTGCCTTATTATTATTATTATTATTCCTTATTACTGATATATTGTACAGGCATATAAGTAACGTGGAAGAAGAATTTCAAATAAACAGCCCACAAATGTCCAAAAAGTGTCTTGATCTTGATGCTGTCTTGAATTTTACAGTTTATATACATTACTCACAAAAAGTTTGGGATATTTGAGGTCATTGGGGCTTTGGGGTACAGAGTTACAAGTCTCTACATGGTGACTCAGCTGATCCCATAGGTTTTCTATGGGATTCAGGTCTGGAGAAAGTGCAGGACACTCCATTCGAGGTACCCAAGTCTCCATCAGCCGTTTCCTAATGATGCGACCTCGATGAACCAGGAAATTTATTGGTCGATTCATGGATCAAACACCTGTTGTGAATTTTGCCGTTAAGCTCCCTGTTAAAAAACAGCAAGTTGTGTAAAAAAGTACTGAAACACTGAACAGTTGGACATGTGCATTCAAAAGTTTAGGGAAGGTCACATTAAGTTCACCTGTAAAGGTTATAGTGCATTTTAGGTTCATCCTGAAATTTCACCCAAAAGCCGAATATCCCTAACTTTTTGTGAGTAGTGTATGTAGCACCACAATTACTCAATACCAATTATATTAAAATCCTATTAGCAAGTGTGACAATGGCTGTCAAAGCGCCAGATTAAAGCCAGTCCTTTTCATCGCCTTCAGAACAGCCATGGGAATCGTCGCAGTACTGCAGAAAAACTACTTTTTTCAATTTACAACATTTTGGTTTTAGTTCTTCTTTTGCAGAACCAAACTCAAGTGCTCTGTGTCACTGCAACAGTGACCAGCAAAGATACAGGAGATGGAAATGCTAAAGGGAGCTGAGCCCCTGTGTAGCGTTTAAACAAATAAATGGTGGTGATAATGACGACCAGCATGACACCTATCACGAGTATAAGGCATTAAGTAATGGTAAGTAATGGTCAATTGATAGCTAATATTATTAATATATTTACAGTGAATCCATGGCTGTACCAACAACTATTATTGGATTTCTTTGATAATAAAGAAAACCTGATTCTGCTGTCGTTTTTTATGATTTACAGGTGGATTTATTGACATTCAGTTGGAGTGGATACCAGAGATAATTATATCCACGGTTAATAAACAACATATGGATGAAATTACAGTTTCACTATGTCGTTTCCCTGCTTTGATGATATGGAGGTAGGTGATAAAATGTTCCCTGCACTCTCTGGTACCTCAACTCTTCGTTCCTCACAGAAGGTTTAAAATCTCAAAAGGGATTAGCCAAAATATTACTGCTACTTAACGTTACCTGTTAACCTTTCACTGGTGTGTGCGTGTATGGGCTTCAGTACAGCTCTCTTCAGGGCCTTAATTCACTTCTATTGTCACACTGGTTCCCAAATACATCTGTTAGTTTTAGCATGTGTTCATTAATCATTGGCAAATACTTTCAACTTTTCCTTATTTTCACACAAGATTTGCCACAGAAAAATAAAACACAGCTCTGGGATTCAGTGAAAAACCCTTCAGAACATCAGGAGTTGCCAAAAACACTGACTAACTTCAAAACAGAAAAGCAACATGAATCCCCATGTGTATTCAGTTTGCTTACAGCGGTTATCATTACTGTAGCTCAAACGTCTAAAAGTTAAATTAGAAATCAGTTTTTGACTGAGTGTCCAAAATAAATCCAGAGATATTTGCTAATTGGGCATCACTGTGATGGTGTCACTTTGCTAAAATGTAAATAAAATGCCAGTATACCTGCAGCTAACTTTTTACAGAACATTTTATGAGCTTTCACAAATTATTGCGCTCCCTCGTTTTTTCAGATACTCAGAGATTCCAAAATAGTCATTTCAAATCACTTTTATTCATACAGCCAAATATCACTAATCCTAAATTTTCCTCAAAGGCTTTGCATTCTGTAAAGTACTAACGGTGTTTGATTTACTCCATTTTCACAAAAGTCAAATGTCACATTGACTAGTTTTTAAAAGTACTAAAAACACCTAACATGCAAACAAACTCAGGATTAACATTAAAATCCAAGGATGTATTAAAGCTAATAAAGGTAAGGGTAGTAAGGGTAGTAAAGGTAGTAAAGGTATTAAAGCTATCCTCACCATCCTGCCTGGAGTGTTAATGACGTCAAAGAGTAGAACTGTAGTTCTTTTATACTGCCATGACACTGATGTTAATATCGGGTACACTCCTTGATTTTTGCACTGTTGATCCATACAGCAGTAGATAATCTGTTGTCAAGGCTTTGGGTTACCAACTGGGCAAAAATGAACCCCAAGAGCCCAATGTTGACTCCATATCATTTAGGTCTGCATAATTTAATTAATCACACATTTGTTAGTAATATATAAACCCCTTACGAGATCTCCAACCTTTATCTTTTGTCCTCCTCCTTAACCATACGTCAAAACCTATTTGTAAAACCGTTTCGTTTCACACTGAGCTAATTTGTTGTAAGTTTGTATTTATTTAAATTGCTTCTGTTTTTCTTCTGTTTGTCAAGTTATTAAAATACAGAAAAACCTGGACAAGACAGTATTATTCTATTGGAGAAGAGATGTAAAGCTGCACCCAAACAAATACATCATCAGTACATCATGTTTTATTTTCTTTAATAACCAATTCAATTCAGCCCAAGTTACGTTTTTTTTTTTTCCTGACCACCAACAGTCCTAGAGGAAACAAGAAATAATCAAATATTGATAAGGGGGTAGCAGTATTTTTTGTTAGTTGTTTTTTTCTTTTTTTACATAAAAATAACTTATGCAAATTATCAAAGTAATTTCCCATTAATTTTCAGCTCTAAAATACTAGCTGGGTTCTGGGTGCTATCGTAATGATGATAATCCCATGTACTGTGGGGTTCAATAGGGGCGCAAGAGGTTAACACAGCCATGCCCAATATATCAGCTCTTACCGGACACGCTTTGCCGATTGGAGTCGGCCTCCCCATTACTGGTGTTGGAATTGCTGGGGGAGCTGCTGTCCACTCCACCCAGCAGGGGGCGCAGGTGGCTCACAGACACCTGCTCTATGAAAGAGGTCCCATATTTTCTGAAATACCACCACTCAAAGATCTGTGAGACAAAAAGGAGAGAATCTTTCATTTGACTGTTCGCATGACTTTCATTCAATGACACACATGCAACATGCTTACAGTCCTGTGATGATGATAATACATTATTATTGTTTTTATTACTATTATTGATACTTTATTAATCCCCTTGGGGAAATTCTTGTGGACAGACAGCCCCCTTAAGATGCCATGGGTTCGGGGTGCAGTTTCTTGCCAGTGTGACATGGAACACTCCAGTGATTAACACTGTCTGCATCAGTGAGTCTCAGTCTTGTGCAACAAAGGCCCACAAGTGTGCTTCTCCAGTATTTTACCAATTACCACCTTCAGTGAGAAAGAACTAATCAGTGATTACACCTGCTGTTTGGCTGCACTGAAAATCTCCAGGTTCTTGGGTCACGACGGCACAAGTCTGAGAGCCACTCAGGTGGCAGAGCGGCTCGTCCATTTATCTGCATGTAAGATGGCCCCGAGCAAAGACACTGAACTCCCAACTGCTCCAAATGAGCAAGTCAGTGCCTCGCACTGCTGCTCCATTGCCACATAGTGGGGTGAATTACAGTCATTATGCTGTGGTTGCAATGGCTTGACCGTGTACTGGGCTTGAGGATCACTCGTACACATATCACAAAATATCTGCCCTATCAACCTACTCATAGCCAAACATAGCAATTTTAACAATATGTGAAGATTACTGGTTTAAATCATCAGAGCAAACATACTAATATGGAAAACATACTAATATGAGGAACATTAATGCCAAAAGTATCTAGTTTTTTTTAATGACTAAATGTGAGACCCATACTTCAATTACAGGTGAGGGCTATTATAACCAGCATATAGATGGTCCTCTGGCAAAACTGATATTCAGATTCTGATGAGCTTATCTAGAACTCCTCAGTGGAAAACTACCTGATTGGGCCATAAACATCTATTCCAATTATAGAGAAATGGTCAATGAATCCAATTGGCTGGTTTCTAAATCATTTCATAGAGCATGCGCAACACTCAACACCATCTCTAAGCAGCCTACGCAAATTGGCCAATAGCCCACAGGGAAGCGGGAGAGAGTTAATTAAGAGGAGCTATTTTAAAATACAGACCAACCACTGCTGCACAGTCGGCTGTCTCTGAGAAGAACTTGAAAGAGAGATAAAATACCTGCATAAACAGGAAAAGCCATGCTAACAGTGCCATTATATTGCTTCCCCACTTTGATGATTTTTGTCATTTTATCATTATCCTATTTCTAGTAGAATATTGACGTAATCAAGCTCGACACTCCTTAGAAAGCTGTAGATGAGGGGGAAAGCTGCAACACAGCCACATCTCAGAAAAGCAGCACACCCAACATTTACTCTAGAGCAGAGAAAAAAGTGCCTTGCTCATGCGCAGCTCAGCATGGAGGTCAACAACGTGGAACAAGTCACCAGTTAGGTGATACAATCAAACAAGTGGAGAGTTTAATGCACAGAGATGAAGAGCACTTTATCCACATCCCACACAAAAAAACTTTTATGCTTTGAGAAGGAGTAAAAACACTGAAAGTGTGTGATGGTGTGATAAGCCAGGAGGATATACAGTGACACTGCCAGAGGCAGCAGCTCATCTCATGAAGGACCAAATGAGTATGGATTTCCTCTCTGTTCAGCTCCTTGTGGCCTCTGAATCTGTAATTATAGTCCTTACAAATTACATCCTGGGCTTGTAAAGTCACCCAGGGAGCCAGCTCTGACAAAAAGTTGTCTTTCTAATACTATGAATGAGAATGTCAAGTAAGAGTGCACAATCCCCCGTGTTTACAAGCAGAACAACATGGAATAAGTAGCCAAGAGTCACACTTGATGCATTTGTGTACAGCAACACAAATTACTTCAAATATGGCTTCAATATAATCAGATAAAGACTGAAAATATAGAAAATCTTACCAATATAAGTCCTGATATGAGGGAGGAAGTGCCCGTCAGAGCCACGTAAAACTTGGGTGTCAGGGTGTTGAGAAACATGCTTACTGGAAAAGAGAAACAAGAAGAAGACAGAAAGATAGTTTAGAGCTCAAGTTCAGATACTTACAAAATCTCTCGTCTACACCAAAGGAGAATACTTAAGACAAGATATTTGTAGAATCAAATGTTGGATGTTCACATAAAACTGGGACACGTCTACAGAGAAGACTACGAGAAAAACTTCAAAAAGACTTAAGAAAAAAACGTCATCCACATGCAGTGTTTGGCATTTCCCAGAGAGCCCTGGTGCTCAGACGTAAAATTACACAACACCAGGGGACCAGGGTAGGCTTTAACTACAGAGTGCGTGTAGAAAACCAGCGAGGAAACCGTGATCCGTTTTCCAGCTTTCACATGCGGCTGGATGATTTTCCTACTCTGTTTATCAAAGAATCTCAAAGCCTGCATTTTAATTACACTGTCTGAACTAGGGGCCACTAAGGAGATAATGGCATGTTATTCAATATGATATAAGTACAGTAATATACAGTATGTTGAACAAACCAAAAGCTTTACATCCCAAATGCCAGCACTCTTCTTCCTTCACTCCCTCGACAGCAACGTCAGGTTTCAACACAATTTATTTCCCAGTGTCAGTTATATCAGATCCTATCAACTGGAAAATTACAACTCAGAGTTAATGTTCTGTATCAATCAAGCCTTACAGTGGCTGGTGTTCCCCTCAAACACCAGACACCACCACAATTATTACACATTTTGGCCACAGTGGAAATGTATTTCTATTCTCCCTGCAAATTTATAGCTAAGGTAAGATATTATTTGAAGATTCCTGCACTGCTGTTTGTAAGTTTCTTTCATATTCTGTTAGAAAAAAAATGTCAACACGAGCAACAAAACAATGTCAGGGAGCCCTCCTTCACCATCTGTTTTCAATTCCACAAACACATCTTTGAAAAATACAATCACTACGAAAGTGACTGCTGAGCTTTTCTGATCTGTGACCTTTCCCTTCACGATTTACCAACTGTTTTTCTTTGAAAATATAACAGTATAACAACAGACTTTAAATTTAGTCTTTGATGGATTTAAATCTGGAGCGCCTCCTGTGATTGCCTGATTAGCTACACAAATATGAGCTTGAAGAAGAAAAGTAGCCTTAAGTGATTAAAATCATATGACATGGACAGCATCTAAATAATGATCAGTTTAGGAAAATTAACTGTGCCTCAAACAAATCATACAACATAGTGCTGCTCAGAAGTCCAGAGGCTCCTAAGTTGGATATTTCACTGATGTTTGGGAACCTGTACCTTCATCTGACTCCCTCCTCTTATATTTAGCTATAAGTTAATGGATTCTGCAAACCCTAGACTGCTGCATTTGCGTGGAGGAGCTGGGTTGTCATGTTAATTTCTTAGGAATAATATTGAGGATAAGGGGAGGGTGGGACAAAGACCGCCACTCAGATGATCCCCAGTCTCATATGCATAAAGACTAACACACACACACACACACACACACACACACACACACACACACACACACACACACACACACACGCACACACACACACACGTGCATAAACTAAGTGCAGCTGGACGGCTATTCATTGCTGTGAAGTGGAGGCTCTCATCGTAGCAGAAAAGGATTGGCCTGTGGTCAAACAGGCCGAGCAGCTGTTGTCAGCAGGCACTGATGAGAGGATGCTGCTGTCTGGCTCACAATGACCCATCTTCAAATAAATTAAGCTATAATTAACATCTATTCACATGTAATAATATAGGAAGGTGGCATGTCACGAATTTAAAGCTTTATAATAATCATCAAACTGTTGATTTTAGTAATAAACAAGTGGGAAAATGTGATGGACATATTTCACTAGTTGTAGATGTTTTCCAGACTTGGTGATTAAACAATAAAGTTATCAAGAGAGGAATGGTTACTTGCAGCCCTGTGTCATCAGACTTTGGACAAGAAACTCAGCAGTGCTGCATGATTTGAAAACAGCTCCAATCTGAAGTGGATGTCCTGGAATCAGGCCGCGCTGAGAGAAATCATTCTTCCTTTCGTGTGTTTTTTAATTACAGTATAGAATCCTTCCCGTTTGAAGATCAATTACAGTACTGTGAAAAAGTATTTGCCCCTTTCCTAACCCTTTTTTCCATCATATGAACTTGCATTTTATGCCCCAAAAGAAGAAGCCACAGAGAATACTGGGAAGGAAACATAATGAAATGAAGGGACGATTTCTGAAAGACAGACTAAATGTCATCAGAGACAACAGGAGATGTGACCTTTACCGAAGAGGGGACAGTCTGCAGACTGCTGGCCTGACTGGAATGATAAAGACACTGATACACATGTAAACATGCAGACATTCAAACATATAATCCTACTAGTAAATGCACAGTCACACACACACATCTACGTCCTTTAGAGAACAAATAGGAAATAGATTTCATTACGTATAACAGACATACAGCCCGAACTATTGTTTCAACAGAAGTACTGGAAAGGGAATATCTGTACTGTGATATCGGACACAGAGACGCATTTTGTTAGCTTTGTACTACAGCACACTGAAGCAGAAACAATAAATGTAAGTGTTGACTTTCAGATTTAATGTGATATAGATGTTTACTTCCACATCAGGTAAACCTGCACTGTGACCATTTGTTTACAGAGATGCAGTTGGTTTCCTTCACCTTCCTGCTGATGCTCCGACAGGCCTGTGCTGCACTGACTTTCACTTCTTGCTCATTTCGGAAGATTTCTGCTGTGACTCTGAAATAAAACTAAGTTAAGTTCAGGATGAATGTCCTGATGCATTTGTCCGAATTTGTGAGACTGCACTGTTCATTTATATTGGAGGCGAACACAGTGAAACACCCTTAACCTTTAACGGTGACTGCTGTAATTTAAATCCAATGTGCTGGAACTGAGGCAAAACACCTAAAGACAAAGACTGAAAACATATAGTCAAAGCTACGCAAAAGTGTATTAAGAACATGACTGTTCATTTACTCCAGTGGGTAAATATTTCCTCTTCTTGGAAAGAGTCAGAAATTAAAAAGTCATGTATTATTTTCAGTACATGTTGTTCATAGGATATTAGTCCAAAAACTGGCTGCAACCTTCAAGTTTCAGAACAGTAAGTTGTCATGTCGCCACAACCTCATAAGGCAGCACTGCTTAAGGAGCTACATGAATGTCAAACATCATCATAAAAACCAACGTGTGACTAACACAAGACAAAGCAGGGGGCTCCTGCAGGCCGCCTGCATCCTAACCTATAAGTCACTCTGTTTTGGCTGCTCGTGCCTGATATGTTTTTTGGCAGGGCCAATTAGGGAGCACCTCATAGCATGGCTCATGTGGCTGGCCCTGACTAATGGAGCTGCTAGCAGAGCCTGTCTGGGTCCAACTACCTCTGCTGACCTTGAGCGACACGCATCCACACGAGAACGCAGCCAGCATCTGTCACAGCAGCAGTAGCTGGTGAGCTAGTCTCCCTGAGTGTAAGGACATTAGTGTATGTTGTTACCGCGTGTTTGTTTGTACATCAGTACTGATATGTGGATTCGAAAGGTATTCATGGATTTGCAAGTGGATATGTAACATGCATAAGTAGCACAAGCACCAGAAGAACACCGCTAAATTCATACAACTCAGATTTACTCTGAACATAAGAAAGAAATGCAAAAAGACAGCGTCAACCAAGAAAAGTGAGAGATGTAAGACGAGCAGTCTGTAGAGGTATCTGAGCTTTTTTACCCTTGTGTACAGTAACAGAAAGTATCTGTGAAGAAGAACAAGCAAAACATCGGCCAAGTAGACCGGAAAATCTATTCAACAACAGTTGCATTAATGCTAAACACAGTGATGCATTAATATAGAAACTGTTTCACAACACAAAGTGAGAAACGTCCTATAAATGTATTCACTCTACACAGATACTACAAGATACACACTTGGTAGAGAACGACAAAATTAGATCTCATATCTAATCTTTCATTTCTGCTTTAACTGTTCTTCTTACAAAGCATTCAAGTACACAAAAACCAAGACAGTATTCTCTAAATGAAGACTTGGCAGTTAAACAGTGTGACCAAAAAAAACCCAAAACTGGCTGCCAGAAAAGAGAGCGTGTGTTGGTCTCAGTCTCTGATTCCCTACAACCGAGAGAATACAGAGAATATTCTGAATTTGTAGAAATGCTCCAAAATGATTATCCTGTCAATGTGATCAGAAAGAGTAGCACGTGTAATGTCTTTGCTGGCTACAAGCTAAGAAAGTCTTCTGTTTATTTTATTGATGTGTTGGTTTAATTTTGTGTCAGTGCTCTCCAATATTTGCTCTCTTCACTTTGTATGAATTGTTTGTCTATCCAGTCGTGATGCACTTTGAATTAATTCAGTGGATAATTTGCTTTGCTGAATGCTTCAGCTTTATTTTCACTGTATGTCAATAAAGCTACTGGAAAAACAGAGGACAGAAGTGAGGGAGGGAAATTCATTTATTAATTTTCTCTGCTTTACTTGCTGGCTGATGAAGGCAGTTATACACAAAAACGAAGATGTGCAGGGGGCTGACACAATCTGTCAAACAACCTTTTATTTTTAATTATTTCCATAACCACAGAGTCAACAAAGCAAAACAAACATACAGAACATCAACAAAAAATAAAGAGAAAGATTGAACGCTGTTCCTTCTCCCCATCCCGGGCTTCATTTGGCTCTGCTCAACAAGCCACTATGTAAACACAGATATGAGCTACAGCTAGTGTGTCCCTCAGACAAACACTGATATACAACGAAGACATAAAGAGGCAACGCGCATGCACACACACACACGCACACACACGCACACACACGCACACACACGCACACACACGCACACACAC
>JAUBNQ010000025.1:22409455-22425894 GCA_032353495.1 Ctenopoma kingsleyae | reverse complement strand
ACACACACACACACACACACACACACACACACACACACACAGCTGACCACCGGGGAGCCAGAAAACAAAAGCTCTGCCGCAATCTTACTATATTAAAAAATATGAAATCATTGTCTTGTTAAATCACATCTAGTCTTTCCTTTGCATTATTTTTGAATTTTCAACGTGAAGAATGTTTTACATTAAAAAGCAATTACAAAATAACATGATATTAATTACTAAAATAACTGAACCTCTAAATCTTTTCATACCTCACACATACGAAAAACATTAAAATGCACTGTGGTGTATTTTAAACTGGTTCCTATCTGTGGGATAGACACACAGGGAAAGACTATTTCTTCAAACCTTGCCCCCTTTAGCTACATGCTCTGGTAGCTGTGAGTTCCAGAAAGAAAAATGCGCATTATGAAGCAAGAACAGTCCCCTCACTGCTATATTCAAGCAATCTGAATCCTTTTCAGGATCGGGATTCTTGGCCTCTTCCAGGATGGACAGACTCCCTGCTGTTCTCGCAGTGAATCTGCTGTAAGTGATAAGTCTCATT
The DNA here is from genome assembly GCA_032353495.1 of Ctenopoma kingsleyae. Lineage (NCBI taxonomy): Eukaryota > Metazoa > Chordata > Actinopteri > Anabantiformes > Anabantidae > Ctenopoma > Ctenopoma kingsleyae. Next base: position 22,425,347 of record JAUBNQ010000025.1, on the reverse strand, counting down.
ATTGATGTATACTGTAAAACTTTAATGAAGACTGGAGAATGTGGCCTTTAAATGTAGTAAAGTGCACGCATAAGCCAGAGACTATGCAGTGGTGCACACAGGGCTCAAATGGGTACAGTTGTGATTCTGTCAGTGATTCGGTTAGCCTGCTAACCTAAAGAGATGGGAGGTCAGCCGGATGTCCTCGTGGTCCCCACTGTGAATGGGGTGAAGCTAGCATGTGGATTAGCTCAGCTGTTGAATAGAGGGCCGAGTACTGATGGAGGTCTGTGTTCTTTTGTGTCATAACCTCCTCCTGCTCTTCTAACCATGTCTTTGTCCTTCAACTACAGGCAAAACATATTTCCTCAGTGCAATATTTGTTGTAGTGCTGAGCCAAATTCTTATTTTTTAATTTCAAGTTGAGATCATTTAACATTTCATTGAAGTTTCCACTTTAAGTCATCTAAATGCATTTCTTTTCTGCTTAAACTTTGGAAGATTTCTGGGACGGGATGTAAAAAAAAAAGTCCTGTTGTGTTAAGTGAAGCTTCTTTCAGACATACACTCCTTTCCATTAATCTGACAGTAATGCGTCAGCTTCATGTCTGAATGAGCAACGTAAATCTCACTAGGTCAGACCCAGCAACATTTACATGTCACTTTCAGCACAGCATAAATCTGAACTGCATGCAGTCAAATGAACGGATAGGCTCAGGGCTGTTATCTAAAAAGAAAGAAAAAGAAAACTAACTTTGGCCTTATCAAGAGTCAGAATGTCAGGGAGATAACTCCCTTAATGGGCAGCCAATTAATCAGACTGATCCTTTGCATTGTTGATTAACTGGCTACAGCAAATGTCTGCTCTCTATCACCGAGGGCGGGGTTAAGCTTCTCCACACAGAGGGGAGAGCAGGCAGGAGAACAGAGGTGGCCCAGGATAGGACTTTACTGCATAATAAATACTCTATGTTCTTAAGATATGTGTATTTGTACTCGTTCATAAAATATCTGAAAAGAACAATTAAAATATCTCACCTAGGTGGCAGTTTTTTAGGACTGCAGCAAACTTGCTGAGACAACTCTGCTAAGTTCTTTGCAGTGCACAGACACGCCCTCAATCCTTACTAAAGACATCTCCCGGGGTAATGTTAATTACACGAGAGGGCTCTATCTCAACTACTCCATTGGGAGGTGAAGAGGAAGTGAGCTGGGATCTGCGTGATACACTCATATGTAATCACATTCAGTCATCAGCTAGTCACAATTTCTGCCTCCGATCAGCGTCGGTAAGACCTGAATGGAGATCAAGAGCTGAGGAGAGGTGCTGTGGTTATGCTCTGATAATAATAGGGGCTAAGCAAGTAAGTCATTTCCCATAATGGTTTGCAAAATCCAACACCCACCTGGTTTCTTATAAGTAGCAACTGGATAAATACACTGAATAAGCAATATTGTTCTATGTTCGTGCTGCCATTGAACTACCTGTCAATGCAGCTTCTGCCAAAATATCTCACGCTTCACTAAGGGAACGTGTGTAACAACCCGTGCTCCGATTACTTAATCTAATTCATAAACCTGAGGTCAGAACAAGCACCCATACAGCATCACAAGAGAAGTTTTGTTCTCATTTAAACTAATTTAGTAACTAAACTAATTGGACATCTGGCAGAACAGAGTGCGTTTCCCCTTCATGGCACTGTGAGGTGTGGATCAGCAAGGCCACCACACACCATGACACTTCTGTCTTTACAAAGGAATCAAAACATCCTGCAGCACTGTAAATTTATTGGATGTGTTTGGGAGATCTGTCATGAACTGGTGGGGCATGAAAATAGAGCATCACAGTAAAAGAATTCCAGAAAGGCAAAGTCAACTGTCAATTTTCAGCCTTTTCTTTCTCTTCAGTCACAGTTTGGTCACACATGGCCAGTGGTTACACACCATGGCACGGGGCCCTGCGCTCTCTACCACGCTGATAATCAGGATGCAAACCTATTACCATAAGAGCAGTGAATCCCAGGTAAATGGGGGTGCTAATTGAGTCAGACACTGAGTAATGGAACAATGTCCTTATTCAATGAATGCTGTACTTGAAACCGTGCTCCCCATCACCTTCCTTCAGTGCAACTGTATTCGTGAGCCATTTGTTCCTGAACAATGCACACCTCACCCTGCCCCCGCTTCCATCACGTACCACCCCGAAAAAGCATCTCCTCCCGGTTGCTAGGCAACTGAAAATAAGCGTGAGAGGAGTGTGGCCAACCTACAGCAAGACGGGGAAAAAAAAAAAAAAGAGCAGAAGGATAAAAGGGGTGGAGGGAGTAGGAGAGGGACAGTCTATTAAAGAAGGCCAGGACAAGATGCTCCAGAAGACATGATGCTGGCAGAAGAGTGCTGACAAGGTGAGTAGAGGTGTGAGACATGAAAGCAAAGAATCAAAATCAACACTTAAATTTGCTATATGGCTGGAGTGCCATCTGCTACATGCCACCGTTTCAACACTGAAGCAGGAAAGCACTTTTGTACTTGGATGTCTAGCACCTCCTGAAATTCGCCAGCCTTTTTCAGCATACAGTTCAAGACATTATAGGAACATTTTAGCTGGTTTCCCACCACCTGGTTTCTGCTAGACACATTTTTGCCAGTGGTCAGATTTAGCATGTAACTGGTGCTCATTTCCTGACCTGATGAGAATGAATTTACAGAACTCAAAGCCTACAGCATCTGGCATGCCCACAGCGGCAAAGACCGGCAGTCCTTTTATAACCAGACAATCACCACCTCTTTTTGACTTTCAGAGAACCCAGACTCCACCATAAAGGAAGGTCAACAAGGCTTTACCTCCACTGGGTCACAATCCAAACGCAGAAGCATCATTCAGCTAACTGGGTCAGGAGTGCTGTGGCTGTCACTGCTGACACCAGCTGGCTGAAAAGAGGAACTGTGCTCAGTTGAGTCTCCCAGAGCTGCTATTACTAAGCCAGTGATGCGTGCACAACCAATGAAATCAAACGAATTGCAGTTTGACACAGAGACATTTTTATTTTAACTATTAAAGCCAAAACCCCACAGTGGATCAAACATATTATAGCTGAAACTGCAGACTTAATTTTCTGTACAAAACTGACCTTTAAACAGCAACAGAATGGTATGTTCCCCGCACATGCAATAAATTGCTTCAGTGACACAAACCCAGTGAAGTGATGCACAGAGGGAAAAGACATGATAAGAGACTGGATGAGTTGGCTGTCACTTCACTTTCAGCAGTTCCTTTCAATGGTAAAACTAATCTGAATAGGTCCAGACAAGCTAAGCTCAGTCAGGGCAGGAAGGATGATTTTTTCTTTTTTTTTTTTTAAATAAATCCTTCAGGATATATTTGCTAAGCACATATTCCCTTCCCTGCTGCACACAGCTAAGGTGGAAGTACACTGAAATCTTAACTGAATGTACTGATGGATAATCTCTCCAATTTGTCTACCCGTTTAGTTTAAGAAACTAACATACTATTATGTTTACCCACAGCTATAGTTAAAGCTGGCAGCAGGGTTGTTTGTGACTGGCAGGACATTCAGAGCTTGTTCGTCTTTTGTCTTATCTCCAAACTCCAAACGTCACAGTCTTCAATGGCACGCCAAATTAATTAATGCAATGACTGCCTTTGTACCCATTCAACTCTGGGAGTGTCCAGCCCAACCAGTGGTTTTCCTCCTGTGAGTAACCAGTTCCACTTGCACAGCTAGGGTTTCTATGCTTTGCTCAAGCTCCACATTTGACTGCATCACCAGACAAAATTTTCATATATTTATGTATTTAGTCAGTGAAGTATAAATTAAAGTTATAGGAATTGTGTACTTGAATTCAGGCTTTTTCAAAGACAACTTGAGGCAGCGTGGCCAGAATCCCATTCATAATAAAGACAATGCACAAAGCTGTTCTGCTGTATTAAGCTCATTTTAAAAGCTGAAAAGAACATACCTGACGAGTGCTTCAGGCAGACTCGTATCATTACTCTTGTTAACTTTAACATATAGTTTGCATAAATTCAAATACGTTCATTCAGTCAAATCTTAAGTATCTTAAGGGCATTTAAATACAGGCTACGGTACATGTCATTCATCAAACTGTCTCTGCATGCAAAGCAGAAAGCTGGGATGAGGAACAGAAGATGGGGAAATAACCACCTGCTTCATGTTAGTAGCTGTAGAATATAGTCTTGTCTGATACGTAGCCAACCACTTTACTGAGTCTTTATACTGAGGTTTAGTTTCCATTTAGTTACTGGAGCAATCACCTGACACAATGTTCTATTGTGATGAAACTACATGCTTTACACACGTCACATGCTTTCATCATTTAGCAAAACTTTCTAGAAGTGTGTATTCTTTATTTTATAATTTATGTCAAAAGTCCTTTATTAACTTGTAAATGGTGAAAGTCATTTCCACAATCACAAATGTTTCTGGGGATGTACAGTGTGGAAAGCACTGTAGACAGCGAGGCAAGTATTTTGCTCTACTACTTAACATCTACTGCACACAAACATTGTGAATCACCTGTTTACAGCACCGTGCCCATGTTTGATGAATCGATGTGTTTAACAGCGCATGCAAATCAAATTAGCTGCTCGGTTCCATTTAACTAAAACCACAACGCATGCAGGTGACAGGTGATAATACCACATAATAGAACTCTTCCCTCTTACTGAGCTACAGCACCTTTTGCACAGTGCACATCTAAAACTTTACCTAAATGCCTTATATGTTATTGTTCATGACTGCTATAGATTTAGTGGGGAAAATCCATACTGGAAACTGGCTGTACTGTACTTGACTAGCAGCGTCTTTGACATTTTGTGCAGTGAGGGCGCCTACACAGCAGTCATGACCTTTCCCTCACTTGGCCTGAGCCGTCACTGGCACAGTGAGTCAGATATTAAAAGAGCCAGCTGTGAGGGCTTTGGTGTGTTTGCCTTGAATTACCACTTTTGGTGCTTCAAGGTGCAAAAGCCTAAAGGATAAACCAGGATTTCTGATGTAGATGATCTCAGTGAGTACAGCTAAGTGAAGGCAGAGTGCACGAAAAACAGACTGACTGTGAACGTCAGGGCAGGCAGTCACGTCAAAGATGGGGCAGACACTTCTGACTGAGATCATCTTACCATAGCAGTGCGCAGGTTCTAAATAAAGGATCTCAACCGGTCTGATCTAGCTTTGTGGTGGATGTGTCATTCATCTAATTCGGGGTGTTTCAATTCAGCGTGATAGATGGACTTGTTTATTTTCTTACTACACCCTGAAATCTGCACATACTTTCCCAGACTTATTTATTGGTTACTTATTTATTCCTTACTTCCAGAGCTGAGGAATGACCTTGTTCTTAGTAAAGAAGCTTCATTACTCCATCTGAGGCTGACAATGTTAGCCTCTTTAATGTCTTCACAGTGCTTTTACTTCTAGTGCTGATACATTAAATTAATTATAAGGGGATATTACACCTGGGGAAAATGGCCATGTGTCTAAAACTTAGTTAAGTTATCAGCACGAAGAGCTTACATCCAAATGTGAAAACACGTTAAAATTTTATCTCAGTTTACAACAGTGACGCAAACTCCAGTTCTAAGAATGGGTTAAACTTCAGTCTGTCGCTAACGTGTCAGACACAAAACCTGTGGTGTGTCTTATAAAAAGAGAAGTGCCAAGTGGAGATAGATAACAAACGCAATAAGTTATCATATCACTAAAGATACGGTCCAAGAGAAAATGGTTTTAAAAAGCTGCTAAAAACACTTGATCTGTACCAGTTGTCCACTCGCTAGTAGTTTGCAGGACAGGTGCTGTCAGAAATGTACATGAATGTCTGGAAGGTTCTTAGTGATCGACTAATGTGAAACATTTCAGACTGACCACAGACATTGTCAAGTGAGACGTGCGAGTCTTACATGAGAATGAACATTATATAGAAGAGTGGTAAAAAGAGCGCGTCTCCAAATGAGCCATTTCCTCCAGTATCAGGGAATTTAGTTCATTTTTTTAAATGTACATAATGACTTTCTTTACTTCAGTCATTGTTTGAAAACAAGAAAAAACATGTCTCAGTTATGCCTTTTAATTCAACCTGAATGTTTTGTACAAGAAACATTTGCACCAGGATATAAAAGGTATATCGTGACAGAGCCTAAATATAACGGGACAAAAAGTTTTGGTGCATATCATCCGGCCCAAGCGGGCGTCAGTGCATGCGGCAGTTTCAAACTGATAAAGGCACATACAGCGAAGTGTAGGCCAACAGTACAGGTCTCTTCTCCACTAGACTGTGTTACATTCACCAAACTTTTGGGCTGTTGTACCTTTATCAATGTGGTTTCTTTTATATAATTAATCAGTTAGACACAGGCTTACTGATCACCAAAGATACTTTAAGTGTTAATGCATAAGGCACGGCATCAAATCTATGACATCAAATTTAGCAAAAGTATTTTTACATATTTGAGACATCAACTGTGAACATCTGGTTTCAGTATCAGTTTATCAGAATCAGAGATGCTTTTCCTTTCTAGTGTCACCACTGACACACACGCACACTGAAAGAAACCCATCATAAACCACAGAGCACTGCAGCCACAAGATATGATCAATTTTGAATAAGGGACGTGCCTTCACCTTCTCACTGTTACTATAGCAGCTCTTAATATACACAACTAGGCAAAGATGTACTGAAAATCTTGATTATGACCTTATGTTATATTTACAGAAATCTTTTATTGAAAAATTACAACTTCCTGGGTTCCAGAAGGTCAAAAATAGACACAAGGTCACAGCTCCACCAAATAATAGTAAGCTATTTAAACTCCAACCAATTGAGGCAGATGACCGCCCACCCTGAGTCTGGTTCTGCTGGAGGTTTCTTCTATTAAAGGGAGATTTTTTCCTCTCCACTTTCGCCTAGTGCTGCTTAATGTAAGAAACCACTAACTACATTCAAATTAAAAGAGCTGAGTTGAGAGAAAGTGACTGGTGTAATATACTTCTGGCAGTTTTGAGGGGGAATCCTGCAGTTGCAGGATCAACAGTCTCATGGCGAAAGGGGAACTAAATAGAAACATCAGTTATCTACTAATATTAATAGGAAGAAGAAGTGAAACCTTGTTATCAATGTAGCACATTACTCTCAGTTTAGTGTGTTTTAATCAGATCATTCAGGGAACAGAGTAGCTTTTTGCCTCAATCCAACACAGTGAAGTTTTGCATTAATATCACTTAAATCTCATAAGACCATGGTAAGGTATATACAGCCAAGGTTGAAAACACCTTCCCTCAATCCTGCTTCTTTTCAGTGCTACAGTGAGAACAAAATCAGCCAGTGCTTCATTTAAATCATATTTCTATTACCAACACTACGTTTGAAGTTTGCATATACTGGTTTAAACTTCCTACATTTACATTAAGTCATTTGGTAGATGGTTTTATCCAAAGTGACTTACATAGAAGGACCTTTAGTTTCAGTGTCTTACCCGTGAATATGTGGACCAAACAAGCTTAGAATCAAACTAAGACACATATAAAAACTATATTTAATCAAGACATTCAAGATTTCAGACCCTATGTGGCAGATAACTCCATTATAGGGTTGAATTGTGGGATGCTATAAGTAAAGTAAAGGGTTCAAAGTTTAAACATAACACTGTGAAAAACAACAGTGGTCAAAATATCCACTAAATTAAAACTATATACAGAGGGGTTTTCCATTTAGAAATACTTTTCCAGCATAGGGTTTGTCGACTGCCATGACATGAATGGGATTAGTATCAAAACCCTAAGAACTCAGTAATAATATTTATTTGGGATTAGATTTCTAAAAAAAATTTAAAAAGTGAAAATGATCAAAGTCATTACCTTCCACATACGAGGTCAGGGGTTTTGCACACTGCACATTAACACCTTTCTGTGCAAGAAGTGTCAATGCCACAGTCAGCAGCACAAATGCCACATGAAACCCTCCACATTAACTTCAATTGGCCATGCTTTTTGTTCAAACACACACACACACACACACACACACAACCATCAAGACTCTTGAAACCAGCCTGTTTGTGCCTCAAGTCTCTCCTGCCCTCTCTAAGCTTGAAAGCCGGCAGGCTTTCTGAAGGAGCACATTCTTCCATCTGTTGCTCAGCACACAGTCACAGGAGACTCATCACTGGCTGCTGTGAGAGCAAGGAGACACACAAAATGCCAACCAGACCCACGGAGCCAACGCTGAATGCCCTGCAGAGGTGAACACTTTGGGTCCGCAAGGCTAACAAGCAGCGCCAACCTCTGGGATCTGAGTTGTTTTAAAAGTAATTAGCATAGAGTTTGCACACAGTTTTTTTTTTTCCTCACATAGGGATTCCCCCCCCCACAGACAGAACAAGAAACCCTGACACACACTGCATGAAGTAATAACACCGGGACGCGAATGACAATGTCAACTCTGGAGTCAGATAAAAACATGTTGCATTAAGTCATGATGAAGACAGTGAAAATCAACACAACGCTCTGCTCTCTTGACTGGACTTATGATGCCTGACATGGAAAATTAAGTACGCGGTAGCTCAGAACGTCGTACTGAGATTCTAAATGTGCATCTATCATTAGACACGCACGTTTCCGAGCGTGAGGATTTCTATTTAAACTTGGCTTGAGTGTTAGCCACTCACCCTGCTAGCTAGTTAGTTAACCGCTAACATGAGCTGGCTAACGTTTGCAAAACATGTAAAGTTTACAAAAGCGGCCAAAAAAGCGTCGGGAGGACTGATAAAGCGTGTGAGCTTACCTCAAATTATACACATGCGAACGCCGGTCAAATCCTTATCCGTAGCTGGCATTTCTTCCCCCAGCAGTTTAACATGTGTCTAGTCTCCAGCAAACTGCGGACTGAGTGTAGACGTGTCTGCGGACGGGCTGGCTAACGTTAGCTAGCTGGCTAACGGTTACCAATTAGCTACCGGCGAGCTAACGTCGCCAGTTAGCGGCTCTGTCTCAAGATGTCGCTGTCACTCATTTACTCATGACGCCGGTAACTTGTCTCAAGCAAAGTCCAAATAACAGACGTTTTAAAAGGACAATAAGCTGTCGTACTGTATGAAAAATAAAAAAATATACACCCTATACAAGCCTCAGTGAGACGAACACTATCTAACAAGTTATCAGAGGTGAACTACGTACATTTACATGGACTTTAGTACAGTGCTTAGACATGTGCGTGTGTACATATGTGTACATATATATATGTATGTTCAACTATAATTAAAAATAATGTTAATATTGTATTAATGATGTGTGAATATGGATTAACCACCTGGCGGTACAATAAGTGGTCACGATCAGCTCCACTTTTATCCAGATGTGTGCCATGTGTGTGTTTCACACCAAGTCTCTAACAGATATCTTTGTCATCATTTCATTTTTTTTTTATCAATTACTAAACGTTTTCATTTCCATAATTTTCATCTTTAAAAGTTTGTCTAACATATCTGCACTACATTTGCCTATATTGCCTAACACCTACAGCAGTTTTTAAAATACAACTGCACCTCAACTTCAAATCAAATCATTTGAAATGGTACATTTAATACTTATTTAGTACATCTTTAAGTGCTGGCATTTTTACTTGAGTAGTGAGTTTGTGTACTCTTGCCACCTCTGGCTGTTATTCTATACACCAGGTGCAGACGCCCGTCATCATGCCAAGATTTAACATCTCCCAGGTTTATTTTGATCACAGAAAAATAAAAACAAAGATTACCTCTCATAGTATTTTAGCAGTTTACTACTTCTAAAAAGCAGTAAACAGTAGACTTATCATTGTGTGGTCTCATCTAAAAATAAAAAATCTGTTACTGCTGTTTAAGTCAGCGCAGTCAAATAATTCCCGTAGTATAAGGCAAGCAACCCTAACTTTGTATTTCCCCTCAAATGTGATTCACAATTTTTCATTTCTTTCACAGTAAAAAGGTATTACAAAATATGAGTGACTCAGTAAATAGAAAATTTGTCATTTAATGCAACATAATTGTGACTGAATTACAATTAATCTCATGGAAATAAATCACCAAACTGACAGACAGGATGTTTCATACAGGTATATATTACAATGTGCCTTGTTATATAATACAGTCAGGTTCTGTTTTTAATAAAAATAAGCACTAGAGGAGGAAGTGATACATTTTGATTTTATTGTAAATTGGACATTATGCACATTACTTAGCGGGTTGATGACGTTGTTAATTCAGCTTGTTAGGTGGTCACAGAACTCCCCTGCGCTGGGTGAGAGTTCAGACGATGTCAAGTCAAAAAGGCAATTTAGCCAGGAGCGTTGCGAGCTTCAGATCTCACATACAGGACAAACGGTGAGGAAGTACCAGAATGAGGGAACAAGAACACTGAGTGGCTGACGGTGGTGACTGCTTGTGCCAAATATACCAGTCAACAAACACAAAGGACTTTATGTTTTTCTTTTTTTTTTCTCGTTGTTGTTGACGACCGTATGGGACATTAACCGTGATGTGAAGGGAGTCTCTTTTTCAGCCATAATATCTGAGCTCTTAATTAAATGCAGACAAAACTCTCCCAAAAATGATTCGTGTCACCATCATTCCAAATTCAAACCAGTTTTCAGCAGGGCAAATAAAAGGCGTGGTCTCACCGACACATTATATATTGCACACGTGATGCTGTATTTGTTAAGGTTGTTTTTGCATACAGGTGTCCGCCCTCTTTCCTATGTCTTGTAATATTTCCTCAAGTTATATTTTCCCGAATTCAATTATCTTTATCGCCATTAATTCAATATACAGAGGGGTTAACTGTATCTGTATAAAAACATAATAACATCAATAAAAGTAGACCTCGGATGTGACATCTGGCTGTGAGACCAAGCCTTTCTTTGTCCCCATTTCTCTAATTTTTGTACAAAGACGATACAACTATCCAGTCATGCAACATTGTTTGGGAGGGTGGGGGGTGAGGGTTGGGGGTAGTTGTCTGTTGTCTTCTCTGTTGTTTTTCGTTTTAAGCATTCTGCATCTCCTTGCCAATCTTGTAGCTCAGAATCTTGTTCCAGTCGATCTTGGTGCGCGTCACAGGAAGCTGGCGGCGTAAGGCTTTGAAGGTAGTGTCCGACATGGTCTGGTAATTCTCATTGATGGCCGTCTGCAAGGAATAACAAATAATAAAGATGGAGAACGATGGAAATAGAAACATCTTTTTTTGTTGTTTAAAAAGCGTATTAAAAATAAATTCAAATTATTTCAAGGTTGTTAAATAATTAGGTGTTGTGAGATAAATGTGAAAATGTTTTCACTGTGAAAGAGCTCTTTCTGAAATACAACACCCACACTTGTCAGCATGACTCAGTTTTGTATCTATCATCAGAGCATAACCACCAGAGGTATCCAGAGTGAAAGTGAAAGATTTCATCACTCTAACCGGAGTAAAACATAAGCACTTCATGAGGTTTCCTTTTAGCCAACAGCATATGTCACTCTAAAAATAAATAAATCAGTAGCTAAAAGTTTCACATAGGCTAAAAACAAACTACAGTGGCGGTTCAAATCCCCATCTAACTACAACCACACTGAACACGCAACATCCATTTCAGGTGATGTACCTGATAGTCGTTCTCTGCAGCCTCCATGATCTTAACGAACTCCTTTGCAGTTGAAGCCTCATTCTGAAAGGTGACAGGAAGACACACGAGTCAGTTTAAGAGCAGAAAGAAAAAGTGTCATAAGCAAAAGACCGGCTGAAGGTGCGCTCAGATTCTCAGAGTAGACAAACTAACACCTCTGCACTGCAAATAACTAGAAAAACATCATTCAGGAAATTGTCAGCAAGTTAAACGGACACTGTCAGAACATAGTGGTACAAGAACCATGACTACATCGATAAAATACTTCTGTTTGAGGTCCATGTCTTTGTTGTGCGAGTTCTCCTCAGCACATTAAATCTCCTAGTCTGTCTCTGTGCACATAAACAAAATGTGTTAAGTTCTACTCACAGAAATTGACATGGACTCCTGGACCTCTTTGTGGCTCACCAGCTGAACGTTCCCATCCTCATAGTAATGAACCTGGAAAGACGAAAGCTTAAGTTAAGCTTAGCTCATTTGGTACTAAAATGATTCTAAAGTTCCACATAATAACGATAATGGTGATTTTCTGGTCTTACTTATGCTCACATTCAGCTCAACAAACCTGTGTGTCTCTTCACAGTTAGTACGAGCTAAACCAAATACCTGGATTTTCATGATTCCTGCCACTTGAGTGGTGGAGGGGGAGATGGTAAATTTCCATTCTGACCTCCAGCGTCCATTCCTGTGCAAAGAAACAGAGGAAAATCAGACTTTAACTCACCCATTTAAATGTTTAACACCATGCCTTTAAGAGAGATAAAAACTCCCATTTGAGTTACTTTATTGCATATTAGACTTTAAACATTACCTTGTTGAGGATGTAGTACCAATAGTATATACGCTAACTGAAAAACTGAGTGTAAGAATAAGGCTGTCCACTAGTCCAGCTTTTTTAAAGCAATGATCCTTTAAGTTTATTTTTGGAAGAAAATAAAAATTGTTTTATAGAACTTGAATGAAAAACTAAAGATAAAACTGATGAAGCATCTGTCCATTTCAGTTTCCACCTCCAACAATCTTACCCTCATTCTGCCCTCTAGTGTTCCTCATTTCTGACAATGGTGACAGTCACACAGAGAAGCAGATTGGATCATTACACCAAATAAACCATAAGCCCAGTAAGCAAAGAGGATTGCTGGTGTTCTTATCCAATTAGATTAAGTGATCAGAAACAGCTCAGAAACACTTATGAGACCCAACAGCCCAATGCTCCAGAGTTAAGTGCCAATTAAAGTAATGCCTTTGAAGCGTCTTGTACATTTAAGGCTTTTTAAGATAAGGTTTGATTTATAAAGCATCACTGGGAATTGTACAAGCCCTGCTGGTGTTCCTGGAAAAAAGAAAATCTTGCCTTTAAGTAAAATGACAATGTAGCCTGACATCTTTATTCCAGCTTAAAACTGGAAAGCGCTATAATCAAACGTACCAGAAGTTTTTTGGTTGAAACTGATGGCACTCGATGCACACGATTATGGTTTGATGTCCGTCAATGGTTTTCCCGTAAATCTAAAACGGAGAAGCAACAACACTGTCAGAGCTGATTCTACTTTACTGCTGTACATGTGCAGGAAGGTCAGTGGTTTGCGGTTAACCGCTACAAAATGAACCTCATGCTCATCTGTAGCTGAGAGACTACATGTTGTGGGGGTTGAACTCATCGTCTTCTTGTGATCATTTTATAACAGAGTTAAAATGACGTATATATTAATGACATTTCTATACAACTGGATTTGCTTATCTTACATTTGACAAATTAAGGTGCAGGGCACACTAGTCTACTTTGTTAAGCTCCAAAAGAGCAGCAGTGATTTTATAACTCAAAAACAGCATCTTGCTGTACTCAAAGACTCAAGGAACAGCCACATGTTTAAGAGGTAGGTTGGGACGTACGGTGCAGACTCCGTTGGGATAGTGCTCCTTGACATAGGCCCTGACGGCCGAGTCCACAGCACTCCTCCATCCCTCCAGGGAGCTATCAGCGTCATGGTGACGTGGGTCGCTGGCCTCCTTCCTCAGATGGTCAAACTTGAAGGAGATCTTGTTCTTGGGGTCCAGGACCCGGCCGTTCCCAAGGTCACCATGCTCTGTGATTAAGACCTGGAAAGGAGAAGGAAGAAGGATAAAGGAGAGACATGGGTGAGAATGGCAATGAAAAATAAATAAGAAAAGCCAGAAAGAAGAAAGACATAAAGACAGAAAAGAAGAAAGTGTGCAAAGAAATATAAAAAGACAGAAAATGGAAAGGAGACAAGTGGTTAAAGGCAGGAATAACAAAAACAGAAGACAGGAGAGTTTGTGAAATTTTGATTATGAGGAGAATGAAGACGCAAATTAAAATGATGCAACAAATGAAATAAACCGACAAGACAAATGAGAGGACAAAAGAAGACAGGAAAACAGACGTCAGTCTGAACTTTCCATCTCCTGTCTACTTCAACACTTAGCTCAGCCTGCTGGGTATGAGACAGGGGATTTCAACCCACAATGTGGGAACAGAGGGACATGATGACATCTTTACATAAGACACTGCAATCATTACTGAGACCACAACACACAGCCACATTCATTCAGCATCACGTTCAAACTCCGAGTTGGCACAAGGACATTAAAATAAAGACATGTTGGGATGTTTCCTAAAGAAGCAACGGAGAGTGAACACTGGGACTTGTTTGATCCTTTCATTTAAATGTCCTGTCTCCACTTTTAAAGCCCAGGAGACCATGATATTTGTGCAAGAAAATTAAAAAATGCTTTCCTTACTTAACTGCCCCTTCGTGATACTACTTATCTTGTTTGTGTTATTGCCTTTTCTTTACACTATGTTCTTGTAAAGAGCAGCTGACCTCAAATGTTCTCACTTCAACTACATTTTACTTTGGTTTTCCTGTACTGTAATATTTCTGAAGAAAACATTGTTTCCCCATAAAATTCCACAATGTCATAACTTACCTGATCTTCATAGCCCTCGATTTTTACCGGGGTAAACTGGTCCAAGTTGTACTGTGCAAATGCACTGCGAAAACAGACAGGAAAGAAACTTTAAATTCATCAGTCTGTGTAAACATCATTTCTCTTCTGGCTCGGTTTGTGAGCCAGAAGAGTCATTCAGTGAAATTTTTGCAAAATATTTTTCAATAGCTGGAAATACCACAATAGGGGAAACTTACTGCGCTGCACCTTCCCTGAGAAGATTGTCATTGTTGAGCAGCAATCGCACATCTGAGGAGACAAATGGCAAGATTATGAGAGGAGAGGAAGAAGACAGGTCTAGCTGATTAGCTCCATGACACACGCATGCCAGAGACTGCTGCCTGGAGTCAGTCTTTGCAGCACTTATGCTAAGGGAGTGAAGCAGACATGGTAAATTAACTCAGTGGAATAGCCTATAAAATAACACAGAGATGAAAGTGGGAACAGGGGACTGTGTTTTAGCGTGTATGTGTGCGCATGGTGCTGTCAGACTGTGATAAGAGGCAGACAGACAGCCCCCCAGCACTCCTCTGAGGTGACGACATTTATCGAGGCAGGACAAGGATTAAACCGTGCCAAAAACACACACACACACACACACACATCCTCTCAACAGGCACTACTTTGACAGCGTGGTGTTGTGTTTAACAGTTGTGCTACAGGGTGAGCTACAGTTTGGCCAAAACATCATATCCTCATTTCACTTTCTCAGTGGCTGTGCTGTTATATTCTGAACTGTAACACGTGAACAGACAGTTTCTGTTTCAGCTTCTGGTTAGCAAATGCAAAAAACAAAAAAAAAAACAAAAAAAACAAAAACAAGCCAAGTCACCACAATAAACCTTTACCTAATTCTTAAAGCCACTTTAAACAATTTGGCACCACCCATTGGCAGCATCAAATATGACACTATTGTAGAAAGCAATGCATCTGTAAAATTGCAGTCTGATGTATTATTCTATTACCTCTACATAAATTTCTCCTGTGTCAGCGACTTCCCGGCCAAGACATTTTAATTCTTTCTTGCTAATTTAAGTTTGAGAGATAAAATCTATTTTTTTCTCCACAAGCTAGAATTGGGATCACTCCGAATCAGCGTGTGTGCTAGAAACTGCAGCAGTGTGACTATTTCCATACGTTTACAGTGACTAAAATAAACCTATATCCAAATACTGGGAGTAATTTAGAAATGCAATAATCGAAAACCCCTGGTTTACATGTTTCAGTCTATTATTGGATTTCTTTCAGAGTACGTACGTACGTA
>JAUBNQ010000025.1:22393621-22405123 GCA_032353495.1 Ctenopoma kingsleyae | reverse complement strand
GCATGTGTTGCAGGATGCAAACTTTACATCACTCTCACAGACAGTGTAAAAGTTCCACACGGCAGACGTTTGTTTATGATTAGCCGCCGCGTGCCTGCGCAGTGTAAAGGAAAGGTGGAGGGGGACGCTACACTGCACATAGGACCTCTGCAGGTTGCAAAAAATGAGCTATAGGTGATCGGCTTTTGTGATCGGCAATGAAAGGCATTGATCGCCGATCACATATTTTTCACGGAAATCGGCTGATACTGATCGGTGGCCGATCGATCGGAGCATCCCCAATATAAACCTCAAGCAAACACTTTGAAGACTGCAAGAAATGTAACCCTCTTTAATGGAGGAAACAGGTCTTTTATGGTGGACACTTGGAAGGTCTGAGACTTGTTTTAGCCTTGAACACTGAAGAGCGGAGATCACATTAAGAGAGTCTCTCCATAGAATTATATTAACTAAAGACAGAAAAACATATTACAATTAGCTGTACTGGACTGGACTGGACAACTTTACAGTCTGCTGCACAAACTCGCACCAACTCAGTTATTCAGTCTGGGCAACAGAATGAATGAATGACCAGTTATGACTGCACCAGTGCCCCAAATCTGGCATTTGTACAAAAACAAAGATGTTCAGAAACCAGCAGAACTATCTATGCAGTGAAAAGAGGGTGAGATCATAGATGAGATGAAAACACAAAGTGTACAGTCTACAGAGTTACTTTTGTAAAACAAATGAAACTTCAAGTAAAGCTGCTCATTCACTGCTAAGTTACTGTATATCTCCTCCGGTTGTGACGTCAGTCCCAAACATCAAACATGTTGAAAATGTTTTGTCAACACAAACTGACCCAGGCTGGAATAGACGCGGTCCAACATGGTCCGATCCATCGATCCATCCACAGAGTTAATGCTGATTAACAGTGTCAAGACCTGTTTGTTAGAAACGCTGCCCTTTGTGTCTATAAAAGATCATGTATGAATCGAAGGGTGTGAGATCTAAAAATCAGTATCCAGTGATTTGTCACTGTGTAAAGATACATGAACGTCCAAACCATCTTGTACGACTGGAGAAAACAGAAGGACAGACTGCAGTTCAGTCATTTCACAGGAACAGAAATGACACAGGAACTGCTGCTCTGTGTATTTTTGCATGCTGGCGTGTGTGTTATTTAAATATGTCCCAATAACAGTCAATTATGAGTTTGGACGAAGCCTTAATTTTGTTTGAAATAAGGGTTTTTCTGGCTAAAGAGGAGCCGGGATGCAGGCTTGATCTAACTTAGGTATTGAAATAATAATACTAGAGCAAAGACACACATAGACACACACACAAAGACTGTAGGACATAAGCACCCCCTGTAGTGTGGGATCCTTGTGTCTTTGTACTCTCTTGGCCTAGACACCAGCTGGTCTCTTTTCTTTCAACTTGCTCACTGTATATTCATCCTCCTATTAGCCAACAACCCCTCCTTTACCCATAACAGACACTCCCACTGTACCAACCCCATCCTACACCCTCTTACAGAGCACCCTTTCTTAAAGCCAAACAACACTCATCCTAATCCTGGCATCAAAATCTCCTTATCATGCTAATCCAAATCCATGAAAATAATGACAGCAGCACAGAAAACTGCTGGAACAAGCTGGGGGCATATTATGGCCTGTGGGCATTTTAAGTTGCATCACCTCCCTGAGTTTGATCCCCTTCCCTGGCACGCCTCCATTTCAATCCTAGACAGAGAAGGAACAGCAGAATTGGCACCTTGAAATGCTACACCAGCGAGAGGGCCAGGAGCAAACCCAGTCTGCTGGTGTTGGTCGAATATGGGGGGTTGGGTAATGGGTGCAATAATTTATGAATAATAAGCTCACAGCGGATATGCAGAGCGGAGTATGCCTGTCAGCCGTAGCCAGCCTCCCTGGCAGCCATAGGCTAGCTACAGTATAAATGTTCCCCCACTAATCAAAATAAAGAGGTGCTGGCTGGTTGACTCTAGATTAAATAGAAGAAATAAGGGCAGCGTGTGTGATGTTGGAGATAAAACACCATTAGTGTGTACCGTACACAGTTAGTAATGACATTTATACCAGTTCAAAACATGAATGTCATTACTAACATTGATCTCAAGTTCTCAGACCACTAGTATCAGTTCTTAACACTGTGTGATTTTGTTTCCTGTGTCAGAAAAATCAAACACAAGCAGAAAAAGTAAAGGTTGATGTGTGTACACTTAATGAAATACAAGATGAGATACACATTTAACTTATGACCTTGCCATTACTGGAGAGTCTTACTGTGCTGCGCGAATACAGAAACTGACTGTGGCCAAGCCAGTAAAAGAAGTATCATTTTACTTCAAGCAGCTAGATGTGCAATATTTGGAATATGGCTTGATTACAACACCCAGGGTGGAACACGCCACAGTGTGAACACACTGGTCCTTGCAAACCAACACAAATCATTTAATAGGAAATTCCTGAGTTACACAGGTTGAAATGTTGCCTACTGATCTAGAGTTTCTAATAAATAATAAAACAAGGTTCTAATAAAACCTATCAACAAAAGCAGCAGTTACAAACACGTTTTCTGGAGAAGCAGATGCTCCCTGTCCTACATTTAAGCACGGATGATTCAGATTGTTCTACCTTTAACAAGTTAGCAGTTTGGGTCCCTCAGGGTGTGGTACTCTACCTAACAGACAAAAAACATGCATTGTTCTTTCCTCATCTGCAGATCTCTGACAGTGCTGCAGGCACGTACAGACAGCATTTATCTGTCTGTGCATTCTTTAGTTAAAGGAAGATTCCATTTAGTTTCACCATTCAACTCTGTCTAACATAACTGAACTCAGACTAGAGCTGGGCGCTATGACCATAATTCAAAATCACAGTATTTTTCAAAATTACGACGGTTTCACTGTATTCAACAGTATTTTTTTTCCCATGCATGAGTGGGTGTTAATCACATTTTCCACTGATTGAGAGAAAAGCGCCAGATCACAACAGAAGTTTTCAGGTTTCTTTTCCCAAAGAAACAGGTCTATACGTTGTCCTTTTGTTAAACTAACTAAACAGCCTTATGTTATTTATCTTATTTACCCAACGACATGTCATTTCTGTGTCATGACATGATCGTGCATTTACAATTCTCCTCCTCTCTCTGTATCGCATTCAGCAGGATCCTCTGTATCTGCCCCAATGCGCACACAGACAGGTGAGTACACTCACCCACCAGCAGACAGAGGAAAATACGTCGCTCCAACTACCTGATAAGCGACGAAAATATCAGTGTCTTTGATTTAGAAGACATTGTTCAATTATACTTTGTTAGATTTCTTTATGTCCATTTTATAAAGACAGTAAAAGTACAACAGTAACCGGTACACTAGAGCATACATTTTTCCACACCCAAAAATTATGCATTTGCACCAAGGTGTGTTGTTTTCTGACATTTAACTAAGTTTAATAAATGAAGTAGCTTGTTATGCTAATGTTACCTGCAGTAGGGCCACTGTCCAAAGCTCTTTTTACAGTATACAATTAAAGAACCAGCTCAGAGATTATATGCAGGAGTGCTTAAATTTATGCAGGACACACGCATCAGTGACTTTCTGTGCTGTTTGCTTCAAAGAATCTACAGAAGATCTACACTCTCTGCCTTAGTGCATGTATGCATCACTGTTATTTCTTTGCCCTGTAAATAACAGTCTGGATCACACAGGAATGTACACATGCAGCACAAACTATTTCATTCTCCCTGGCGATCGACAAGTGAGACAGGTTTGCTGGCAATGAAGCAATCATTATTAATATTAACCCAATATTCCAATAAGCAAGTAAATAAATAAGGTGTTCCTGCCTTACCTGAACTAAATGGTTAAACTCTGGAGTATGAGGGGGCACCTGTTATATTTGTTTACCTTGCCCATTTATCTCTGCTCACCAACAGAGGCGTGTGGCTTAATCTATCATCTTGTACAGCCTTTAAGCTATTTGTTCAACAAACTAGAAAATTCTAAATCGCTGATAGCACTATTGTGGCAACTTAAATGAATGGATATCATTAACAGCATCAGCATCAAGAGATGAATAAATCCTGGGGAGAAATAAGACTTTAAATACATAATCTCACTTTCCCTCCAAAATATAAGCCCTTTCATGAGATTATGTATTCTCACCAAACCATTTTTTCCTAACAGGAAAGTCTGTTTCCCTCACGAAACAGGAACCATAACACACACACACACACACAGCATTGTAACAACAGGCCTAATGGCTACAAGATCAGTATTTCAGGTCTTTTCTCACAGTAACAACCAATCAAGTTGACAGGTAAAATCCTAGAAGTGCTTTGTTTCTGGTTCAGGTAACTGCCTGGAGACTTAAATACAGACAGAGGAACTGACGGCAAACGCTCTGAGAAGTGACTGTCACACTCGTGCGGTTTCTTTGCTGTAATCAGGAAGCTGTCAGGTCAGTGCCCAAATTACTTAAGACTGTGAGCCATATGCGGTATCTGTGGCAGAAAGGAGACTGTTTTGAAGCTGTTAAATCATTTAAAAATAGAAGAGACTGCTCAGTAATTCACAATCAGGGAGTTTTAAGGACTTTAAAGGACTTTTTAAATCGCAAAGTATGATGACAGCCAGAGCAGCAACAAGACAGAAATTCCTCAATCCCCTGGACAGACTGGGGAGCTATTTCACACAAACTCTTTATTGTATTCACAGAGATGCAGTTTTGCGATCAAAAAAGACACAGCCTGGGTTAACTTCTCTAAGGCTACGCACCAAAATAGTGTCTCCCCACTACTTATTCTAAAATAGATTAAACACTCGTCTTCACTGTCTGATCATAGCAAATTAGGATTCCCACAAAAGCAAGTTTGCAGATTTGTCTTTCAGTGTGGGAAACTACCACCAACTGTGAGCTGGGAGCACTTCAGTCTGTGGCAGGGTACCAAACATCATAACATAGTTATTCAAATTTACTGGTGAATTTTGGTAACTTTTACACGCCATCAGTGTGAGGAAAGCGGTGGAAGTGCTTATTTTCTCCCTTTGCACTTCCTCTCTAAGCAGCACAAAACAGTCCGAGGGGTCGGAGCAGATGGCTGATTGCTTCAAGCAAATGCACCAGAGAGGCAAATTTCAAAGTACAAAATGGAACTGTGGCGTTTGCGTGGAGATGCAGCACAAAATACAAACACTTGGTCACACATAAATCATTTTGAGAGAGGAAAATTATTCCACTACTTAAAACTGTGTAGTATTGGCTGGAACTGGTTCTCTACCAGTCTGCCTAGGTGATTCTTTCAGCTCTAAAAACTCAGTGGACCCAATGAATGTGGCTTGACAATTGTGGAAACCGCTGCGGTTTAGAAATGAAAATAACTCTAATTCTCTTTATAGCACCAACATCTGAAGCTGGTATCAGTTTAACACAGATTCATGTGGTAGGCACATACTTGAATGCATCAGTACAGGTGAAACTACTACTTCACAAACACAAAAGGCGGCAACAATCGCCTGAGCCCTGTGATGAAATGCTTGAGTAACAGCTGATGCTTGTGTGTTGATGAGCATGACGCTCTCACACCCGCAGGTCAATGAGCTGCGTGAACTCTACAAAAAAACTTATGGCTCAAGCTGATGTGGAACTAAACAAACTAAAACAAGGCCTTGATCTAACTCTGATTTATATATTACAGAACCCTGTGAGGGTTTACAGTCACGTAATAATAAGAAAGTTCATAATGATTTACTGTGATTTTAACAAGCTTGGTGGGAATTTGACCACAAGGTCACAATGGACAGCACAGAGTATGAGGTAAACAAACCTCCTGCATGTAATCTCATACTAAACAATAGTAATTATTTTCTTATTTATTCACATACAAGCTATTTTACATTTGATCTGTGAAGATTTGATTTGTAGCTCAAAAAGGTTACAACATTTTTAACAGAGTTATCAGTGACTCATAAAAGCAGGTACACCCTCACATTTGTTACTGATATAAAAGTGATAACTGGCAGTAAAATAACTCAATTACCAAACTCTTCCAGTAATAAATACTTTCAGCAATAGTTCACAAGCAGCAGTTATCACATTCATAAGTCTGCCACTAAAGTTAAGTTTAGCTAACTTAACAGTGACAGAAACGTGTGCTGAATCTAAAGCTGGCAAAATAAATCAAACCGAGTAGGATGCGTGCAGAGGCATGCAGCGTGTAGGCTCTTTTAAGGAAATGAGAAAATGAAGAGAGCTAGCAGGGCTGGGATGGGGCACAGACCCTGCTTACAGCAGCAGCCTGACTACTGCATTTGCACAACAGTTTTCGCTTACACCGTTTTAAAAATAATAAATTTTGTGTACGAACATACTTTTAAATGTGAACAAGTGTACGTGAAACCTTTCTATACTAGAAATGTGTATTTATTTAGAGCTCGCAGTTCCCACATATTTTCACATACACTGTGAAACGCCAGTTATTTGAGCTACAATGCTAGCAAGCTAGCTTGTAGAATGCCCGTGCCTGGTGTCACGCAGCAAATACTGTCATGGTCAGCATGAAATAACCTGACAAGTCACAACTTCCAGCGTGTTTTGTGTGTAACGACAGAAAATCGGCGTGAAGCAGCGAAAAAGGGCGTGTTAGTAAGTCCTGCTGTCTGTTAGCAGGCTGCGGCTATGCTAGCTAAACTAACCAGCTAGCGATCTTTGGTGTGTGAAAACTTCCACAACACAAACAGTCAACGGGCGCAGGACGAAAGGGTGCGAGAGATTAGCTTTGGTGGCTTTACAATATATACACGGTTCCTATTTTGAGGCAGGACCGTACAAGGAGACTCCGTTTGAGATTCGCAAACGAGCGGAAGTTGAGCTAAAAATAATAAGAGCAGAAGCAGCAGCGACTGTGCTGAGGCCCGGGTTTTCTCCTGACTTAATAACGCCAGGCGACGTCGGGATGCACGCAGAGACGAGCACGAATGCGACCCAAATTATAAGCACTAACGTGTCCCGCTGCGGTCTGAACGTGTTATTAAATCGGCATCTTACCTTTTCCTCGTCGGATAGCTGCTCCTCATGATCCGCCATCTTTTCTTCCGGCACCACCAGCTTGTCAGGGGCCGGTGACGTCACCGCATGGGTGGATTCCCAGCTCGGTTCAGTTTTCAGAGTTTTGATTGATGCTCGGTAACAGTTCGAGCAGAGACAGAAAGAGAGAGTGCTCACCGAACACACACGGGTCCCAAAAGCTCCACGTTTACTATTTCTATTATTATAAATTGCACCACACTATTAACACTGTGTGGCATGTGCAGGCATTAAAATCTAGTTTTAAGACTCACTGATAGCCTATAGTTTAGCTCACAAAGGAGTCAACTTTAATAACAAATTGATTTTTCAGTGCATAAAATAGCGGAACATATTTAAAGCTATGCTCATTATTCCTCCAAAAGCCCATCTTAACATATCCAATTAGCTTTTTTTGTCAAAACGCCCTCCACATGTTGAGTTTGCTAACATAAAAGAAGAAGCTGGCACTGCTGAATTTTTGGCATTATTGCATATACAAATGACATATAAGTCACTAAAACAAAGAGAATTAATTAATTAATAAAGGAGAGAAAAGGGAACAGGGTGAAGTTGGGGTTTGAAAGGAAAACTAAACTGTAAAGTTTGAAATGATAACTCAGTTCTGAATTGCTGTTTCATTCATTCATTTTGTATCAAACAACTAACTGATCTACTAATCATTTCAACTAGTGTGCTGGTTAGCTCCTGGGTACCTGAGGAAATTATTAACCTGACATTGGTATTGGTGCAAATGCCTGCAGATTTGCATAATGTACATTAATAATATCTGGCCTTGGGTATTTTACTGTTGCTTTGCAAAATGATTTATTTGTTATGTCCTAATATTTTTTATCCTCTCTGTCCTTCTCTTTTTATGCTGCTGTATCTTCAAACATCAGATCAGCTACACTTAGGTTACTTTGCTGCTGGAGCTCAAGTGTCCTGCTCAGGGACATCTTGACTTTAGATGTAGACTACTCCTTTTGAATGAAAGCATCCCTCTTTCATCTGAGGACAACTAATCAGTTTCACATCATGTGTCCCACACATTTCACCACTAGGTGGCAAGATGAGACTATTTTTTGAAGCTTGTGGACTTCAGTTCCTGTGAGAGGAATAACATCGGTTCCAGTGTCTGACTCATTCCTTTTAAAAAGAGATAACATGTAACTTAATACTTCATACAAAAACTCAACAGCCACACAGAGGCAGAGAGCGAAACAGTGATAAATATTATCACAGATGGTGGGATGACTGTTAGCTTCAGGAGGCTCAAACAATTCTGTTTGAGCAGTGGCGGGAAGGAAGTCTGGCTGATTAAATTCCATTTGTCACAGAGGTCGCGCTCATTGCTCCTAGTCCTAATCCACATAATGTGACAGTTGTGCATGTGCGGAGATGCAGAATATCACTTGTGCTTACATTCACTCCCTATAGAGGCTGTGCCATCGTTACCCATCATTATCACCATTACCTAACTGCAGCCTCCCATTAAATTACACCTGACCTCCATTTGACATAAAAAAAAATTATTATAGCTAATAAATACACCACGTGTGATTGTGAACTACATGTTAGTGCTGTAGCAGGTGAAAACTGAGCTAATTGTGGCTAAATTAAATAATCGGTGCATTGTATTTTGGAATTTCATAATAAAGTGTGTAAAATACGAATCTGCAATTGTTAAACTCTACTCAGAACACGTTGTGCAGCATAATAACAACAAAGTGAGTCTCTGGAATGCAATGAAATACAATAATAGCTGCATGAATGTCAAATATTAATGTTCAAGTATAGTTGTTTGCAGGGCTGCTGGACATGTTAATGTGTTTTAATTTAGAGCAGTAAAAAGAAGTCAGTAGTAAACTTTTAGCTGAAGTTATTTTACATACACCTTTATATGTAATATCGCTAAAATGAGCACCTCAAACCAAAGTGCAACCTGACAGCTAAGTTCTTCCCCAGTGTCTTGCCTGTTCCCCCTCCCTCCAAGACTGTAATTTACCCATCTTTGAAAAGACTCAGTATTCATGTGATGCCAACAGTGTAGCTGTGTTTGTTTTTGGCGGGGTCGCTTCGGTGCTCGTGTTTCCACTGTATTATCACTATTACAGGGCAGGAGAAACGATAGCAATCTGTGTCTTACATCAAGCTCCGTCCATTCTTTAACTTCTCTTTCATTCACTGAAGGAACAATAGAGCACTCTAATATATCATCACTGTCATTACTGCATCTATCATTATATGTCTACAGGCGTGCAATTTTACTTTGTCACGTTTCCAGTCTTTTCTGTGCTGTTTCTTTTTTATTTCAGTCAAACTGTTTTGCATGTTGCACTGTTCATTTTATTTTATATTCTCAATCCTATCAGAACAGCCTTTGTTGATGGCTTTTTAAGTCGTTTGTGTTGCTTAAATACTTGAATTATGATTGATGATGCCCAAAGTTATCATTGACTCTTTATCTGCCTCCTTAGTGAGGCCCCACCATCTGCACAAGTGGCTAAACAATTGTGCAGTTTCAGATTTGGGATGATGAGGCATGCTAGAGGCTCAACCAGGGAATTTTAAAAGCCCTATAATCTGCTCAGAACGTCAATGGCCTGCAGTGCTACCATTGTGGCGACATTGGAGCTACTCATCACCTCTAGGGTCCAAAGGGAGCATTGAAAACTCATGAAAAGGGGGCCGCTCTGTGACTCACCCCCAGCCAGCGGTTAGTCACCTCGGATCCTCATTACACTGTTCTCACTTGGACAATAATCACCCAGGAGTCTCAAGAGACACTGAAATGATGAGGTATTGAATATGCAGAATGATATAAAAGTAGCACAACTTTTGTGTGCAAGTATCATTTTGGTTATACCACGCTGACTGATTGTTTTCGTCTCTGTTCTCCAGCCATCTGAGTATCAGTGTGAGAAATGTCTTCCTGGCAGTGCATCAAAGTCTAAGGAGGCATTGCCATGGGGACGATTGATACTGTACGTTCACACTTCCTGACGCTATCTGGTGCAGTGTGCTTTTGTGCCAGTTCAATAGCTGCTGTGTTGAAATGCAGGCAGCAGCGACGCAGATGGATGAGCTAAAGCAGAGGTTTAAACCTGCAGAAACCTCTGGGTAAAGAAAAGATGATTTTTTTGGGTTGTTTTTGTAATTGTAAGATGATATACGAGCGGTTTTGTAGTTCCGTAGGAATGTTAGTGTCAGTCTGCCATAAGTCAGCAACTATTGGATGAGTTATCACAGCGTTTGCATTCATATTCCTCAGAGGATGAATCCCACTTGCTTTGGTGGTCCTCTTACTTTTATCCATTGTAAACATGATGCCACACTAGCATTAGCATTGAGTGTAGATATGTAGAGCACAAAGAAGACATAAAGAGCTGCTAGACTCTTACATGCATTCTTGAAAAAAAAAAAATCATAACATTTCATTCTTGACAGTGGATAAAGTGGTTGACAAAATAATCTCAAATCAAGGTGCACTTACACAGCCCCTTTTGGGACTTTGGTGCCCCACTAAGCCACAGATATGGGCTTTCAACGCCAGTCTGGCTGTGATCACACTCCCCTGGAATTCCTCGCCACACCAGCACTCTCGGTCCTGATTATCGGTCCTTTCATAGGGATCGCATTTTTGCGAGGGCGATTGTGGAGTAAAAGCCAGACATGAACTTTACACTTCTACATAAACTTTATAAAAACTTATAATCTATTATTAAATGAACGTTTAATGGAAATTGCTCCTATTATGTTTCCTGAAACCAAAAGTAATTTAAAATTAAACTTTAAAATGAATATCCTCTTTCACATATATGAATGTGACATTGCAAAAGCTTTAAAAAGATCTAACCTGCAAACTGGAGACTCAGAGACAGTCACAGCAGGTGTAAAAGAGAACTTTTCTCAACTCATCTCTAGGATTGTATAGAAAGACATGCTGACCCTGGAGGAGACTGGACAGTGGAATGATCTTCAGCCAAAAGGCCTGTAGTTCAAAAATTTAAGATGTGCTCAACATAAAACACCCAGACCACCAGCTGAATTAGGTATTTAGGCCTCACTCACATATGCATGTTGCAAGATGAGAAATATGAGAAGGAGTCCATATTTGAGCTGTTGATGACAGGTCTTGATAATTAGAAAGAAGAAGTGTCTGCCAAAGTGAGATGTTCATCATCTGGAAACACTGATTGTGATGATTTACGATGAAGGAAAAAAACTGAAATGATGTTTTAACAGAACGGCAGACTCAAGTCTTTGCTTGATCTTCAGCTTGAGCTTTCTTGTTTTAGAAATGTTGACATAAATGTGAAAAGAAAGAAACGGAATTCCATCTGTATCAACACAAAACACACACACACACACACACACACACACACACACACACACACACACACACACACACACACACACACACACA